>OY856188.1:271113062-271502533 GCA_963693315.1 Diogma glabrata
AATCCAACTCCTCTATTAAAACAAATTTATCAGCAAATGAATTCCAAAATCATTTCTGTTCATCCAGTACTTCTTCCTTAAATACTTTTAATGCTACTAATTCTATCAACCAACCAAATTCTTTCTATTTCTCTAATGTATCTGATTTTGAAGTCTCAAATTTAATAAATAATATTAACTCTAATGCTATTGGTTGTGATGATATTCCAATTCGTTTCATTAAAATGATTTCACCGATAATTTTGAACTACTTAACACATATTATTAATACATCTTTGACAAGCTCAGTATTTCCAGATATATGGAAAAAGGCATATGTCGTCCCAGTTAACAAGATTTCTAATCCAACTATGGTAAATGATTTTCGCCCAATTAGCATATTACCATGCCTTTCCAAAATTTTAGAGAAAATAATGAAAAATCAAATCTTGAATTATGTTGATAAACAAAAACACCAAATGATGAACCCTTTCCAGTCTGGTTTTAGAGAAAAGCACAATACCACTTCTGCGCTCATTAAAATAGTTGATGATTTAAGTCGGTCAATGTCAGAGGGTAAGGTATCAATTTTGGTATTACTCGATTTCTCGAAAGCGTTCGACTCCGTTAATCACTCTGTGTTACTAGATAAATTAAAAACAAATTTTAACTTCTCTAAGAGTGCCCTATTATTTTTGCAATCATATTTAACCCAAAGAACTCAAACTGTTCATGTCAATGATAACTTTTCTAATCCATCTACAATATCCTCAGGCGTACCTCAAGGATCTATATTAGGTCCTATACTTTTCTCGTTATTTATTAATGACATAAGTTTATTACTCAATATACATTACCATATCTTTGCAGATGATCTTCAAATTTATGATTCTGCCTTACTAAATAATTTCAATGATTGCGTTGAAAGAATAAATAGTGCCCTTAACACAATTTCTGATTGGGCTGTAAGAAATCATATACAAATTAATCCTAGCAAATCACAAGCCATAATTATAACGCAGAATAAAACAACTTTATCTCGTGTAAGTTCTTCTCAACTCATTCTGAATGGTCAGCCAATAAAACTTGTCGACAATATAAGAAACCTTGGCCTCATTATTAATAGCTCACTAGATGGGGATGATCATGTAAATCTAATAACTAAAAAAATTTATATAACCTTAAATGACTTATGGCAGACAGCAAGCTATACACCTCGAGAAGCTAAGCTCAAGCTTGTACGATCTTTGATAGAACCTCATCTTTTATATTGTGCTCCAATCTTTTCGAACTGCTCTGAAGGCTCTTGGAACAAGCTAAGTATTGCTCTTAACTCATGCGCGCGATATGTTTATAATATTCCACGAGGTCAATCGATTTCTTTGCATACCAGAAATATTTTAAATTGTGACCCTCGCAACTACCTCAAATTCATGACAGCCATGTTTATGTTTAAACTAATCAAATATCGAAAACCAACATACTTGTTTGACCAACTAAATTTCTGCAATTTACCAACTAACTGCAAAACTAAGTCCAGACAAGCTTCTTTTTTTGTCCGTGGAGTAAAAATTTGGAATTCCATTGATCGTGAAATTAGACTTAAAAGCTCTACGGAGAAATTTAAAGAATTATCATTTGCTTTTTTTGCATCTATCTCTTAAAGGTTTTATATGTGTATGTGTTTGCATGCATATGTATGTCTATGCATATATTTGTATATATGTATGGGTATGTATGTATGCGTATATATGCGTATATTTTTGTTGTTCTATATTTTATGAGCCATCAATATCAATATCAATTTCAATTTTATATTTTACTTTTTGTTGCTTTATTCGTCCTGTTCAAATTTATACCGGTAATCCTATATAGATAGTAGTTTCATTTAAATGCTCTGAAGTTCTATTAAGTTTATATGTATTTTTCTTAGCTTTTATAGACCTATTGATATATAAATATTAAATGTTGTTTTGTTTTTATATGTACATTCATGTTTAATCGACTATAATTAGTAAAAATTTATATTGTTAAATAGTGTTTTTCTAAATTAATTATATAAACCAACATTTAGTATCTTTTTATTTTTTCTTTAAATATTTTGAGTACGGGGGAAAATGTGATTATGTTAATTCTTATTAATATTAAGTATGTCCATCTTGAATTAAATGAAAATTTATAAATTTATACAAAAGAAGATTTTGTTTGTGTATGTAAATACGAATAAAATTGTAAAAAGGCACTGCCTTATTTGTATATTATTGGAAATAAAAAACAAATAATAATAATAATAAATACATACAATAACAAAAAAAAAAAAAAAAAAAATGAGTAAAGACTGATTGAAATTACCATTCCAATCGATAAAAGTAGAGTAACTAATACCGAAGCGAGTAAGATAACGCATAGTTGAATTATATTGACTGGTGCCTGAATAAACCAGTCGTTTAGTTGTAGTATAGATAAATAACCTAGATACCGACTGCATCGCCATCTACCGATGGCCAAACGAATACAAAAAAATTCATTCAAAACGGTCCAGCCATGTAGGAGGAGTTCAGTGACGATACCAACTGCAGCACCATCTGCCAGGCTGATTTGTGAATTTAAACCATTCAGGGCGCCACCCAAACGCACACAAAAAAAAACTCATTCAAATCGGTCCAGCCGTTTAGGAGGAGTTCAGTGACAATACCGACTGCAGCGCCTCTGCCGGGCTGATTTATGAATCTAAACCATTCGAGACGCCACCCAAACGCACAGAAAAAAAATTCATTCAAATCGGTCCAGCCGTTTAGGAGAAGTTCAGTTCATACACACGTACAGTAGAATTATATATATAAAGATATATATAAAATTTTTTTTTTTCATATATAGTCGTTTGGCACAAAAATTTTTCCGAAATTCCGAGATGAAGCCCATTGCAATAAGTAGATTTTTAATTATTTATTAATTATTTATATGAAAGATTTTTATATGAAATCTACCTAAAAAAACGATTTGACATAAGTTGTTAGACACTAAACATTAGTTGTTTTGATCGGTTGGTTTTAACAAAAACTTTTAAGTGTTTTGAAACCAAATAAATTTAATTTTGAAAGAGGGAAAATGTAAAATTTATTTTTGTCTTTTTATTTGTTGATTTCTCAACAAGTATCGGTCGTCTAACACAAACAGAAACGTTTCCATAACTAAAACTAATTTCATAAGAAACTTTTATAACAAAATAAACAAAACTAAACCATAATCATATAAATTTAATAAACTTTTTAAAATAGTAAACAAAATTAAAAAAAAAACGGAAAAATATTCAAGCACGAAAAATCCACTTAATAAATTTTTTTTTGAATTTTCATTTTTTTTTATTAACAAAATAGAAATTTCCATCTTCAAGAGTCATTCACAATCGGCAGAATAGAAATCCAATTGAAAATTTCCACTTAACGAAATAAACAAAAAGAAAACTGGAAAAATTCTGAAATTTGAATCTTCGTTTTGTTTTTTGTTGGGAGTTGGGACTCAATTACCTTTTAAAGTTCGAATATATATTTTCTTTGTTTTAATTTTGTTCGTTATTTTTGTAAAGATATTTTGGAGATGTTTTTGTATGGAAATAAATTGATATTGAAAAGAAGAAGTAGCTGAAGTTAGTTGGAGTTGAAATTATAATTAATATTTTGGATTTGGTAGCGCAATCTTTTTAATTTAGTTTGTAAAGTTGTTTCATTTTAGCAAAGCTAAGTGAAAACTGGGTTAAGAATTAAGTAGTCGTTGGTGAATGATCAGTACACAATTTGTAAAAAATCTTTCCCATAACCCAATCTACCTCATTTACTAAAATTACACCAACATAAAACGGTATCTTTTCTGCTTGAATAAAAATTATAAAAACAGAAATCACACAAAAATAATGGACACAGGAAAAATGTTTATTGATGAATTTAAAATATGTTTGATGTATTTCATCACTAAAAGGAGCGCGATTTTGTGTAAGAATAGTTCTTATGACATTTTCTGGTCTATAAATATTTTATGGAATTTTAATTTGAATGGTATTGTGAAGTATGGAGATGGTTTTGTGAGAGTCTTTGGAAATTCTAAAAAAGAGAATATTTTAAAATCATAAGTATTTGTGAAAAACACATTCAATTTAGCAAAATCGTTTTCGATATCTAAAATTTTTATTTCCATGTACTTACTTTCATGTTATTATATTTGCATAGTATAATCTGTAACTCCTCACGACTTATAATTAAAATCGTAACATTTCATTTTTAAAATTATAATGGCAAGGCATACGAGTACATAAAATCGTTATGAATATAATTTATTTTCTTTTATCTTTTTTATTTTAATCTTATCATCATCATTATTCGATAATAAGTTTTAATGATATTTAAAAAAAAAATGAAAAATATTTTTTCTATTCTATTATGTTATCGAGATCAAAACGAAACTTATTGGAAACATACGAAACGGAAAAAAATGGAAAATCATCATTAGAAAATGAAAATTTAAATTTTCAAGAAGTTCTTGTGTTTTCTATTTTTTTTTTGTTATTATTTTTTGATTGATTTTCTTTTATCTGGTTTTATTTTTAAATAATTTAAATAATGCATGGAAAAATATTAAAGATTTGTATACAAATGTATTTCAAGTAAAGAGCACTTTTGTTTACCAATAAAAGTATAATTTACTGCAGATATAACAAGTAAACATTTGAATCAAACTTCATATCATATTTTGATGCAGTAGAGTGGTGGCAGGAACAAAAGGTGGATCTTTGCACCCTAAAGATTATGAGGAGTATAATGTCACGTCACACAGCACCATTTAACTAATCATTCATACTCATACACATTTTTGCCGTCCCGCGCTCCATAAATCAATTTTTTTCTAACAGTAAAAATCATTTCTCCATTAATTAAAATTATGTTTTGCATAGAAAATTAAACGTAAAATACGATGGTTACACTAAAAACTAATTACGTGGGTGGGGCAATGACTAACAATCGATTTGAACATTTTATTTGTTTATAACAATAGGAATTTGTTAATAATTTTTATTGAATTTATTTTTTTTTAATAACATCTTTCAGGTTTAAAATAAAACAAACTAGTAGGGTAGGGTGTGACCATAGCGGCCACGCCAAGAACTTCCCGTTAAGTTAAATAGGTAACATAAAGATATTTTCTTAAAACTTTAATAAATTGAAATTCTCTTTCTAAGACTTGCAATTAATCGTCATTTTTTCATCTTTTGGTTACACTGGAAAGAAGATTTTCATTGCACCACATATTTAAAAAAAAAAACTAGCGGTGGAGTCTACTTAAAGTCTACTTTGTCAACGTTGCTAAAATTTTTTCGATTTTTCTCAAACAATATCACCATTTTTAGGGTTCCGTGCTTTGAAAAAGTAAAAAAGGTACCCTATTGGTGAGACTTCGGTGTCCGTCCGAATTTCTACATAATCGATTTTCTCAAAAACTATAAGTGCTATCAACTTGAAATTTTTTACAGTTATACAATGTATTTGTCCACGCCTACTGACAATAAGAAAATTATGAATATTATTTTTTATCAATATTTTATGGACATTGATAAGGAGATAGTAAAACAAAAGTTTGTTTTAAGGAATCGAAATCGAAATCGTTTGGTTTAAAAAAATCAAAAAAAATCCAAATATTTCAAAAAGACATTTCAATGAATTATCGACTGCTTAGTTTTTAAGTTATTTCCAAAAACGTGTGTTTATTTTTTTGCCCCCCACCTTAACTTCGAACATTACAAAAGCAAAAAATTGAAAAAATTCAAGGTTGTAGGGATTTAGCGTACAAAAATCCGTTCTTTTGTTTTGGTTGTTATAATTTCAAATGTTCATTGGAGGTGGTTGAGAGTAAAAATTACGAAAACAAAATATTTTTGGTCATGTCAAGTGGGGGGGGGGGTATCATATGAAAGGTTATTTTTGTTCTAGTCTAAAACAGTTTTTTGTCTAATTTTTGAAAGCACAGTAATGGACTTATTTTAGAAAAAGTGAAATTTTAGTTTTGTCCCCCCCACTTATCTTCGAACATTACAAAAGAAAAAATTTAAAAAATTCACGGTTGTAGGAACTTGGCAAAAAAAATGAAAAATTTTTTTTGGTCGTTATAATTTCAATTGTTCTTTGGAGGGGGTTGCGAGTAGAAATTTTGAGAAAAAAATATTTTTGACTTGGAAAAGTGGGGTGTCATATGGAAGGTGATTTTTTTTGTAGTTCAAAATAATTTTTTTGTATTTTTCGAAAACACGGTTTCTGACTTATTTATAAAAATGTGAAAATTTGTTTCTCTCCCACTCTATATCTTCGAACATTACAGAAGCGAAAAATTAAAAAAATTCACGGTTATAGACATTGTTGTAAAGGTTGAACGAAAACTATAGCGGTTAGCTCATTATTTCAGATGTTCCTTAGAGGGGGTTGAGAGAAGAAATTTCGAACAAGTTGCAAAACTACTATAAACATTACAAAAACCTTTTGCTCTAAGTTTCAACAAAATTAAATATCAAGACTGAGAAGTCTAAAAAAAACAGTTGTTCAACGAACCACAGACATCCTCCCCGACTCCTTTGCCAAATTTTGAAAATAGATCATTCAAAATAGCACATTTTCCATATTCAAATAAAACCGGGTGCGTTTGCGGCTCATTTTAATTCAAAAGTTTCATCAAGTTCTCATGCGTTTGCGTAATGAAAATAACGCCTATTTTTTAAATTTTCTTAAAAAAACTCAAAAAGTAAGATAGCAATTGTTTATACAAATGTCATTATAAATGGCTGACATGATGACAAACAAAATGGGAGGTAAATGATCTTGATAGCATTATTTATTCTACTAATACTTGCAAGAGTTGATATTCAGTTTTTTGGAAAACCCTAGAAAATAAATTAACTGATTTCATTTAGAAAAGGACTGGGCTGTAGGTTACGCCAAGAGTTATCGATTGTGACCGTTGAAGTTGAAATCGGATCATCCGTTGTTGAGAGAGCGTTGGACAAATGTTTGTCCACATACGATGATACACTCGTACATACCCACACACACATACATACTGCCAGCTAAAAATAGCCTAAACAGATTCAGGAGGTCTTGAAACGTAAAGATATTATAAAAATTTCGATTTTGAAAATCGACCCAAAAACAATAACTTCTCATATCGGGAAGTTAATAAACAGTTGACCAGGCAATCTACTCTCGAACCTCTGACCTTTTTGTGAAATTTAGAAAATAACTCAGGTTTTTGATATTCAAGTAAACCCGAATGCGGTTGCAGCTCATTTACATACAAAAGTTTAATCCAGATATCATTCGTTTGCATAAAGAAAATAACACGTAGTTTTTTCACATTTTGTTAAAAATCTCAAAAACTAAGATAGCATTGTTTATACAAATGTCATTATAAATGTCTGACATGATGACAAACAATATGGAAGCTTCATGACCTTGATAGCATTATTTATTAATCTCATGATATTTGCAAGAGATGATTTTCAGTTTTTTGGAAACCACTAAAAAACAAATGATTTGGTTTCGCTAGAAAAGGACTGGGCTCTAAGTTACGACAAGATACATCGATTGCGACCATTTTCGTTAAAATCGACCCATCCGTTGTTGAGAAAGCGTTGGGCAAAAATTCTCCACACAGCGATATACACATACATACACACACACACACACATACAGACTGCCAGCTAAAAATAGTCTAAACAGCTTCAGGAGGTCATGAAACGTAAAGATATCAAAAAAATTCCGATTTCGAAAATCGACCCAAAAACCATAACTTCCCATATCGGGAAGTTAATCAGAAGTTTCTATTGTTAATAGAACTGCGTTTATGAATTTTTGAAAATAAGTCATCAAGCGATAAAAAAAAATCCTCGAATACGTATATCTTTTTTTTTCGATACAAAACCCTTGAAAAAAATTTCAACCAAATCAAAAATGTGTCGGTAAAATTGTGTCCAAATCTGTTCGATTTGTAAAATAATACCCCATATGCCTTTTCTTAACGTTAAACGTCTCATAACAATCCTTTGCATTTCGTTTGTTTTTATTTATATTGCTTTTAACTGAACTGGTCCTTACGAATTATCATGGTTTTACACAATATGCAACAAAATTCAAATAAAATACCAGATAATATACTAATCATAACACCGGTTTGTTGAACCTCTTTCTCCAATCAAAGCCATTGTCTTCACATTTAGTGTTATGAGCACACTGCAGGAGCGAACACAGAAAAACATTTAGGGAAGGGTCCAAAGAATTTTTTTTTAATAAAAACTGTTGTGTTATAGGAATTACAATATGTGTCACAACAACACATAGATATCTTGTAAGACCTACGTTCCCAACAACATGCGTTCTGAGGTGTTGCCGCAAGCTTTTTCTAAACTTTCGTGGATTGAACGTCCTCGAGCCTATTGATTCGTGCAAAGCATTCCATTTATGCAATGTACGGACAAAGAAATCCCACTGCATTCTGTCGCTATAACTGCAGTGAGTAATCTCAACAGTTTGACTGTTTGCATTGATTGACGAGTAAAACGGGGAAAAAGAATATGTTTGAGGCATAATGGATCTGATTTCGTTCGAGCAGTACTGGTGGCGATATTTATAAAAAACAACGAGATCAGCAACAGTGTGACGGTGTTGTAGGGAATCAACATTTTATGTTAAATTTAATGTTAAATGTGTAGTGTACTATCATCTACAAAACTATTTATCGGATTACTGGTGAATTTCTAGAGTTCGTTGATATAAATTAAAACTAAAGTAAGGAACAAAACTGAGCCTTACTGAGGGGTTAATTAATTAGACTCAGAAGAAAAGCCATCGATGTATACCGAAATGTATCAGTCGGTGAGAAGATTTTTAATTAGCTTTAGGACTGTGGGGTGAAATCTTATGCAACGAGATTGTTGATCAGGTTGGCATGCCTAATTCGATCAAATGCTTTTGAGATGTCTAATGCGATAACGGACGTTTCACCACCTTTATCAAATACGCTGTTCCAACGATGGGCTACAAAGTTTAATTTGTTCCTTTTTTTGCGACAGACTAGACATTAGCTGATAAGCACGAAGGGAAAATACCAGATTTATAGAATTTGTAGAAAATTTTGGTAAGAGTAAGTGCAAGTTCTTTTAAAAATGTTTTTAGAATAATAGAACGAATGTTGTCCAGACCGGAGGCTTTGTTGGTACTTAAACCTCTTAAATTTTTTCGACGATTTTGGTTTTGAAATCAAGATCTTTCATACTAACTCCTGACGACTGGATTTGGCGTATTTCTCTAGGTGTTTCCAAAACGATCGAGTTTAAAGCAAAGCGTTCCGCGAACAATGTGGCTTTTCTTACTGTGTCAGTGACAATAAAACCACTGTCAATAATAGGAGAAATAGAAGATTTGAAACCAGACTTTAAAGGTTAATCCTGTAAAAACTTTGATTCTAAGGGCCAATATGACTGCATTGGAAAACAAGTATTTTTGTTGGGGTTTCATTTTTGTGAATGGAACGAACTTATTGAAACTAAAACATTTTGGTCAAACAAAATTTTTACTATATTATTATTTTGTTTTATATTTATTTTCACTCAGATAATATACCAACCTACCCAGGAACTCTGGAAGGTTGGTACATTAGCTGAGTGAAATAAATAATAAACATTCCTGGCGAAAGTATAGTAAATTGTTTTTGACAACTGATCTTTCGTTGGTACAGCTAAAAGTATCAAAACCTTTAGTTGGGTCAGATCACAATTTGATTTCTCCACATTTAAATTTACAAGCTCTTAAACCGTTTAAAACTAATCCTGGTCTTGTTTGGGATTATAAAGCTGCAGATTTACAGGGACTATACAGATATCTTTAATTCAAACATTTCTTCTTCTAATTTTTCTGCAGAAATAATACACCTGGGTATGCGCAAGTTTATTCCACTTGATCGTTTTGAAGGCTGATCTATGGGTTTCGATTAAATGTAAAGAAACAATAAAATTTAAAAAATGCTTTTCGAAAGTATAACCAAAATAAAAATGATGAAAACCGAATAGAAAAAAAGTCAGACAAGTTGCGAATAAAATTCGCTCGTCAAGGGTTCCGTGAATATCAACATAATTAACATAAAGTTGTGTTGTAAAGGGTTCATATTGCCAGACCATAGATACATAAAAAATAAATGGTTCATCGTAAATATCAATAGTAAATGTCAATCTCATCTAAATTGATCGAAATTATATAAAAAGTATTACTTTAGGTTAAATGTTATCCATAGCTGTTTATGGTAGCTAAGGAACGACTCAATTCTGTTAATCAACGACGAAATTTAGGGGTTGAGAGGTGTTAACACTAAAAATAGGACTTTTTTGACAATAATTCAAAAACTGTGCTTCGCAAGATTCTAAAAAAATTGTAAAGTTTCTTAATTTTGGTGTTCTTTCAAATGACACCCCACTCATGCGAACCAAAAAACATTTTTTTCACCCTTCCCCACTGCCATCCCCTAAACACATAGAAATAAAATCACTTGGGGCTTCGCTGTATTTTACGTTAAGAGTTTATCAAATTTCCTATCTCTATGAATTTTTTAAAAATTTTTCTGTCAATCAACGAAGAAACGTACAGGGGTGGACCAACTTTTTTTGTACTTTTTTGAGAATAATTCAAAAATGGTGCATCGTAAAATTCTAAAAAAAACTGTAATGTTTCTTAATTTTGGTGTTCTTTCAAACGACACCCCACTTATGCGAGCCTAAAAACCTTTTTTTCACCCTTCCCCACTCCCATCCCCTAAACACATAGAAATAAAATCACTTGAAGCCGTTGTAACCTGGAGGAGCTTTTATATTATTTTGACACTTCATTACACACAAAAAAACATACACATGATTTGATTCCAATTATTTAATATCCGATTAAATTAATATATTTATATTTTAATTAAACTTATAGCTTTTATTAAAACTAATATTCTCACTCTGCTCTGACTGTAAAACTAAAGTAACTAACGACTAAACTGAGTACTAATAGAATCTTAACTTACTAACTATTTTGACTGCTGACTAAACTCTAACCGAATGACTCTAACTGTTGACTGTCTCTCAAATTATTCTTAACTAAAAAATCGATTTCTGATTTTTGTTAAGTTGTCAAAAACAATTATTTTTTGATTGTTCAAATTTTGTCAAATTAACATTAATTATTTCTTAAACGCTAAATATTTTTTAGTAATTATTTCGGAATAATTTCGCGCATGCAAGTAAAATTGAATTTCAAAATATGAAGTAATAAGTAAGTCTTTAATTTAATTGAATAATTAACAATTTTGAAGTTTTGAGTTATTTGCTGTTTCGTAATGTTTCTTAATTTTGGTGCTCTTTCAAATGACACCCCACTTATGCGAGCCAAAAAACATTTTTTTCACCCTTCTCCACTTCCATCCCCTAAACACATAGAAATAAAATCACTTGAAGCTTCGCTATATTTTTCGTCAAGGGTTTATCAAATTTCCTATCTCAATGAATTTTTTCAAATTTTTCTGTCAATCAACGAAGAAACGTATAGGGGGGGGGGGGCCAACTTGTTGTTGCACTTTTTTTAGAATAATTCAAAAACGGTGCATCGCAAAATTCTAAAAAAAAATTGTAATGTTTCTTAATTTTGGTGCTCTTTCAAATGACATCCCACTCATGCGAGCCAAAAAACCTTTTTTTCACCCTTCCCCACTCCCATCCCCTAAACACATAGAAATAAAATAACTTGAAGCTTCGCTATATTTTTCGTTAAGGGTTTATCAAATTTCCTATCTCTATGAATTTTTTCAAATTTTTCTGTCAATCAACGAAGAAACGTATAGGGGGGGGGCCAACTTGTTGTTGCACTTTTTTTAGAATAATTCAAAAACAGTGCATCGCAAAATTCTAAAAAAAATTGCAATGCTTCTTAATTTTAGTGCTCTTTCAAATGACACCCCACTTGACCGGGTTTTAAATGCTGTCCCTTCTCAGATCCTCCGCATTAATAAATATAATTATTAGTATTTGGTACTTTACTATATTTTTCTTAAAAAACTTACTAATTTTTCTATCATTCAAAATACTTTTTAAGATTTTCGATTACTTAGGCTCGGTGCTAACTGCTAATCGAGGAAAGAAAACATACAGAAAACGCTATTATTTAGAGTTACACAAAAAATGGTGGGATGTAAAATTCCAAAAAACATCTTTTAGAAATACTTAAGTGAAGCCCCCTTGCATATGATACCCTACTTGACTCGATATAAAAATGTATTTTCTCAAAGGCGACTTTGGCGTTAGAATCAGGATTTTGTTCTCTACCGAGAGGTTAATAGCACTGAGTCCTAGTTAGTGTAGTTTTCGAGATAGAAAAATTTTTAATGACACCAAGTCCATAGTCCGTTTTCAAACAGTTTTTTGGCTTTCCTGTAAAATTTTTAAAATGTGACTTGGTGTAGTTTACCTCTTGCCTACAGATATATATATATATATATATATATATATATATATATATATATATATATATATATATATATATATATATATATATATATATATATATATATATATATATATATATATATATATATATATATATATATATATATATATATATATATATATATATATATATATATATATATATATATATATATATATATATATATATATATATATATATATATATATATATATATATATATATATATATATATAAATTTTGGTATATAATTTATAATTTACACTTATAAATTATTCCATTTAATATTTAATAAATAAAACAAATAAATTTATTTTAATTTATTTATTAGTTTAAAAACTCACGTTAAGTCAAACGACTTATCCTCACAACTGTTAACTTCAATCTAACTTAAGAATAATATTTTATATAAATCTTCGCTTCGTTTCAACAAAACAATGCGCTAACGTAAGCATATTAATTATACTCATTTTCTTAATACATATAAGAAAATGAAACAAAGAAAGATAAAGAATTTTATATATTCTTATTATGTTATGTCTATAACAAACTTTGTTTAATTTAACTTTAAAATATGAAATGAAATCTAATACTCATGGAAATGATAATTTATAATAATTACAGTTGAATGAGAAACTGTTAATTACAGTCAATGAACAAAGTGTTCATTCGAAAGGTGATTTGAATGTAACTTCTCCCCCCTTAAGATTCTGCTCCGAAGAATCGCTAGATACCATTTCGATATTTATTTTTGTTTTATTATCTTTGACTTTATTTCTGATTAAAATAACTAAAAAGAATGTGATTAAAATTATAATTAAAATTGAACTCGTTGAAATGATATAATCATGTACAACGCCTTTTGATTGAATTTCTTTGATTATTTTTCTATTCTGTAAGTGATTTATTTTTAAATCTTCAAGTGAAAAATTCATTAAAATATTCTTAATTGTTAAATTACTATAATTAGGAATTACAAAATTATCTATTGTTTCAAAATTTTCATATGTTATATTATTAATTGTAAGTTCACAATTTTCAAATTTAATTAAGTTGTTTCCTAATAAAACTACTTTAAAATTATTGCAATTATGTGTAATATTTGTAACTGGAATATTTTTTGTAATTAAAATATTATTGGTTATTTGTTTAATTTCGATTTCTCATTTTTTCTAAAATTACAATGTGCATTTTCTTGAAAAACTTTACAAGAGTTTTTTACTAGTTTCAATTTTTTTTTTTTTGAGTATTACATTTCCAAAATCTTCATACAGTTTTATTTCATTAGTGATAAATGATTTGCTTTCAAAATCTAATTCTAGGTTATCCTTATTAGGAATAGTTTCTATAAAAATTCTATAATATTTATTTTTAATAATATGGCAAAAGTACATAATGGGCTATTATTTTGAAAACGTACATTTTTTTGTTGATTTTTAAATTTTTGATTTTTAAAAAATCTGAAATTTTGATATATTGTTGGCATTGACGAAAGGAAAAAAGTAATTTCTGCTTTTATTTTTTGAGTACTCTGAATCGGAGTTATACGCGGTTGAATTTTGAGGCTTTTTCACGTAGTTTTTGGTAATGGTGGCAATGTTTTGTGAATAGGTGCCACAAATTTCATCCGACTTACGTATATTTTTGCAAGTAAAAAGGAAAATAATTGAATAATTGAAATAAGTAAGTTTAAAATTAATAACTTTTCTCTTTTCCGCTAGGCGGCGCGTAAAACCTTGGTTTACTTCAAAGCTCATATCTCAAAAAGTAGGCTTTTTTTTTTGTTTTTCACAAATTTTAAAGTAAACATATGCAACTATGAAATTGAGAAATAAAAAGTCAGCAATTCAATATGGATTTTTTCTTACGATTTTTTAAAGTTTGGTATATGAAAAATTCACATGTGTTTTTTTATTAAGTTAATAATCCTGTACTAAATGTGGATCTAATAAATTAAACATTTCATATTTTAACACCTGCAATAAATTTGAACCATTTTCTGTGCGGTTAAATGGTTAAAAACTTATTAAAAATTAATTTAAGTTAAGTGGTAAAATAAAGGAATTTAAATTATTAAAAGGGTGTGTAAAATGTTTATTCATTTTAAAAGATGTCTATTCAGCCCCTTTTTACTAATTAAAATCTCATTAGAGGCTCATAATTTTAACATTTAAAATTTCTAATGACGCCCACAAACGGTTTTTGACCAAATTATACTTGCATCCAATCAAAATATATTAAATTGTACCTACCTAATTTTACCTGATTCTACCTATGTCAAAACTATTTCAAGGGTATATATATATATTGATTGGATTGCCTTATAATCAATTATATTCCAAAATATTTAGAAGACATAACGTTTAGAAAAGATAATAATAGAAATGCCTTTCAAATTGTGCTGTAACTTGTACGGTCTCAAAAATCACCAGCGGACATAAAAAAATGTGAAACTGGTCACACCAGCTGTTATTCAAAAAGCTGCGACCCTAAATTTTACTTTGCGTGATGACCAGTTTATATGTGAAACATGTCGCACTTATATCTACAAAAATAAGGTAAATTTAATTATTTTATTAAAATGAATAAAAATTCATATGCAACTAATATTTTCTATACAGCAGCTTTCATGTTCGGAAACTATCGATAGTGAAATTATTTCTATAAATCAGGATGTTGAAAATGTTCCAACGAACGAAAATATTCAAATACCTCCAGCATCTTTAGATTCATCACCAGTTTCGGTTGATACTATATCTCCACCAGTTCCTGAACTACTTAATGACATTTTAGAAGATATTAACAATGTTCTTGGAAGGTTAGCCGAATCTCCTATCAAACAAAATCATATTACAACAGGAAGTTATAAAAAAATTGCAAGTGTCACATCGGCAATAAGTCAAAGAATATTTCAAGTAGATTCAGTTAAAGTGTTATCACCAAACGAGGAATGTGAATATACATCATGGCTTATGAACTTTAAAAAAGAGTTTAAAGATGCCAGCTGTAAATCAAAACAAGTGTTTTTGTTGACAACTCTACCACGTAAATTTTGGTCAAATCAACGTATCCAGGATGAATTTAATGCATCAAGACGACTGGTAGAATTCACCATGGATCTGTTGGAAACAGTAGGTCCTTACAGTTGGCCTCAAAGCAAACAAGTGCACAGTTTGTCACAAAATATAGTAAAACAAATTCAAACATACTTCTTATTAGAGGAAATTAGTAGAACAATGCCTGGCCTTAAAGATGTTGTTACTATTACAGAAGGATCGACAAAAATTAAGAAATCAAAGCGGTTGGTGTTATCGACCCTCATCGACATCTACGAAATGTTCTTGGAAGAAAACAAAGAGCTCAAGGATTCCACTGTTTTTTACCGGATAACACTACACCCGATAAAATAATTGCCAAAATGTTTTCTTTTTCTGATGATCATAAATATTTCAATTTAAAGGCAAAAAAAAATATATAAATTAATTTTTTAATGTATTTATTTATAATATTGATTAAATTATAATGTTTATAGGAAAAATATTTTTTCAATGTTTTTTTCTAATGTTAGTGTTGGTGATGTTGAAATTATAACAAAATCTTCGATCATAGGGATCTCCAATTCTTATTCTGAATAAAAACCTGTTTCTCTATCAGAAATACACAAAAAATGGTTCAAATTTATTGCAGGTGTTAAAATATGAAATGTTTAATTTATTAGATCCACATTTAGTACAGGATTGTTAACTTAATAAAAAAACACATGTGAATTTTTCATATACCAAACTTTAAAAAATCGTAAGAAAAAATCCATATTGAATTGCTGACTTTTTATTTCTTAATTTCATAGCTGCATATGTTTACTTTAAAATTTGTGAAAAACAAAAAAAAAAAAAGCCTACTTTTTGAGATATGAGCTTTGAAGTAAACCAAGGTTTTACGCGCCGCCTAGCGGAAAAGAGAAAAGTTATTAATTTTAAACTTACTTATTTCAATTATTCAATTATTTTCCTTTTTACTTGCAAAAATATACGTAAGTCGGATGAAATTTGTGGCACCTATTCACAAAACATTGCCACCATTACCAAAAACTACGTGAAAAAGCCTCAAAATTCAACCGCGCATAACTCCGATTCAGAGTACAAAAAAAATAAAAGCAGAAATTACTTTTTTCCTTTCGTCAATACCAACAAAATATCAAAATTTCAGATTTTTAAAAATAGTTGTTTTTTTTTCGATGTACGTTTTCAAAATAATAGCCCTAATACAAAAATTATATTGCTTTCATATAAAATTAAAGATGATTTAATATTCATTATTTCTTTAGTGGTTATATTAATTATATTATTTCTATTAATTTCGTTTGCAGTTAAAATATCTTTGCTTAAAAATTCTAATATCTATTTAATAAAAGGTTTTCTTTAACGTTTCGTACTTGTTCTCTTAATAGTTTGGATATCATATTGTATTTGAAACATTTGTTTCATATTTATAATTTCGTTTTACCTGGTCCTTATAATATTTTATTCCTTTGTTGTTTATGAAGTAATCATTCAGTATTTTATTAGGTTCTATTTTTTTATATTTTGGTTGAAATTTAAATTTTTTCGAAATAACATTCCTTGATTTTACGAAATCATGATTTTTGTCTTTCAGATCTACGTTTTCTCTATTTAAATTTTTTCTGTCAATATACTTTTGTTTGTTTTGGGAAACTTTTCTAACTATTTCGTCAAATTCTTCTGATTTAATATTTCCATTAATGAAATCAATTGGTCTTTTACCGGTTGTTGAATGAATTGTCTTATTGTAGTATGACAAAGCACTTAATGTTAAATCGTTAATATTTCCTGATTGGTTTCTTGCTTTTAAAATTCTAATATGTTCGTTAAGGGTTGAGTGAAATCTTTCAATGTCTGAATTATCAGTGTGTCTTTGAGCTGTAGTAGTATGAATTTCAATATTCTGTTCTCTAAGATATTCTTTTACATTGTAAACCGTAAGACCGGGTTCTCCGTCGAAGACAATTTTTTTCGGTGCTCCCATAACTGCTATTCTTTCTTTCAAAGCTTTCAAAAGGTCTATTCATGATCTGCTGTTTATTTTATGCATTGTTACATGTTTCGTAAATTTGTCTATTACTGTTAAAAACATTGATTGTCTAGTAGGGATCCAAATTTCAATATGTAAAATTTTGTTCGGTTGGTTTGGTGTTTCGGTAAGTTTGTATAAAGGTTTGTATGGATTTCTCTCGTATTTTGATGTATTGCAAATTGAACAATTGTTAATAATTTTCGAAATTTTTTCTTTAAGATTAGGTGTGTAATAAGTGTCTTTAATTTCTGCAAACGTTTCGTTTATTCCGCGATGGTTTAGTAATTCATGTCTTTTGAAAATAATTTCGTTCACTTTACTTTCGTCTTCTATGTCTTCTAATAATTTACTTGTCTTTACTATTTTTAACATTTTGTTTCTACTAAAGTATTTTAAATATACGTCTTGAAATTGTGCAAATAAATGATCGTCATTACAATAAACTGCTAAAATTCCTTTTGACGGAAGGTGCTGTTTCATAAATTCAATGACTAAATTTTCCTGAAATATGTTAATTTCAATTACAAATCTTCTTTTCTTAAAAACTTTAATTAATGTCTGCTTGTAGTTATTTTCTGATTTTTTTAAAATTATCTGATTATTAAATACATTAACTGGTGTGTAAACAATTGGGAAATGATTTGAGCTATCCTCGCCAGCACTATGAATGGTTGCTGCTGTTGACATATTATCGATTTTGTTTTCAGATATACATTCTGAAGGTTCATTAACTTCGTTAACGTGAATTTCTATTCTAGATAAACCGTCTGCTACTTGATTATTTTTTCCTTTTACATATTCTATGTCGTAATTAAATTCTTCTAACTTTATTTTCCATCTTTGTAATTTACTATTGGGTTCTTTAAGTGAACCTAGCCATACCAATGGTCTATGGTCAGTTTGGATGGTAAATTTTCTACCGTATAGATAAGGTCTAAAATACTTTACTGCCCATACAATCGCTAGTAATTCTTTTTCTATAGTGGAGTAATTAATTTCATGTGAATTCAAAGTTCTACTTGCATAAGAAATTGGATGTCCGTCTTGTGATAATACGGCTCCTAACGCAAATTGTGATGCGTCTGTCGTAAGAATAAATTTCTTTTCGAAATTTGGGAATTTTAAAATGGGGTCTGATGTTATTAATGTTTTCAAATTTTCAAAACTCTTAATATATTCTGGATCTTTTAAATTAATTCTTTGACCTTTCTTTAAAAAATGTGTCATTGGTTTTGCTACCATTGAATAATCTTTGATAAATTTTCTATAATATCCTGTTATACCTAAAAAGGATTTAATTTGTTTATTTGTCTTTGGTAATTCGTATTTAAGTATTGCTTCAATTTTATTTGGATTTGGTTTAATACCGTGTGTTGTAACAATGTGTCCTAAGAATTCTGTTTCCTTCTTCAAAAATTCACTTTTATCAATTTGGACTTTTAGATTAAATTCTTCTAATTTTTTAAAAATTTTTGTTATTGAATCAATGTGTTCTTCTAAGCTAGTTGAAAAAATTATTATACCATCTAAATGAACTAAACATATGATTCCTATGAATTCGGATAAAACTGAATTCATTAATCTTTGAAAGGTAGCTGGGGCGTTCTTTAACCCAAAAGGCATACGAGTAAATTCATAATGTCCACTATCTGTCGAAAATGCAGTTTTCTTAATATCTCTTTTATCTATTTCTACTTGATGAAACCCTTTTGCGAGATCAATCGTAGTAAAATATTGTGCTCTTCCTAATTTATCAAAACTATCTTCTATATTTGGTATTGGGAATTTGTCGTCTATAGTTACGTCATTTAAACTTCTATAGTCCACGACTAGCCTCCATTTCTGTTTTCCTGAAGCGTCAAGTTTTTTTTCTACTATCCAAATTGGAGCTGAATAAGGTGAGTTACTTGGGCGTATAATACCTTGTCTAAGCATTTCATTTATTTGAGACTTAACTTCATTTTTATGTATTTCGGGATATCTATAACTTTTTTTATAAATTGGAATTTCATTTGTCGTATTTATAGAATGCTTTATAGCGTGAGTAAATGTCAAATCCGTACCTTCTTGAAAAAATATATTAGGAAATTCTTTAATTACTTTTTTAATTGCTATATTTTCTTCATAATTTAAATGTTCGGTGCGAAGCTGTTCCATAATGGAGTTTGTTTTATCTAAGTCAATGTTGAAGATAACATTTTCATCTAAAGCGTCTAATAATAAACTATATTCTTCCTCTGTTCTATCAAAAAATATTTTTATTTTAGTGTTTTCAGTTTCTAAGGTGCAATTTCTATAACTAAGGTCCACTTTCAGCGGTTTCAAAATATTATTTCCTATTAGTCCATCGAATTCTGAATGAAAATCATATTCTAAAAATTCTACCATTTGTCCTTCTAAATTAAATTCATTAAATAATGGAATAGTGATTTTATTAAAAATCTGAAAACTTTGTTTAATTGTTTTAAGTCTTATTGGATCGTGTAGACGTATTTTCCGTTTAGGATGGCAGATACCTGGATTTATAATGCTTGAACTAGCTCCAGTATCAACTAAAAATCTTAATTTTCGAACAGGCGTACTAATTATTATATAGGGTAGGGCGTTTCGTCCGAGGCAGCTAAACGAAAATTTTCTACTAGGTTATCGTCTTGTTCTGTTAAAAATGCTCTTCTATTTAATGTCGGACTATCAACGTCCATTGGTTCAACCCTCCTATTGATAAAACTATTATTTTGTCTATTAAAATTATTTCCAAAATTTTCATTTCTTTTCTGAAATACACCCGATTTTTGTTTGATATAATTGTTATTAAAAAATCTTTTATTTATTTCATTATTATTATTATTATTATAAATATTTTTATTATGGTTTGTAAAATTGTTATTTCTACTGTTAAAATTATTTCTAGGGAATTCGTTTCTTTCGCGAAACGACCTTTGAAAATTTTCAAATTTATAATTATTCATTCTATTAATGTTAGATAAATAATATGCGTATCCAGTTTCATGTAATATCTGAATAGCTATTTCTAAATTTTCTGGGTTTCTACAACATAAAATACCCTTCATTGGTTCTGGTATTTTATTCATAAACACTCGTAGAGCCATTTTACAATTACTATTAATTTCTAAATTTGAATTTTCTTCGTTTATTGTTTTTCTATTTAATCTACTTAATATCGTTTTAATTTCACTATAAAAATTATGGCAATTTGTCTTATACGACAAGCCTCTTAAAACGTCAAATAATTGATCTTTACTAAGTTTATCACCAAAAGTTTGAGAAATTACACTTTTTAATTCATCCCATGTTTTTGGGTTATTTATTAAAATAGATTCACGAGCTTTACCAATTAATTTACTTTTAATAATGTCAAAAAATACATTTTGACTTAATTCATTATAATCACTTAATAAAGGAAAAATACGATCAATTAATGCAATAAACGTATATAAATCGTTTCTATTACCATTAAAAATAGGTAAATTATTTAAATATTTAATTGGTTCAATACTCACCTGAATTTTTTCCATGATGATCTTCTTAATATTTGTATTATAATTGTTGATGTAATTGATTGCTGATTAAAATGATGATTTAATTTGATGATTAAATTGTTGGTATATTTGATGTATTGATTGCTGATAAAAATGATGATTTAATTTGATGACAAAATTGATGATTTAATTGTTGGTTTATTTGATGTATTAAAATGATGATTTAAATGATGATAAAAATGATGATTTAATTTGATGACAAAATTGATGATTAAATTCTGTATTTGCTGTTTGAGATGAGTTAGGTTCGATAGTTGTGATTTTTGTTTTAAATACGTATTGATTTGTTGAAAACTCTTTTTAGCAAAATTTTCGATTTTTATTAAAATTTCACTTTAGCTACGAAATTTTATTTTTATTATTTAAAACTTGAATTTAAAAATTTTACACAATTTTTAAATATTTTAGTCAAAATTTTTTCACAATTTTTAACTATTTAGGTTCGGTGCGGGTATTCAAAATTTTCACTTTTGAATATTTAATCCCGTTTATCAACTGCGCCAATTTTGGTATATAATTTATAATTTACACTTATAAATTATTCCATTTAATATTTAATAAATAAAACAAATAAATTTATTTTAATTTATTTATTAGTTTAAAAACTCACGTTAAGTCAAACGACTTATCCTCACAACTGTTAACTTCAATCTAACTTAAGAATAATATTTTATATAAATCTTCGCTTCGTTTCAACAAAACAATGCGCTAACGTAAGCATATTAATTATACTCATTTTCTTAATACATATAAGAAAATGAAACAAAGAAAGATAAAGAATTTTATATATTCTTATTATGTTATGTCTATAACAAACTTTGTTTAATTTAACTTTAAAATATGAAATGAAATCTAATACTCATGGAAATGATAATTTATAATAATTACAGTTGAATGAGAAACTGTTAATTACAGTCAATGAACAAAGTGTTCATTCGAAAGGTGATTTGAATGTAACTTATATATATATATATATATATATATATATATATATATATATATATATATATATATATATATATATATATATATATATATATATATATATATATATATATATATACATATATATATATATATATATATATATATATATATATATATATATATATATATATATATATATATATATATATATATATATATATATATATATGTATATATATAAGTTATTTAATTGTCCCTGTATGGAATATTGTTCTCACATAGGGAATGGAGCATACATAATTAGTTAAGTGTATATTGATTCTACACAGCATAGAGCTGTTAAATGAATTGGAAATTCAAATCTTACAACTGCTGGATTGTTTGTATGTCGCTGACTTAACGGCATTTTACAAATACATTATAGATGAATGAGCATCTGTCTGGATCAAATCGATTTTGCCTGAGCCTTCAAACCTCACACGTTACACCAGAGCATCAATAGCAGACCATTTTTTTACTGTTCGAGTGATGTAGAACTGTCACTTTTCAAAGTGATCTTCTTCACGGAGTCTGGCATCTCTGAAAGGCCTACCTGCGTGAGTCTTCCCCGATAATTTTAATCCTCGAAATTTTAAAATTAGCGTTAAAAAATTTTCAAAAAATTGATCAATTCTCACAAACCTTATTTCCGTACTAAGCATCGCATCTTCTGATATTCAGAGACAAAAATCTTTAATTTATTATATGGTTACACTAAACAATTCCTAACTTTAAAGAAAAAACATGGTGAAAAATAATGGGTTAATGGGTTCAGATCCAAACCTCCTCCTCCCTTGTGTGCGCCCCCAGCACGCTGACTGATAAGGACTAAAAGGTTTTAAGAGCATGTACTTTAAACATGTTTATTGTTATGAACAGAATAGTAGCACATCAGCACTGGAAGTTTTGGAATTCGGTAAAGATGAAATTCTATTCTTTATTCCAACTCGTCTGATAACTCATAATACAGAGAACTCATGCTGCTTACAAGAAAACAAAATACAAAATACTATAAATACAAAATAAAATTTGACAAAAATGCGTTGTTCCTTTAAGTAAAGCAAAATCGGAACATATTCTCATTACCGACTTGGTCTTTGGGGATTAATTTTTGCAGCAAGTTAAAACAGTAGATTTGTTTTTTTAGTTTTTTTTCATTGTGTGTATGTATGTATCTCTTGATAATTCCAAGGAATGTTATGAAGCGTGACAGGTCATCAATTTTTTATTAATCTAGAAACTCTAGAGACTCTACATACTCACCAACCTGGTTTCTTTCAAGCATAAATAAGTCTCTCCTTACTTATATCTACAGTACTAACTTATCATGTAGAGTCACATTAGTACATAATAAATGTGGCTGATATAAATTCAATTTATTGATTATAAGTCGAGAGAAATCTATAATATCTCGCCATTTTGTAAGCAAAACCATCGACAAACAAGTACAGAGCGGTTCCACCTATTAAGATTTATGGAAATTGTATATTTTTGCAAAACTTGCCGTCGTTTGTGGAGTAAATTGCTGGCAATCCTTAAAAATATCTTATAATTTGGTTAGTAAAAATGAAGCGTTATTACCTGATACAACAAAAAAATTTTTCATTATTGAACAATACTAAAAAATAATGAAGGTTTTGTGGCCACAGTTCGAAAATTTCATACAAAATATTGTTGGAATAAAGTTTTAAGTTCGTCAACTAAACACACTGGTCGTCCAAAAACAAACCGTTCAAATGTCAATATCGATTCAGTTTGGAGGAGTGTTAGTGAAAATGGGACTGTTACTGATGATCGATATCGTGACACGATAACACAGTTTTTTCAACAACAAACAATTCAGTTACTGCATGATACATTTCTTGGTCGTGGAGTTTCTGTGATCAGAATTGTTTTCCTAGATCGTGTGATTTTACTCCATTGAATTTCTTTTTATTGGATTATTTGACGTCAAAGGTTTATGTTAACAAGCTTACACCCACCTGTGCATTAAAGGAAGAAATTAAACATTGCATCAACAAAATTCAATTACATTGATGGAGAATGATCATGAAAAATTTCAACAAACGAGTGCGTATGTGCCAGCAAAGGTGTGGAGGGCATTCGCCCGATGTGTTTTTCCATAAATAACTATATCCTTAGTACTTTAGGATTAAATAAAAAAATAACCTAAAGACTAAAAACTACAGGGTTTTTCAATAACAATTTTCAATAACAAACACAACATAACAATTTTGTATTTAAATAAAACACAGAATAATTGAGATATCGGGCTGAAATTTATTTCATATACATTCAATACACATGTTACATTTAAGAATTGAATTCGATCTCCGCGAGCACGTTTGCAGTGATCGATTCTTTGAATCCAATTTTCGAAAAAATAGGGTCCAATCACACACCCAGCATAAAATCCACACCACACGGTCACTTTTTGTAGATGAAGTGTAGTCTCTTGAAGCGAAGCACATGTGGGTTTGTTGTTGACCAAAAATGCATATTTTGCTTGTTAACAAGGCCATTTAGCCAGAAATGAGCGAAACTTAGCCAGAAAACGATTTTTCGATGAAATTCATTATTTTCTTCAAACTTTTGCTAAGCCCAATCAAGAGGCTTCAGTTCTTGAGTTAATTTGATCCTTTTTACGCAAAATTCTCCACAATGTGGTTTGAAAGATTCCCAATTTCTGTGAGCGGCATGGAATCGACTGATTTGATTCATTTTGAACTGAGGCTCTTACGGCGACGATATTTTCGGCACTCCCTCCGGTGCGTTGTCTCACTGGTACAAGAACATTCAATAGTGAATATGCTGACTCGAATTTATCCACTATAGCACGCACATCCTCTCTGGTGGGATGATTATTACGACCGAAAATGGGAGTAAGCCCTCTTAAAGTTGCGACCTCCGACTCAGCATGTTGGTAGTATTTTTTAATAATTTCCAAACGTTGCTCGTTCGTGAACTTCGCCATGATAAAATTGTAAACTTTGACTAATGTTTTGACATTGACAGATCATAAAAAAATTTAAGGTGGGTCCGTATTAAAATACAAAACTGTTATGTCCCTATTGAAAAACCCTTTATAATTATAATTTTTGTCACTGAAGATGGATATTTATATATGAAATGCGTCTTTGTTTATATTTTAAAAATAAATTTGTATATAAAATAAAATATATTTATTAAATTATTTTATATTATTATTTTATATTAAATAAAATATATTTATTAAATTAAATATATTTATTAAAACCTGGAAACCAATTTTATAATATATTTATTTTTTGCATTTATGTAAATTATATAACTGGTCGTGTCTAAAAACTCTGTTTTCTATAATTAATTCAAATCTAGCATTACTTCTGGGACACGTTTTATAATCAAAATATAAAAGCAATCGCGTTACTCTATATCGCGTTATGTACACAATTGTTTTTTATACTGCAAGTCCACCTATTTATATACAGTTTTCGTTTATTTTTCAAATAGCTAAATTATGAATTTGCTTTCTATGTCTAGAACTTTAAAGCTTGCCATTTCATATGGTTGTTTTCTCTTTTACACTTTATTTTATGTTCTTAGAGCTTATGTTCGATTCGAAAAGATATTTTTGTTTTTTTTTTGGATTTTTTGCTTTTCGGTTCTTTTATAAAAAATTCTCTAATCATGTTTCGTGCTCGGAACCTAACCTGAACTCCTCAGTATCACACTGATTTAAATCCAATCCAGCCAAGACACGATATCAATAACCCTTCAGAGACAATAGGATTTCGAAGTTGCAGTATGTTATATATGATATTAATGCTATTAAATGTTGATAAATTATACGATTCTATTAGAATTGAATTACTATATGTTATAAATGGATATCTCTTATGTTTTTAATATGCCTCTTATGCTCAAGGAATTTTTGTATCATTCTGTGTGTCACACAATTTCTCGTAAATAAATATATTTGTCGTCATTCTTTTACAGTTATATCTTAAAGATTCTTTGTTGATAAAAGTAAATACTAAACTATAACATAACAAGCTAACATTAATCTTACTCAAACATTTCTTTTCTAACCCAACAAATAACAACTTGTGGTATTTGATGACAAATTGACATAATAAATTCACGCTAAAGCTCAACATGTTGTTTGCTATTTAAGTTTAGTTCGTTTTCTTAAATCAAACAATTAAATGGTTCTTGTTAATAAACATTTGATTTTTGTTTTTCTGTGGAAAATATACAAAAACGATGAAATTAATACTGACATAATTTGTCTTATTGGAGTTTTGTGTTAAATAGAATGTGTCAAAACGCTTGTTTTCTACGCTCTGAATAAATTTCTTTGGAATAAATTTATTTATTTATTAACGTTCAGTGATTAAACTTTAAGCTTTGAAACTCAAGATTTATTTCAACGATTTCAACTTTTACTGTAAAGTTCTTGGTAAATTGGCAACATCGAATTTCGACAGTGACTATAAGTGATGGAAATCTTGTAGTTTTTTTTTTTAAATGTGTGTATGTGAAATGTATAATATTGTGTGTATTATTGTATTGAACCAGGAGTAAACTATAGGCTAAACTATTGGTTTTTACCATAAACTCCAAAAACTATCAGTTTTAATCAGAATTTAACAATCAACTGATATCCAGGGAGGATATCAGTTGATTGTTAAATTCTGATTCATTGCGTGGATTCATTTGAGTGGTTTTTGGACAAAAGAACTATGATTATCGACACACGTTTTCAATATTACCGTAACACATTTCTTTGATTTTAGCGAGTTTTCATCCTTTTTTGTAGATTTTTCTTCGATTACTCAAATGTATTTTAAGGACCATACTGAGTGTTATATAGTTCAGTGTTTATATGAGTTTTTGACAGACTGACATTTAATATCTGCTTACATTTAAGCTAGAAGAACAAGCTAGAATACCTCTGTTACTTAAACTTTGAGTGGTTTTTCCCAGCACCTACAAAAAACTATAAATTTCGTGAAATCATCGTTTATTCAGAATTTACCAATCCACTTATATTTGGATTGATCTCAAGAATTAATTGATTTAGTTTTGGAGAAAAAATGAAACAAGAAAACCGAAAATAAAATTATTATCACTTTATATTTCCCTAGTTCTCCTTATCTCCTCAATCTCTTTTGAGTTCGATCGCTAGATCGCTAGATTATAAAAAATATAACAATCAATTAATCATTAATATTACAATTTTATAGATTTCAGCAACTGGTAAATCAATAGTCTACAAATGGAATGTTTCTTCTACTGTTGAAGGCCATCAAAATTTTATTGTAGAATTACTTCCAAAACTGCGTTCACAGTTTTACCAAACGTGATCTTTTATACCTACATTGTAATGAAGAGCTTCTCCATTGGCGAACCAATGAAGCGCATAGCAGGCTGCGTACCTTGAGATTAATAACGCCGAAACGACTAGAGCTCAATCATCGTGGATTTGATAGAGATATACCTGCCTTTTCAACACAAATACCGAATTGTACGCAAATTACGTGATGAAAACTGAAATGGAAAGAAAACATATGGAAAAAGGAGACTCTGGCGACCCCTGTGGTGAAAGACCCGCGACCAGCCCGTTCAACCCCACATTCACTCCCACACATCCACACTCTCACGCTTCATGCACGCTTCCATTCTCCCACACACCCACGCTCACATTCAAACTACCAGGTCCACATACACACTCATATAGCGATGCAATATCATACCATTCGTAGCCCATTAAAATTAATGATAATACAATAAATGATGGATGTCGTATGGTACTACAAAGTCGTCGCAGTTCGGGTGCTTGATATGACATCGGAGTATTAAGCTTATTAAACTCGAAAACGACTCGTTTCAATCCAAGAATTTCAGCTAAATCCATCAGTATACTACCACCGTAGATTAGAATCCATGCAGAAATATGAACTATCATAAACGTCAAAGAGATGATGTTATTACTATCTGTATTGATGAACCAAATTGTAGATGATGATGTGCGACGCCAGTTGTCGATTAGAACCCATAAAACTCCACTCGTTGCCACAAAAAAAATCGGTCTACATTCTCTAAATAAATTGTTTTCCATATATTTTCCAAAAACTCGGTTTTCATTAACGTATGTTGTAATAGAAATAATATAATTAAAATCGTATCAATCGATAATTCGTATATAATATTTTGCAATAAAAACTTATTACTCAGTAAATTATTTAATAGAATTTGCACAACAGTTATATCCGACTTTGGTTTGGATAGAAACAACATTGACTTCCCAATTGAATAACACGTTAAACAAAATGAGATAATTGATATAATAAATGAAACTATATTCTTTAATATCGCCATTGTCGCAAGTGGCATTCCAGTTTTAATATACAAATATATCTATAAAGTTAATTCATCAAAATTCAGACGGACTTTTTCGTGTAGTACTGATTTTATGGTGTCTCGCATATCTTCACCACCTGATTTCGCACACGCGCATCGACAGGCACACCCACATTCATTCATGTGCACACCCAATCACGCGTATTCACACCTGTACGTTATAAAAAGTAAAAAGACTAATTAAGGTTCACTTACCCCATGATTATGTCCGGCAAGCATCAAAGTCCCAGCGTTCAGCCCTCCATCAGCAGTGAATCATCCCACAGGTAAAGTATTATTGGTAAATTTGCATAAATACGATGAGTTGTAAATGATGTGCCAGAATAACTCAGACAATTACTGATAAAACTGTCTAATCAAGTTGCAGATGTTGTGCCGCAATAGCTAAGGCGTTTGCAGTTTAACATTCAATGAGATGTAAGAAAATTGTGGCGCCACACATAACTAAGGTGGTTGCAGTTTTCTTCCAGTTGGGTGAGATAAACGCAGAAGCTGATTTTTGTTTTTTTTTTGGTGTTATTATCGGTAAGGTTGACTAGCACTAAGTCAGACGAACAGTGAATTCATAACACAACGTTAATTTTTTTCTGGTTTTGATTTAATTTAATTCAATTTCCACATAATACATTTCGACAAGTATTACCAATAGTAAGCTAATCTAGTCTTGGTATTAAGAGTTACTTTAGAGTTATTCTACCGATAACTACAAAAAACATCAGTTAAGGCACTAAGTGATACTCAAAATTAATTTAAATCTTCAATACACACATCTAATTTTAATATCATCTAAAGCCACTATCGTGACACCAAAAGTTAAACTAGAACTACACATATCTAATTTTAATATAATTAAAGATATTATCGTGCCACTAAAAGTTAATATAAGTTTGAACAACAAATATCTAACTTTAATATAATTTAACAGACACTATCGTGACACTAAATGTTAATATCAATTTGTAATATAAATAAATAATTTTGATATAATTTAAAAGATACTACCGTGACACTAAAAGTTTGAACAACGAAGATCTAATTTTAATATAATTTTAACAGACACTACCGTGACACTAAATGTTAATATCAATTTGTAATATAAATAACTAATTTTGATATAATTTAAAAGACATTTCCGTGATACTACACGTTAATGACAATTCATAATACAAGCATCTAATTTTAAGATAATTTAAAATACACTACCGTGACACTAAATGTTAATATGCATTTGTAATACCATTTGTTTTACTAGCCATATCCATCTTTTACAACAAATGCACATTTCTTTGGTATGGATGACTGTAAAATTCAAACGCGAACACTTTGTACCGTTCTTCTTGTTCATTCAAGGACAACTACAACACATAACAGGAATGGTTACCTTGTATTTTAATTTCAATAAGACAACCCTTCCGTAGATGGGTTTAATTACCACGAATAATAGTTATTGTGATTCATACGTAAAACGGAACTTGTTCTATCACAAATGTTTCTGCCCGGTATGGACGACTTTCAATTTCCTTTAATTTGCTTCAAAAAAAAACCGAACATTCACTTAAACGCGAACACGGCACATTGTAACAAATCGACCACGAGAATTGCACATTCATTTTAATAACTAGATTAACGAGTACGGAACCCGAATCTAATCCAGTTTCTGTTATATATCAATATTCATTTTTTTTTTCGTAAGAAAAACTGTATCATCACTCTCCGCGCTGAGTGGAAGATGTCAAAATAAAAAAAAATAACAACGGAGCTTACACCGACTAGAAGTTACTATCGGAATGATTATCATAAGAACGTTTATAAGCGTAGTAAATTTAGGTTTTGTTTATCTTACATTCACTTTTACGACACAAACATATAGAATATTTTTTTTTGTTTTCGTTTTCTTTCACTGTGATTTTAATGGGACAAGTAACTGAATTTTTCTAGAACGACATTACCTACGCGTAATAACTAAAGTAATTGACCTAAGCGGACTAACACAATTTTTATTTAATTCACAAAAAGAATTTTTCACCATAGATTTTAATGAAAACGAAACTCAACCGTTAAATCAACCATTGATTTCGTACTGTCCGAACTTCTCGAACCGAGATTCACAACCGAGAATCGTACTGTCCGAACTTCACGAACCGAAATTCACAAGACACGTCCTCCTCGACCGCCAAGGTCCTTTTTTTAATTATTTATACATGATTGCAAAATTGAACTAGCACAGCACAAACAGATCTAATTTTAATTTTCTATCTCCATCATCGATCTAAATTTTTCATTCCAGCCATCTGTTACGAAATCCACTCAGATAAGAAAAGAAAATCAGAGACTAAGAGAGAAAAAACGATATTTTCATCTCTTATATAGGCATTTAATATCGAAAATTGAGCTACAACGTTTTTCGAAAGTGAAACTTGCAGAGTATCGTTAGTACATTTTCCGTTTCAAAACAAATACTGGTTGTAATTTTGTAATACACAAAATTGCAAGATAATTTCACGAAATATACTATTCACAACGCGGTTGAAGGTAATAGAATAGTTTAAACGTGTGTGCAACCGACTTTATGATGATTTCGTATTACGAAATAATAACTTACAACCGTGTTACAGTAGAATCTAGATTTATAACGGAAAGAGAAATTGATAAAAATACCTATATAAAAAAATATAATACGTTTTGAAGACAATTGCAAAACTGGTTGTAGGATAATAATTTTTTTGATATTAAGACGATGGAACAAATATGCACAGCTGTCTGAGGTTTGAAAAATTTATGGAGCAGTCATGATTAGAGGTCCGGAAAATTCAAATTCCTGCCGTATGACGAAGCGATGCGGATGGAAACGCAGTGTGAACCAATAATAGGATATTGTAAAGAAAATACTATTGTTAATTGTTTTAGACTAAGAATAAATATGTGTAACGGAAACTATATGAAAACATGACTACAGATTATGGACGAACGAGAAACTATTATGAACTACGCGTGGTAAGCAAAATTGTGATTTGTGAGAAAACAGACATTATATGAATCGGGAACTTTACGGCTCTACGTTATCATACTCCAGTCTACATATCAACATATACGTCTTATTTTTATAATATGAAATAAGTTCATCAAAATAAAACAACATTGTTAATTTAACTTTCGTCTGATAAAGAATGAAGGTGTATCGTTAATTTATTTCAGGGCTATTTGCGTACAAAGCCAACTGTTTATAGAAGCGTTACAATATAATTTAATATGCGGTTAGGAACGTCACAGTGCTGAAAGATTGCTAGACTGTCATTCCTTTTTTTAATTGAATTTTTGCGATTTTTGTACTTTAATCGAGCATTGGAATATATTTTGGAATTTAGCTTTGTAATTTGTCTTTTGCATCTAAATCAACTATTTTAGTCAAAATTATTCTGTATTAAAATATTGTTGTATCTGTATTCTGAGGTTTTTCTGGTTTGAATAAATTTTATACGGATTATTTGACGTAATAGTTTGATTCTTAAAATGGTAAGTTAAAATATGTGAGAAAAATGAAAAAATTAGAACAGCTCGATAAGCCACCCAAGAAGTTATTAAAATGAATCATAGCAAAAGTAGCTTTATATCCAATTTGGGTAGATATTGTAAATTGCAAAAGACTTTACACAAACAAACCTTAAATTTCAATCATCTCAGGAAATTTAATGACCTTTGTTGTACATGTAGGGACATTTGCACCGTAGAAGACAAATTATATATATAACTGTTATGGGTGCAGCAAAAACTGTTTAACTATGTTCAATACTTTAACACTGTAAACTTTATAGGTGCAAAAAATACAGTATTTGTACAAAAAATATACAATTGAGATAAATGGTTTATGGATAAATTCGTAGTGGTTTTGAGTAAGCACAAAACAAGTGTTTGATTAATCGTCCTAAATGTTTTATAATGAAAACAAGAGTTTCCAAAACGCTTATCATAGAAAAACCTGATAAAACACCAAAAATCCCACCGAAATCACCTGAAAAAAAAAATGAGTTTCGTAGAATGATGATAAGGTTTCATAAATCTAAAACATACTTATGATTTCAAACCATTGTTTTGATACATCTTGTTTGAACATCCATGTTTTGGATTGACCAAAATAAACTCCAATAACGCTTATCTCGGAACAGTTACCAATGTTTTTTACTGTTCCGTTCCTGTGAAATAAAAAACAAATTTCAGATGATGAACTTTTTCTAACTATGATATAGTTACATGAACTTCATTTTAAAGTCTGAAATTAGGGGTTGTTCCACAATTCGAATCCGATACGAAACATCAGAACAAGATGGTAAACATTTTGGACAGTAAGTTGATTCTTCTTTTTCTTTTTCCAATTCTGATGGTAATTCATATGTCGTAACTGTTGTAAGCCACTTTACTATACATTAAAATATTATATTTAAACAAAAAGTGAAAAACAGAAATATGTGGTTCTAGATTCTAGATAAACCCAAAACTTACTTTTGTATTTGCTTAAACAAGGAATATCTTGCAAATTACATTTTCGGTATGCACTACCAAATCTTGAACTGATATAAAAAAACGGAACACAGTTACATAATGCGTTCATGCTCCTCGCTCGACATGTTGTAATACAAGAACTTCTGTCATAGCCACGGTCTGTTTTAGGCAAATCTGATTCCTCATTCGAGATGCATTTTCTTGTTTTGACCGAATATCGAAAAATTTCTTGTCTTGCAATTGTTGGTATAGGATTCACATCCAAGAGTGTGTGTGTTCCTAGTTTTACAATTGTTTCGGAAATCCCACCAGATGAACCATCCGCAAATCCTTTTGGATTAAAAACTTGAACCTATGATACCAAAAAAATTATAAATAAAAATTATTTACATTAAGCAAAACCTAACAGAGATTACACTAAAATCGTTTGTCCTTAGAATAGGGTAAAAGTGGTCGTTTATTGTTCCGTTAATTACAACACCTATGCCGTTATCGTTTGAAACAGAATCTCCATTAAATGGTGATTCATAAGTTCTAGAAAGTTAAATTATTTAATTTGTTATTCATTATCTTAACGAGATATATGTATTTTGTGCTTACTCATTCTTTAAGGCTAGTCGAACATTGTTAAAGACGCAACATGGTCCATATCGTGTATTTTTTTCTTTCCACATCCTAGGTCCAAAACAGTCCACTTCTCTTCCTCTCCACCAACATTTTATCATCATTTCTCGACAATTAGGTGAAAGCTTTAATTAAACTCAGGACATAAATTTGAGCTACAACCTTAATTAATCCTACTTACACGTTGCATTATGTTTTCAATATCCACAATATTGGAATCATTTTCAAAAACATTATTTTCCAAATACTTTAAGTACTTGGTTGGCATTAGCCGAGCACCAAACTCCCAGTTAAAATCATAAAGTTTTCCATACAACTGAATTGCATTCAAATAGAATGTTAAGTTATGTTTTCGATAAGGATCCAGTTGAAGTCTTAATTTAATTTGATTATCGATCAACAAAAATATTAATTTAAATTAAAAGAAAGTTTTAACTTACAAATCTTTTCCTAAGGCGATTGCTGCTTTTTTTGATATTCGATTAATATTACAAATAGCTACAGCTGGAAAATCCAGTTTTGATACTGGATAAGAAGTATCCTGTAAAGATATATTTATGATATTGGTTGTTATTTGTTCCCATGCATTTCCGATTATGTAACCGAGCATCAAAATGGTTAAAATATGCACAAGATACCACATGAAACTGCAACAAAAAATCATACAATTAAAATCATACAATTATCATATAAATTAAAATTAAAATTTAAATTTAAGGATAAACGTTTAACATAAATATTAGACTTATTTTATTAGAAAGAACAAAATCAAAGAGGTTAATTGGTTAGGTGAAAAATAATATGATCAAAATTTGAAATGAAGATCAAATAATAAATTGATGCTAAAATATTCAATGATAAAAAACTATAACACATTTTTTTTGAATTTTACTGAACAGAGTTTCATTGGTTACGATCTATGATATGTTTCACTAAATTAAAATCACGAATTATATTAAAGGTTGACATTTTTAAATTAATTTTATGTAAATAAAATAGAAATACTTACTATTCCCATTTACTACGATTTGGTTCCACTAGATAGTTATAACAATGGATGGAGTTATTTTTTATAAAATTAAGAAAATCGTTTTTAAAGGAATCATTTTCCTTATTAAAATTCTTAAGAACAAAGCTCGATATATTTTTAGGTTTAGGTTTAATCCACATTATTTTATTTTTTCTGTTGTTAAAATACAAAACTTTATCAAGTTCAATATGATGTGTTTGTGTTTCTGAGTAAGGAAAATTTACAAATAAAGCTGGTGAGGGTATTTTACAACAAAGCCATAACCTTGAAGTTAAATGTTGTTCTTGTCATGTTTTGATTTAATGAAAAAAAATTAAAATAGATATGTTTGTTTGATTGGCGTTTTATTGGGCTACATGTTTTTTAAGTTTTTATTTTATTTTAGTTTTTTTATGTTTTACTATTTTTTTTGGTTTAAATATTTTCTTCTCTTGAATTACAACAGATACAAAAAATTATTTTGTAAAATCTAACGCGATTAATGTTAGAACAAGATTGGCTTGGTTCTAATTTTGACACAAATATAAATCTTTTTGCAGCATCTCGACTCTTTAAATTATTTGGTATGCTTTTCTCTAAATATGGGAATACTGTCACAAACAAGAAACAAGGATGGTTTTATACTAGACCTTGACTCTTTAATTTAACACTTTAGCAAATCTGTCAAACTACAGACGATGAATATTTCGTATGCCTGCACTTAGAAGATTACCAAAAGTGAGAGAACGGAATCATTTTCCTCCCAAAAATTAATGAAAAGACAAACGAGAAATTTATCACGTTTGTAGCAGCTACGCTGGAATGAGCATTAAGATATGGCAGCCCTTTAGCAGTCGGATGAGACACATGGGTGACTTCAAGCATCGACGAGAGGTCAAAAGTTAGTGACACGCAAGGTAACGACATTAAAAAAAGGAGAAAATGGAAGCGTTTGACCTTTCAAAGGAACCACTGCCTCAAATGGCAGTTGATTTTTATTTAGCGTATGGTTTTTGTTGTGACACATTAAAAATAAAAATAAAACTTAAAATAGGTAGATTTTTCTATGAAATCTACCTAAAACAAAACATGAATACACATTAAATGAGCTTACAAAAAGTAAAAAGTAAAATTATTTGAACACTGGGCAGTACATTTGAACATTCGATGAATCCATGCTGCTACATCGAGAGTTGCGAAATGGATGTCTGAAATGTTGCCATTGTAACCTCAAATTGGACACACAGTTGCAATGTGTTTTATGGTTTGTTGTGGAGCTCTGCAGTCACATTGAGGGTACTCTGAAGTGTCTTACTTGTAGAAAGAATCAGTACAACGTCCATGATTCGTTCTTATTCGGTTTATTGTAGTACAGGTATGACGTGGCCTATCAAAACCAGGCTGCGTAGAAGTCGCGTTAGTAATAGCAAAGCCAAGTGTGTTGTAAAGAGCCCAGGAGGTGTTCCAGGCATCCAAGATATTAAAATTAGTTGCCAGCAGGTTGCTGGCAGTTTTATGTGGAGGCTTTCTTGACTTCAATCGACAACGAGTGTGATCACCGTAATATTTGTGCAAGTGTAACGTGATGTTGTTGGTTATCTTTTTATGTTCACGCATGAGCGCATGCAAATGTCTGAGTGCAGGTGGAGCGATGTTGCTTAACACAGGAAGCCAAGGTAAAGGAGTGAGCCTGATAGTACCACTTATACTACGCATCGTGGCAGGCAGCTGGCAGTCAACTTTTTGAGTATGTGTGCTTTTCAATCAGACTGGTGCGCCGTACTCAGCCACCAAGTACACCAGACTTAGGGCAGTTGTGCGGAGGGTGGCTGGACCCATGTCGAGCCTGCTAATTTGTGCAATATAAGTTTTCTCGTTTTAAGTTTTTTTGACGTATTCTTTAGTAAAAAAAGAGGTCGGGCTTGTAATCACGTCGCTATCTAGCAGATCTAAAGGCTTTCATGTCTTTTGCATCATATACCAGGAACATGTTGTTGTCATCCGCCCAGTCAGTTGGGATTGTTGTTTGAGTAGGACCACTGGGTGTGATGGCTATTGAAGTCGCCAGCATATATTGCTGAGTGGTGAAATAATGGTAGAGTAGCAGCTGGCCATCCTGTATTTGGAGGCTTGTATACGTTTACAATCTTCGTGTCCGATATATCAACAACAATAAGATGTATATCGTTGTTCGTCTGTCTAAGTTCATGGGTGCAGTTCATGATTTCTGACTTTACATACCTGGCAGATCCATATGCTTGATGATAAATAGCACTAATTAATTTGTAACCAACAATGTTTCCTTTAGAGGTAAGTTGCGCTTCATCTGCTGCAAGTGTTTCTTGCAGAATTTCAACGTGCTTGCTTATGCCTTCAATGTTCAATTGCAAAATACGGACTGAGGGTCCAATATTTTTTGTCTTTAGGTGCTGAGAAGTACCGTTGTTATTGTGATTTTGATTTTGGTTCATGTTCATTTGTTTGTATCACAGTCAAGAGTTCGAAATGAAATGTTTGGCTACCAAGTTGAAATAGACTATTAGCGTAACCCAGGAAACAGCGCGAGGAGTTTGTCTATTCACACCACATGGCAGTTGATACCATACTTATATACGCTTTTTTGGCTATTTGATATCCCCCAGCATAAAGTGGTTACTGAATATGCTCTACCGAGAAGGAGGTAAGGTGATTAGTGGTTGAATGAATTCTGGTGCTTAGGGTGGTTGGTGATTAGTGGTTGAATGAACTCTGGTGCCTTTATTCCATAAAAGGAGGTAGTAACCTGCGTGTGGTCGAGTTAAATGTTCACCACGCTATAGCCTGACACTGCTATAGTGTGGTGAACATCCAGCTCGACCACACGCAGGTTAAAACCTCCGTTTATTTAGTAGTCAGATGACAAATAACGACAAAAAACATCTGTGGCTCTCGGTATGTGATACTAATGTAAACGGGTATTATCACTTAAAAAAATAATTTGGTGTATTCTGCAAAATGTGTTCAACCAAATTTATTCTGGACTATTCACTAAAATTAAGTACAATCGACCATACGTTTTTAACGTTTGAAAATGCTTTGTTAAACGTTCAGATCATATAGTCAATTGTACTAAATTTTAGTTGGCGCAACAAAATTAATTCGGTTGAACCCGTTTTGTAGAATATACCAAATAATTTTTTTTAAGTGATTAGGAAAAACATTCATTATTTTTGTGTGCCCATGCTTCTTACAATAGAATTAGTGGCCATATATATTACTATCGCACAGGTGTAGGACATTCACCGCGAGATAGTGGAGTTATTGCTGTATTTCACAGGAGGTTTAATGGTGTAATTAGAAGCATACCCTAATCATCAGAAAGGATGCAGATGCAGAATGGTTAGTTTCTGTTCGAATATGCTTAATAAAAAAGCCTAAAAGTTCAACTTTGGGAACACAATACACTTCTTTAATTATGGCAGGTGGCACCTATCGGTAAGAAGCATTGGTGTTGGATGGTTCATAAGAACTGGAAAGTCTTAAATAAACCCTTTTTGTCAGACCAAATAATTTCTATGTTCTATGAGTTTTCAATAAAAGCTAATAAAGAGAACTGAGAGAAAAACGAGAAATTTCTGTGGATATCCTGATAATTATAAATGGTAAATCAGTTGGATTTTGATATTGAATCAAATAAGTTATTTGAAAGAAAAACAAACAAAAAATAGTCAATTAATTAAATTCTTTTGGTTTTGAGGCATCCGCCATTCAAATAGTACATTATGATGCAAGGACGTAAAGCTAAAGATTTTGGACGGGTGTGGAGTTTGCAAATCGAGGCGCTAGCCGAGATTTGCACCCACATTAAGTCCAAAATAGCTTACGTCCGTGCATCATATACTATTTTTTATTCGCCGCAAGCAAAATATTTTAAGAAAAGTTATTTATTCTAAATTAAAATTATAAATTTTCATAAATTTTAAAATAAAAATATGTGGAACAAGTAACCTTTGACAAAATATTTATTATTTTTTCCAAATTATTGTGTAGCTATGACAACAAATGATAACAACTATTTTAATTGGATAATGAAATTTTGAATTTGAGGGTTGCTTTGATGAAAATTTTTATTTTTAATAGAATTTAAACAAATGCAAATGCTTTTTACTTTTTTGGACGTCCCTATGACAACAAAATAAATAGTTGAAAAGTGATACTTTAAAGCCGCAAATCACAGTAATAAAGTAACACTTTAATATGTAGGCGAATAAAAATTATATTTTTGTATTTTGTTTGTTGCATAGTTTTTGGTGTACTGCAAAGTTAAAAACTGTTGATACTGTAATAATAATTATAAAATTTGTACAATATAATTGATAATAAAGATCATAAAAAAATTTTCAAGTTTACAAGGTCGTTGATAGTTAGTTATTTATCTAGAACGAAAAGTGAAACTTTAAAGAACGAGCTAGTTGTTTACGGCCGAGGCGTCTGGCCGTGGCCGAAATCACTAGTAAGTACCTTTAAAATCACTTTTCGTTTGAGGTAAATACAAAATTTTATTTCATACTGGAAATTTATTAAAATTAAAAGAAATGAGTTTTAAATTTTGCTCAAAAAGTTGAACTTTAACGTCCTAGGATTTTATAAAATTTTATAAAGTCCTAGGATATTAAAGTTCAACTTTTTGTACCATAAATAATCCGAAAAATGTCGTTTTAGATATCAGTATGAAATAAATTATATTTAATGGATCCTTAATTTATGATAGGTTTATGATATTCCCTGAAATCATTGCTGATAATAACGACGTAAACCAGCAAAAAATACTCTCGACTTAAATTCAAACTGCTCGTCAGATAAGTGGTCGTGTGTTCTTCACAGTTCATATAAAGTTAATCATCTGTTTTTTGTTTTTGTTATGTAATCACATTGACTGAACAAAATAAGAACGAACTAGAAAGGAATTGTTTGGGAACGAGTAATTATTTGGAGAAATGAATTGTTTGGAAACGAGTAATTATTTCTTTTATTAAAATTTTGATGTAGATTGAATAAGATTGTATAAATTCCCGTATATAATAACGACCCCAAAGTAAAATTACCTCCTGCTCAGAATCTTATAGGAACCCATGGTGGAACTTATTTGAGAAAAACCTATGAGACAACTAAAATTATCGCCATCTTAGCTAACCAGGGCATAAAATGCTATTGGTACGCCGGCGAAGGGCTGCGTAAATTGTATCTGTGCATGTAGACAAATATCAGCCATTACGTACCGCGAGGTGACATGGAACAGAAGAGCGGGGCCAACCCTCTGAAGAAGTAACTAAAAAAAGCATTAACTGTGTTTGCATTATAGCGACGACAATGAGAATATGTACCGCGTCAATGTAGATGAAGCTATGAAATGTTCTATTTATATGGCTTATTCTAGTAGTCAATGAAAACGGTTGATATTTTTTCTTTTCGTTTCTCAAAAAATTTTATATAATGTTTTTATTTGGCTTAATTGAATTAAAAAAAAATTTATTGTTTATAGCCAATTATTGTTTATTTTAATTTATTTACCTAACGTTTCGAATAAATTTCTTATTCATTGTCAAGGGTTTTACTAAACAAAAAAATAAATCGAAAATGAAAAACAAACATAATAAAATGACACATTTTTTAATAAAATAATTTATTTAATATATTTCTTTATTAAAAGATAAATAATATTAGTTATTTAATGTTGGAAGTTGTGCATCATTGCTGATTCCATGTTCTTATATCGTGAAATTAGAGTTTTTTTGATCAATTACACTAGTTTACAAATTTTGAACTTTTTTTTTCTATTTTGCGTCTAAAATAAAGTCATTTCGATACCCAAATGCGTATCGAAATGGCCTTCATTAAGATACGCAAAGTTTTGTTTTTCAAGGTTGGTCACATTGGTCATACAAACGTCAGTGAAAGTTAAAACGAATAATTATATAAATAAAATTATTCTTATTAATTAATCTTATTATTAAAAAATAATCTAAATTAGTGTTAAATATTTTAACTAATTAAAATAATTAGTAATAATAACAAAATATCAAATTGACTATATTTTAATAAAATACACATTTTATGAAAGCCAGTTTTGCAACAAAAAAATATATAGAAATATGATGAAACGCAGAGCTTACTATTTTGAATTGAAATTTTTTAGAAATTTTCTTTAAAACATTAAAACTTAAAAAATATTTTTTAAAATTTCAAGACAAAAAATGCAAAATAGAAAAAATAGTATAAAAAACTCGTTTCATAAGACGTTTTATCGCACTTATCCTTTAGAAAACTCCCCGCTGCGCGGGTCGTTTTCTAAACAGAATGCGTGCGATAAAATCGTCGATTATGAAACTAGTTTCTTAATATACTATTGTCTCCCTGAATTAAACCCAACTTTTCTTATGGATTTGGACCTTCTGAACACGAATATCATATTCATTTTTTTTGGTTAGCTCTTGTTTTTGAGATATTCACGAAAAATCAATTTTTTCGGTGACCAAAAATGTTGTTTCGGTTTTTGGATCTCATATTTTACAAAACAAACAAATTCAAAATATAAATAAAACAAGTGCATAGTAAATATACCAACAAACATTTTGAGTTATATTTTGTAAAAATCCGTTAAGGATTCTGGAAGTAACAGTCGAAAATAGTTGAAAAAATACGAAAAATTTAGGTTTTTTTTAAATTTTTCCATTTTCAACACCATAAATTTTGAACAAATAAAGACACTAGTTTTTAATTTCTTGGAGACTATAGTAACTTCAATTTTCTTTCTTTTAAGGTACAAGATACGAATATTGGTGCAGTTTGCACCAAGTTATTCAAGTTTTCCCAAAGAAAGTCAAAACTCAAAATTTGGAAAAAAAATTTAACTATAAGAATAATTTAAACTCTACAACATAATTTATTTATATATAGGTTGTTTTCATATTAAATCTAGCTCCTCCTACTTCGGGATTATTTTAAGAGTTGGAAGATATCAGTTAGTTGATTATGAAATGTCTTTTTTTGACAAAAGTTGTATTTTATTCGTATATGATTTTTCTCGAAATTGAGATTTTTTTTGTGAAATTTTTTGACATGATCTAGCTCCTCCCACCTCGGACTTATTTTAGGAGTTGGAAAATATCAGTTAGTTGATTATGAAATGTCTTTTTTTACAAAAGTTGTATTTTATTTTATATGATTTTTCTCGAAATTGCGATTTTTTTTGTGAAGTTTTTTAACTTTTTTAACATATATGATTTAGCTCCTCACACCTCGAACTTATTTTAGGAGTTGACAAATATCAGTTAGTTGATTATGAAATGTCGTTTTTGGACAAAAGATGTATTTTATTTTTATATGGTTTTTCTCGAAATTGAGATTTTTTTGTGAAGTTTTTTGACATGATCTAGCTCCTCCCACCTCGGATTTATTTTAGGAGTTGGAAAATATCAGTTAGTAATGAAGATAGGCGTGGGCGAGATGGAGAAGTGGATAAGTCAACAACATCACTTACAAGGAAGTTAAGCAACACTGGGAAGGGTGCGAACTTAAACGGGTGACCGCTTGGGAACTTCACCAGAAAAAATATGGAAATATGATTGAATCACATTGAAGCAGGAATATCTCGCCCACGGTATGCCAGTATACCTTATCCAGCAGCCCTGGAAACTGGCTAGGATTCGATGGCCCAATCACCCGTTAATCCGAAAGGTGAATCCGAAATTCAAATGATTAAAGAAACGCATACTAGAAATAAACAAAGCAAAACAAACCGGAATAATAAAATATCGACCCTTAGCTATCGTACCCGGACACGAGTAGGAAACTGGAATGTCAGAACTCTGATAGAAACATCGCGGTTAGCACAAGTTGAGAAAGTAATGAAAGAATATAACATCGAGATACTAGGACTCAGTGAAGTAAGATGGAAAAACAGCGGAGAGTTAACAACAAGTGAAGGAAACTATATGATGTTCTCTGGTAAATCCAACACACATGAACAAGGCGTAGCAATATTAACAACACCTAACGCAAAGAAAGCACTTCTCGAATGGAAACCAATCAGTAGCAGAATAATAACAGCAAGATTCCAATCGAAAATTAGAAACACAACGATCATACAGTGCTATGCACCCACCGAAGAAGCTGATGATGCGACAAAAGATGAATTTTACGAACAGCTCCAAGCAACACTGGCTAGTGCACACCGAAATGACATCAAAATAATACAAGGGGATTTCAATGCCAAAATTGGAACCGACAACACCGGAATGGAATCAGTCATGGGCAAACATGCACTAGAATCAACACGTAACAATAATGGAGAAAGGCTCATCGATTGTTGTGTCACAAATCAACTATTCATAGGAGGCAGCAAGTTCCCACACAAGAACATACACAAATACACTTGGACATCACCAAATGGAAGAACCAAGAATCAAATTGATCACGTACTGGTGAATAAGAAGTTTCTATCCTCACTACAAGACGTCAGAGCAAAGCGAGGAGCAGATATACACAGCGACCATCAACTGGTAATTGCAACATTCAAAATTAAACCAGCCGCTGTAAAACAAAACAACAAGTCATGTCAGAGGAAATTTAACATCAGTAGATTGAGCGACAAAAATACAAATAACATCTTCAAAGAATCGCTCCAGCTCAATCTACCAAACAACGAAACCACCAGCACTGATGAAAAATGGGAACAAGTTAAAGAAGCTTACGTCAAAACTGCTACAGATGTGCTTGGATACCAAGACAAATCACGGAAGCCATGGATTAGCGATGATACATGGAAGAAAATTGAAGAGCGTCGACAGCTCAAGTTGCAGTTGTGTCACCAGAACACAACCGAGATCCGCAACAAATATGAAAGCACAGCAAAACAAGTTAAAAAGATGGCAAGGAATGATCGCAGAAGATATACAGAAAGCATTCTCAAGACTGCGGAAACAGCAGCAGCTAATAGAAATATGCGCACACTACACAAATGCGTGAGAAAGGTCACCAACAAATATACAAACACTCCACCAATAAAGGATGAATCTGGTCAAACCCTCACAACTCATGAACAACAGCTAAATAGATGGAAAGAATTCTTCGAAGACAACTGCCACCAACAAGAAAATAACTTGCAGTCTCCGGATGACAACTATAACGAAACTATCAGCACCCATCCACCAACGGAACGGGAAGTTAGAGATGCCATACAGAAACTCAAGAACAACAAATCTGCTGGTACAGATAATATATCAGCAGAACTACTCAAAGCAGATGTAAACACAACAGCAGAAGCTCTAACACCACTATTAGCTGATGTATGGAACGAAGGTAAAATACCAACCAAATGGAAAGAAGGTTTAACCATAACAATCCCAAAGAAAGGTGATCTTAGAGAATGCAAAAATTGGAGAGGTATATCTCTGCTCAACACAATAATGAAAATACTAGCGATGATCATTCTCGAAAGAATATCCCCATCAATTAACATGAAACTAAGAAACGAACAAGCCGGCTTTAGGCCAGGAAGAAGCTGTACCGATCATATCAACACAATCCGTATCATCATTGAGCAATCAAATGAATGGAATTCACCATTGTATCTCCTCTTCGTGGACTTCGAACGCGCCTTCGACTCAATCAACAGGAGCGCGATATGGAAGACACTTTGTGAAATGGGCATCCCGAAGAAAATAGTTGATCTAATCAAAGAAATGTACCGGGATGCTGCAAACAGAATACAATACAAAGGACAGCAAAGTGATGAATACTACAACCACCGAGGAGTGAGACAAGGCTGTGTACTATCCCCGCTACTATTCCTAATAGTACTAGATAGTATCATGAGAAAGCTCGATGATGCAAGTCCAAATGGAATCCAATGGAATACAACAAGACGGCTCAATGATCTAGACTACGCAGATGACATCTGTCTACTTACACACACACATACGGACATGCAGCAAAAAATACAGAAGCTATCAACCCTTGCACATGAAGTCGGTCTCAACATTAATATCAGAAAAACAAAGGCTATGAGATTGAACACCAAAACGATAACACCAATTACCATCAACAATACACAAGTGGACGAAGTTGACAAATTTGTGTACCTTGGTTGTACTGTAGCAAAAACAGGCGGGACTGAAGAAGATATCAGTCAGCGTATTAACAAAGCCAGAAATACGTTCAATATGCTTCACAAGATCTGGAATGCATCCGTCCTATCAAGAAAGACAAAGCTACGAATGTTCAATGCATGTGTCAAGTCAGTACTGCTGTATGGGTGTGAAACGTGGAAACAAACAAGAAAGATCACAAATAAACTACAGGTGTTTGTGAACAAATGCCTGAGAAGACTGATCAAATGCTTCTGGCCAAACACCATCAGTAACCAGGAACTTCTACGGCAGACAGAGCAGTTAGACATTGAGACCGAGATAAAACAAAGAAAATGGAGATGGATAGGACATACACTGAGAAAATCAGTCGAAGATATAACAAGGATGTCCCTAGAGTGGAATCCACAAGGTAAAAGGAGAGTTGGAAGACCACCCATGACATGGAAGAAAACGGTGCTAGCTGAAGCAAAACAAATTGGCAAGACATGGGGTGAACTGAAAGCGATTGCCCCCAACAGAGTTAGATGGTCCAGTCTAGTAGACGCCCTATGCTCCTAAATGGAGATAAAGGAAAAAAAAAAAAAAAAAAAAAAAAAAAAAAAAATGAAGATAGGCAGTTCTTATATATGGGGTGATCCTTTTAGCAGTATGTATTATGTTACTTCCACAAATAAAACAAAATGAATTTGGGCTATTTTTACACTTGAAACTTCTTGACGACGCCATTTAAATAAACTTGACCTTACATTTTACTAACAATTTATGTTGCTTTGCTTATAGCTGCCTATCACTATTGATTTATTGATTTTTAAAAACAATACACTATTTAAAATTTATATTTGTAATATTTTTTCGTTTTTAATTAATATTTTCACTTGAATGTTTGGAATTAAATTTATCCTCAGAGAGATTATATTTGCAACTAATCATACGACAACTATCCACTTAAAAAGAAATTAAACTAATTAAACAAAAGTTGGCAAAACCGAAAAACTATTAAAAAGGAGAAGTAATTGCTTTCTTAAATTAAACTTAAAATGATCATAAACGTAAGGAGTAACACAAGGTGGGCGGTGATAGAAAAAAACTTACATTATCAAAAAACCTAAAACAGAAACGAAACAAACCTTACAGGTATTAATAGACATAAATAGGGGCTTAACATTATGGTGCTTGAACTAACTTAAATAGTTCTGATGTTATGATGTTTTGCCTCTCCTCACAATTCATTATCTTTTGTTTATATTTTTCTATATACGTCTCATATCGATACTATTCCCAACTTCGAAAACGAAAATTGAAATTATACTTTACTTTTTTAAAATAATTCTTTACTGATGTTTGAGAACTACTGAACATTTAAAATTATTATTTATGGCACAATAAATTAAGTAAAAAATTATTTTTTCCAAATTTTGAGTTTTGACTTTTTTTGGGAAAACTTGGCAAACTGCACCAATATTCGTATCTTTTAGCCTAAAAGAAAGAAAATGGAAGCTACTATAGGCTCCAAGAAATTAAAAACTAGTGTCTTTATTTGTTCAAAATTTATGGTGTTGAAAATTGAAAAATTTAAAAAAAACGTGAATTTTTCGTATTTTTTCAATTTTTTTCGACTGTAACTTCCAGAATCCGGATTCATACAAAATATAACTCAAAATGTTTGTTGGCATATTTACTATGCACTTGTTTTATTAATATATTTAACTTGTTTGTTTTGTAAAATATGAGACCCAAAAACCGAAACAACATTTTTGATCACCAAAAAATTTGGTTTTTTGTGAATATCTCAAAAACCAGAGCTAACCAAAAAAATGAAAATGATATTCGTGTTCAGGAGGTCCAAATCTATAAGAAAAGTTGGGTTTTATTTCGGGAGATTTTTCTGGTAAACTAGTGTTATTAGCTGTTAACTTAAATCGAGAAAATAATAAAAATGGTAAAATGCCATAAATGTAATAAATTAGTTGCAAGTACAAGTTGTGATGGGTTACGCTGCTACACTGAAAAAAAAGTCTGCTCAATTTATACCATATAGGTATTAAATCATGTATAAAAGTTGCTTAAATGTGCGCCAAGAATAACTATTCTCAACCTATTCTAATATGAAGAATAGGGGCTCGATAATTTGTTAATTTTTAAAATTCTAATATTATGCAATTAAAATATAATTGAAGTAAATGCGGTTTCTCATTTCGAGCATAGTATAAATTTATTATTAATAAAATTGTTCGTCTTTTTAAATTTAGATTAGATTTGTGAATATATATTCTCTTTTTAAGCATATGGAATTCAAAAGCATTCTTAATATAAGAATACATTTATTAGAAAACGGAATTTTTTTCTAAAGTCGAGCATAATTTTAGTATGATTAAGAGAAATAGTGATTAACCTTTGAATTGTTTAAAGATATATATGCTCAAACCCGTTCTTAAATAAAGTTGATCTAAGTATAATTATTCATAATCTGAGACAAAAATAGTGAATTTGATTTCTGCATTTGAGAATAAAAGCAATCATTTTGCTGCATATTTTAAATCTATTTGAGATTCATTATTCTTTTTTCAAGAATAATATGCAAATTTCAAAAGCAACTCTTCTCAAAATAAATTAAAACAGACAATTTTTTTAATTATTTAATAATTTATTTTTAATAATAAAATAATAATTCTATAGATATAAAATATTCATATGTACAATATATATTATAATTATTGTTTAAATACATACATACATTTTTATAAATATCAATAATCTTAAAATAAAATAAAATAAAATAAATAATAAAACATGGCATTCATTAAAAGAATTTTCATCTTTTTCATAATTTTAAACTATAAATTCTAAATTACAGATTCAGTTTTATTTCAGTTAATATAGATAAATATTAAATAATTTATTTCAATAAAAATTATAATAAATTTTATTTTAAGAAAATACTTAAGCAATAATATTATTATTGCCGAAATATTTAAGGTATTAAAATTTAAATATATACGCCTTATTCTTGTTAATTTGAGCTTTATTTCGCTAAATACGTATTTCGAAAGCTAAGTTTTCATCGACAGTGGTATCTAAAAAACTAAATATTAAAATAAAAACAACTTGATTAATTTTAAGATTTAGTTTTTTAGATACTATACGGTCGACGAAAGCTTAGCTTTCAAACTACGTATTTAGTGAGAATTATTATTATTTAAATTGAAATATTTTGTTACAGTTTAGAACTTTTTATATTGATTATTATTTCCGTTATTATTAAAATTAGGCAAATTTTGCTTACATTTTCCCTGCTGAGTTTTCCGCAATGTTTTTAATTTTAATATTAAAATTTTTGTTTGGAATTTAATTAGATTAATGACTTCTAAAAATTTGGTCACTTCGTCCTGAGCATACTCGTTTTTTTCTGCAAATACATATCATAATGTTTGTTGCAATTGTCAACCTTAATAAAAATTAAACTAGTTAAATCCAAAATTATGTTATAGAAAATTATTTTAACTTACTAGTTTAAATTCACTCGCAGAAGTAAAATAATCTAATTGCTTGGAAAACCCGACGCGAAGAGTTTCAATGCGGTTCAACTGACTTCTTTTCTTTTTAAAGTTGCATGCTTCTTTATTTCTAAAATTTTGAATGGTTCGTGAATATATCTTAACCACGTTTTATTGGCTGCAATGCTGTCGCCTTGAATGAACAACTCCGAATTAGTACTGCTTCCTTGTACCCTGCTCGTAATGTCTGTATAAAATAAAATAAAATTGTTGTAATTTGAATTTTTTTTTTAAAGTGTTGAATATTTTACCTGAAGATTGAAACTGAAACCATGTTTTCGCCCAAAAATATTCCTTGCTTTTTAATTGGCTTGAATAATTGCTATATGTGTGCAATTTTGCAAGAGAATTCTAAATGAAAATTTACTATGATCTTTCCTCGGATTGTAATAAATCACCTGTAAATATATTTACAAAAATATTAACATTTATTTTGTTTGAATTAAATACCAATATCGTATCTAAACATTAAAATGAAGAAACAAAGATGATGATCTGTGGGTACTTTGGATTCGAAAATTGTAGATCCACACTTGCACTTGGACACCGCCGTCTGGCTCAGTAGCTCGCTAGAAATTTTATAATTATAATTTTTCATTTGTGGCATTTTATGTATTTATGTACTTGTTTATCTTTGATTGTGATAAAAAGTTTATTACCAGTTTTTAAATTATATGAATTTTTAAAATAAATAACTTTGCCATACTCACTATATATAATTTTTTAAAGCACTGAATATATGACACAATTTTCACAATACTAATTCACTTTAAATTCACTTTGTTAATTATTTTGGTTATTTTGCAAGTTACTCCTTAAAATGGCTACACGAAATGAACCTGGCAATGGTATAGTTTAGTAAGAACAGAACAAGATTGATTAAAATGTGTATTTATACATTTTGTCGTTTAACTCTCCACTCACGAAAAATGTTCTTTAATCAACTTAACAAAATTGTTTAAATTCGATCACTTCATTCTTCACTTGAGTATAAGAAATAAAAATGATAATAAATTGTTGATGAGAAACTATTATTGATTATACTTTACATAAAACAAGAAAAACTAGATTGTCACATTTTATTTAACTCAAAATCCGTTCTATAAATTTAAAAAATTTAGTTAAAATTTGATTGTAATTTTCTCAGAATAAAACTATATTAGAAATAATTTTTCAAGAAATAGTTTTTCTACAAATGATTATAAATATTTTACTAGAAATGAGAAAAACGTTGCACAAAATCATCGAGTTATTTAAATTCTATTTTTAAGCGTAAAATTATCAAATATATCGTAAAAAATCGTAAACTAAATGTAAATGATTTAAATTGAGTATTTCATAATTGAGTGAAATTGAATAATTTAATCTTAATTTAGAAAATATCAATATTGATAAAATTAAGGATACTTCTCTCAGGCTCATTCAGTTATTCTATAATCTAGAAGATAAGTTTCGAATATTCATCAACTAAAGGTTTCTGTATTGGAGAATAGCTTCTACTTGATATTAGAATACAATTTCTCTCAGTGTATGGTGGATGTAAACATGTATTTCATACATTTCATTGACCCTGATATGGATACATGGATAACACTTTTTAGAGATTGTGTGTATGCAAAATTTGTTTGTTTAAAATGTCAAAAAGATAATGAAGAAAAGCTTTCTGATAATATGGCATTACTGATAAAAAAAGTAAGTTCTGTAATGGAAGCTACGAGTGATGTTAATGCAGCCATCAAAAATCAATATATACAAATAAAAGCCCAATTGCACGAAAAAGATGAGTTAATAAAAAAGCAAACAAACAGTGTTGTTGAGGTATTGTATAAACAAGGGAATGAAAATGAATCATCTACGAAACATTTAACGAAAAAAATTAACGATGTAGTTATTGAAAAACCAATAGCAAATCAGATAAACTTGGAAACAATTGAAAAAATAGACAATGCGAATGTTCCAACTACTGAACCTTTAGCTACTCCAAATGATATTTGTAACGGGAGAGTAGTTCTGCAAGACAGTAGTAAAGATTGTGAAAAATTGAGGGTCCCGGTTACTGAAAAATTAGATGCGAGGTATGTTGTTAAAAATCTAAATAGTAAAAACTCGTGTTTAAAGATTTTACGGGTAACAGAAAATTTTAATCCTGTCGATATTATACAATATTTAAAAAATCAAAATTATTATATTAAAGATAGTGAAAACTATCTAAACTAGATAACCTTTATGATGTAGTAATTGAAGTAGATATCGGTAGTTTTATAAAAATTAAGGAGGTGGGAAAATTAAATTTACTATATGAAAGGTATAATGTAGTTGAATATAACCATATAACTAGGTGTTATAATTGCGATGGTTTTTCGCATCAAGCGAAGAATTGTACCAATCAAGAAAGCTGTCCAAAATGTGCAAGGAAGCATAAACTAAGAGAATGTCAAGAAACCATTAAATGCTGTATTAATTTTGTTACTATGAATATGAAAGTAAGATTAAATTTGAACACAGATTCCAAAGAAAAATGTTACAAACGAAGCAAAAAATTACATATCAATCAATAGCAATCATCGCTAAACGAAGAAACAAGTTGTGAAATTTTTTACACAAATATACAAAGCCTTGTATCAAATTTTTTGGGGTTGAAAACTTTATTACCAAAATTGAAGCCTAAATTGATCGTTCTTTCTGAAACAAGAATTACCGAGAATATATTAGACTATGAATATTGTCTTAATAAAAGGTTACAAAAGTTGTTTTTCGAATTCCAGGCATACAGGCGGTATTGTTGTTTACTTCAGGGAATCTATTAAATTTGTTGAAAAAATAAATACATTCATTGATGGTACTTGGTTTTTAACTGTCGATGCATTTTTCAAAAACAGAAGATTTCGTCTTGGCGTTTTATATAGATCTCCATCTTCTAGTATTGCTACTTTTTAAAGTAATTTTGAAAATTGGGCCGAGGAAACTATTGATAATAGAGTTTGCACATTAATTTTGGGTGATTTCAATATTGATATTGACTCAAGTACTTTCTATAGCAAAAAATTTAAACAAATTGCCAACGATTTTACTATCAGTGTATGCTATACTTCACCAACACGAGTAAATGAATATACTAAAACAAGGATTGATTTAGTTATGACAAATAATACTACTATAAACACAAAAATTCTTCCAGAATTTCAAATTAGTGATCATGAAGTAATAAGCATTTCTAATGTGATCAAAATAGCCAATACCTAGTCGAAGAAAATCCTGTACAGCACTGTAAACTACTGCAATGAAGAGTTTTGTAATTCACTTGAAAAAGAACTGCTAAAACCAAGACAAAACCCTTTACAGGATTACAGGAGTGGAATTAATGTGGTTTGCTGACTATTTTAATAACCGGCAACAAAAAACTCGTTTTGGTAACGCAGAATCAAATTCAAAAAATGTTGAAATAGGTGTTCCACAAGGTTCAGTTTTAGGAGTTATATTGTTCATATTATATATAAATGACATCACAGAAGCAGTTAAATATTATCAGATAAATTTATTTGCTGATGATACTCTTCTTTCAATAGCAGACTCCAATTTTGAAATTACAATAGAAAAGTTAAATGTTGATTTACAAAATTTGTCAAAATATTTTAATTACAATAAGCTAAAAATTAATATTGATAAAACGAACTGCGTGTTACTTACTAATAAAGTCTGTATTTCATCAAATAATACTGTTCAGTTGGCTGGCAATTATATCGAATTTGTGGATAAAATTGAGTACTTAATGCTCATGTAACTATATTTCGAAAAAAATGGCTAGCAAAATTTCGCTTTTATCAAGATTGGGAAGAAAACTAACCCTCGAAACTCGCATAATTTTCTATAAAACGTTAATTGCACCACATTTTGAGTATTGTTCGTCGATTTTATACTTATAATGCAAATTGTATGGGGAAGTTACAGAAATTACAAAATCGGGCAATGGGAACGATACTAAAAACAAATAGACATACTTCTGTGCGTTTAATATTGGAAACCTTAAGTTTTTCGACCGCCAAACGAAGAATATATTTAAACACTTTAAAGTTTATTTTTTCATTAAAAAGTAAGAAAAATAACAAAATTTCCAGAAATTTCAAATATATAGGTGATTTTCACCAACATGAAACGAGGGCTAGGAAAAAGATCAAACTGCCGAAGTATAGGATGAGCTCAGCGAAAAATTCGTTACTATATAAGGGAGTACAACTCTTTAATTCCATTCCTGATGAAATAAAAGATTCAAGAAATATTAAAATATTTAAATATAAGTGTAATAAATGGCTAGAAGCCTTAGAACTAATTTAATTTTTAAACTCAATCAAGTCATTAAAATAACTATTCAGATTGTTAAAAATAATTATTTAGTAAATGTTTAAAATACGATGTTACAAAATGTAAATGTTACAAGATTATCGAAAGTTAAATGATAGTAGTTTAATCAATGAGTGTATAATGAAATAGTTTATTCTCAAGCAAAAATTTGAGCGAGGCACGAGCGAGAATTTTAATTTGCGAGAGAATAAAATTAATTAAACACGAATCGATTACAATACTTTATTCTCTGACAATGAATTGTGTATTATAAAAAATAAAAACATTTTCTTCAATTAAAACAATCAATCTTTATTGTTTTAATTGATAAATCGAATTTCTTATTAAAAAACCCCTGACGATAAAAAAACCCATCCTATACAATCAACCAAGTTCAACTAAACGAAATAAGAGAATTTAACTTAAAATTTGATTTTTGAACAAAACTTATCGGTTGTATTACCACGAGTCATTGAAATTTTTTCGAAAAGTTTTTGATTTTACGAATTAAATTATTTAGCAACATTGCGAATCAAAGCGCATAATAAACCACGAGTCCGAAGGACGAGTGGTTTAACTAGTGGTTTGATTGAGCAGTGTTGCTTAAAAATAATTTAATGAGTAAAATTGAAAAATTGTAGAGAAAAATTTCAATGAAGAGTGGTATTTAATGAGCTAATTTTTTTTTAATTATAATTTTGCTTAAAAGATAATTATTAGTTTCTAAATAAAATTTTTTTTATAAATTATTCAAAATTATGTAAAAATGCAATTTGCAAATAATAAAAATGTCCGTTTTCATTCATAAATCATTGCATGTTTATGTTTATTTGTCAAAAATAAATTACAAATTTATAGCATTTATGCGCCTACTAAGATGAAATTATATTTCATTTTGTTAGAAGAAAAAATGACAACAAAGAATTTTCATAACAACCAAGCAAAATTATCGACGAAAAGAAGAACTGCCGGTAGTTAAAACAAAGCCTACTGTTTAAATATCATAGTTTGTATGAATGGAAAATAAAATTTCTGACAGCAAAAAAAAAATTATCAAAGCAATTGTGATTATAATTTGAATATAATTTTAATGAAATCAAAACAATTTGACCAATTGGAATCATAGGCCAGGAAAAATAGTATTTTAACAACGAAAAATTCGTTACAGCAAACTGACAGCGGGATATTGTAGAACACGATATTGTAAAAGAGGGAAACATAAATCGAACCAGCAGCTGCTATCCGGGGGAGAATGGGGAGGGTTTTTAGGGGTTGAAAGGGGTTTTTCGTGATTTCTGGCTAAACCGTGCATCCCATCAAAAAGAGTTATACATGAAAGTTGTAGGGAATAAAAAGATCTACACCTTTTGTACGGACCATTTTTACCCTCACCTCAACATTTTTCGAAAAAAATGAGAAAAACCGATTTTTTTCTTTTTTCTTGTTTTCTTTTACAAAAAAATTTTATGAAGTTCAAATTTTGGAAAAAGATACCTCCATTTATTGGGAAAAGGCAGCAATTTTTTCGGAGGGAAATATTTAGACGTTGTTGTTAAAATTAATTTTTTTGAAAAAAAAACCAAATTTTTAACTGCGATTCCTCTTAAAACTACGCCTTCTAAAGAGTTCAGTTTTGACTCATTTACTCGTTCTTACGTCTATTTTTGATAAATGGTAAAAAAAGTATAAATCTTTGGACAAAAAGGCGGGAAAATTGGAAAAACCGAAAAAATTGCTTTTTTCGTGGTAATTTGCATATTTATCGTTGAATAATTGTTACTAATTAATAAAATCATATTATTTTTTTTATTATTACGTAAACAACAATCATTCGAAAATACATTTATGAATAATTAGATGCTTTCGTTTTCGAAATTGATAAAAATTGTTCGAAGAAATAATCAACAATTAGAATTTCAGTCGTACTAAAAATCTTAAAAATTAAATATCTCAAGAACACGAATATTAGCCTCTTTGTAAATTTGTAATATTTTAGAGTAAGGATAGAACTGTTTTCACAAAAAAAAAAATAAATTAAATTTCAATTGATCTTCAACCCAAGCGCCAACTTTAAAAAAGTTTTTTAATATTTTAATTTAAAAATTAATTACAAAAACAATTAATTATTTTTTTTTTCAAACGATTAACTAATCACCTACAAAAAAAAAAGTTTGATAAAATTGGTAAAGCCGTTCTTGAGCAATTTGATTTTGAAAGTACATGGGATTGGCAGAATTTTCATTTTTCTAAAATATTTAATGCTTATTTTAGTTTATAATATATGATAATTAATATATGATATATTTTAATTTAATATGAATTTTTTATTGTAATTGAAAGGAAAATTCACTATCTATTTGATAAATTTCAGCAAAATCTGCAACTGGCATATTTTTGCTAAGAAATATTCGAATTGGTTTTTATCGTCGAACAAAACAGACAGACGTTTTGTTAATTTGAGTATGTTTTGGGTAAAGTATTAAACCTTCAGAAAACCCAAAAAAAGCTTATTTAGTACCTTCTTTAAACCTCATTTAGTACCTTCTAAGCCCAAAATAAGTTTAATAGAATCAGTAAACTTAGGTTTAGTGTATGGCACAAAGTACAAAAAAATCAACCTGTATTCAAATGTGTTTTTCTCAAAAACAAAAAATTACAATTGTCCTTTTAGGTTTAGTATGTTTTAAGTAAATAACAAATCTGTAAAATATAAAAAACATGAAAGAAAACTAAAAGGTACTTTTTGAGATCGCCATGTTTGAAGAATAAAATTTACTTTTTTGTTACCTAAATAAACTAAAAGTAACGAAAGCATATAATTATTCATTAATTTATTTCCAAATGATCGTCGTTTACGTTTATCATTAAAAATTTAAATGATTTTATTAATTAATATCAACGATAAATATGCAAATTACCACGAAAAAAAAGCGAATTTCTCGGTTTTTTCAATTTTCCCGTCTTTTTTTCCATAACAGTGTACCATTTTTTTACCACTTATCAAAAATAGACGTAAGAACGAGTAAATGAGTCAAAACTGAACTCATTAGGAGGCGTAGTTTTAAGAGGAATCGCAGTTAAAAATTTGGTTTTTTTTTCAAAACAATTAATTTTTACAACAACGTCTAAATATTTCTCTCGAAAAAAATTGCTGCCTTTTTCCAATAAATGGAGGTATCTTTTTCCAAAATTTGAACTTCATAAAATTTTTTTTGTAAAAGAAAACAAGAAAAAAGAAAAAAATCGGTTTTTCGAATTTTTTTCGAAAAATGTTGAGGTGAGGGTAAAAATGGTCCGTACAAAAAGTGTAGATCTTTTTATTCCCTACAACTTTTACATATAACTCTTTTTGATAGGATGCACGGCTTAGCCAGAAATCACAAAAAACCCCTTTCAATCCCTAAAAACCCTCCCCATTCTTCCCCGGATAGCAGCTGCTGGCTCGATTTATGTTTCCCTCTTTTACAATATCGTGTTCTACAATATCCCACTGTCAGTTTGCTGTAATGAATTATTTTTTTTTTCTAATTTTTTCTCCTATTATTACTGGCCTATTTTACTAATTGAATAATGATAATTTTTTTATAGGAAATTTTTCATTAGACAATATGTTATGTTCATTAGGCTATAGGCTAGAAAATAAAACAATAATCCATACTATTATTATCGAAAAAAATACAAATAAAGCTGATATAATTAAATGGAAGAGAATAAATATTATTATTATATTATTATTACGGCAGACTAAGAGTGTAGCCAGGTAAACCATTATGAAAATTAGCATGGAAGAAATGGTAAAGAGAAAACACATCGGGTCTGAACATCAAGAGAAACTTTGTGGGGAGAGTTTTGGAGACAGTAGTTTAACTGGGAAAAATGCACATCGACTTTGAGTAAGAATACAAAATTAACCATTGACTCTACTTTTTGCTATTTGAGTAATCATATAATCAAGTCAACTCATGCGTGAATTTGAAACGTTTGCAATTCAAAAAAACGCAAACTTATGGTTGATGAAAAAATATCAGAACAAGAGAATTGCCATCTTACCGGAAGCCAAGCAACCGTTAAGAACCTAAGTACATCCACATACAATCACATTTAAATAGTTGGTGACTGTGTAAGAAAGCTATACAAAGCTAGTTGGGCATGAGGGTAATGGAGAAGTTAACCAAGCACCAAGGAAAAGAGGAACAATAACTTTAATTTTCCGGGACCACTATTTTTAACTAAAGAAAAAAGATAACTATGACTGAATAGTATAAAACCTGAAAAAATTTCACAGGTTTCATACCGTCCAAAAAAATTAATTGGGTTGTTCAGTCAGATGAGAGCGAAAAGTGCTCAAGAGATTAAGAATAGAAAAACTACTAAAAGAGCTGTAATATAAAAATATACCAAAATCTAACACGTAACTTGGCCAAACCGAAAACACAACATGCTTTACATGTTACCTATCTTAAAAATCACAGCAAGAACTATTGAAAATATGCAGATGTGAAGAAGAACCTTAGGTACAGCAAGTGCACAAGAATCTTTATGCAAACAAATATATACAAATTAACACAACTGATGTTAAGAAATTATTTGAACTATCAATATTGTTCCAATAGGTACAGCCAATTATGTTATGTAGACTGGAGTATGATAATGTAGAGCGGTAAAGTTCCCGATTTATTTAATGTCTGTTTTCTCATATTTCACAATTTTGCTTACCATACGTAGTTCATACTAGTTTCTCATTTGTCCACAATCTATAGTCATATTTTCATATAGTTTCCGTTTCATAAATTTGTTCTTAGCATAAAACAATTAACAATAATATTTCCTTTACAATCCCCTATTATTGACTCACACTGCGTTTTCTCCAGCTTTACTTCACCATACTACGTAATTTTAATTCTCCGGGCCCTAACCGTAATTGCCCTGAATGTTTTCAAACCTCAAACAGCTGTGCATATTAGCAATAGAAAAAAGTCGCAAGAACAAAGTCAGCTGTCGCAATAGAAAAAAATTATTATCCTACAATTAGTTATGTATTCGATTTCTTATATGGATATTTTTTATCAATTTATCTTTCCGTTATAGATCTAAGTTTTACTGTAATACTGTTGTAAGCTATTGTTTCGTAACACGTAAACATCATAAAGTCGGTTAAACTTACGTTTAATCTATTTTAATATCTTTTCCCAATGCGTTGGAAATAACTTATTTCGTGAAATCATCTTACAATGTTATGTATTACAAAATAACAAACAGTTTTTTGAAACGGAAAATGTACTAACATTTATTAACATAACATAAATTAATATAAATTTCCTTTCAACAGAAACACTTCGTCGAATTTTTCGATATTAAAAATTGCTATAAAAGAGATGACTATACGATTTTGTGTCTCTTAGTCTATTCCTTTTTCCTATTGGAATTTTGTGCGTGTTTGACGTCTCTCAGGCTAATTTAAAACGTGTTAGTAGAAAGGTTGTCGGTACATTTTTTTAGTAAATATCATTGCTTCTTTCTTGTGATTTTATGTTAAATAGAAAATATTTTTAGTGTATTGGTAAAATTATTATTATTCTGTCCAATTCTGTTTTCTCAAATACTTAAATTTGTAATTTCTCGGTGATATATTTCTTAACTAATATTTAATGTGTTTTGAATTTTAATATATGTATTTATTTTTTTGTCGACTGTGCAAGAAGTTAATTTAAAGTTTAATAAAGAAAAGTAATATTTATATATATTTCAAATTAATTAATTGTTATTCTGCAATTTGAATGATGCAATGTCATTAATATACAAACAATTAATGTTGGTTGATAGTGTTTGTGTTGAGTGATACAATTTGTTTGTTGGTTCGTATTACATTCCATCGTTGACGGGCTCAACATTTTATAAATAAAATTTGCGAAAAGGATAGGATTTAATTATAATAAATACAATTATTAATTTGATAAATTACTGAACTTAATATATTATTGGTTACAACCATTGCCTGATTGATTTCAAAGCATCCTTTCTACAAAATTATATGCTATTTCCACCGTGTTGCAACAGTATTTCGACGCAACATTAATCTAAAATTTTTATGCTATTTCTACCGTATTACAACAGTATTTCAACGCAACATTAATATAAAATTTTTATGCTATTTCTACCGTGTTGCAACAGTATTTCAACGCAACATTAATCTAAAATTTTTATGCTATTACTACCGTATTACAACAGTATTTCAACGCCACATTAATATAAAATTTGTGCTATTACTACCGTATATTATTTCACCGCATCATTTATATCAAAGTACTACTGTTACTACCGTATACTATTGCAACTCAACATTTATATCAAATTTTTGCGGTTGCTATCGTATATTTTACATATTTCAACTGATATCCAATTTTGGTGTGATTACAACTGAAGGTCAACTCAACATTGATATACAATTTTCTTGTGTTATTACAACCGAATTGCACCTCAGCATTCAAGTATTATTTATGCAATTTCAACCGTAGTACGTTACCTGTTGGATTATTCGTCGCTGATGGAGGGCTAAGGCCGTAAGTCTTGGAAGCCGAGAGGATTTAAACATGGGGTGAGCGAATTTGATTTATTTTATTTACTTTTAGAGGTGTGAATGCGTGTGAAAGGGTGATTGAATGGGGGCTTGCCTGTCGATGCGTGTGTGTGTGTGTGTGTGTGTGTGTGTGTGTGTGTGTGTGTGTGTGTGTGTGTGTGTGTGTGTGTGTGTGTGTGTGTGTGTGTGTGTGTGTGTGTGTGTGTGTGTGTGTGTGTGTGTGTGTGTGTGTGTGTGTGTGTGTGTGTGTGTGTGTGTGTGTGTGTGTGTGTGTGTGTGTGTGTGTGTGTGTGTGTGTGTGTGTGTGTGTGTGTGTGTGTGTGTGTGTGTGTGTGTGTGTGTGTGTGTGTGTGTGTGTGTGTGTGTGTGTGTGTGTGTGTGTGTGTGTGTGTGAGCTGGCGATGCGCTTAGCGAGATGCATGTAGTCTGAATTGGAAATGATTCTAATCAAAATGTTTTTTTTTGCTCCGAGGTAAGGTCTCGTTTTCCAAATACCTTTTCTTTTATTATATTACCTAAATTTATGAATTTATATTTTTAAGTAAATCAAAAATCATTCTCAAATAACCTGTATTACAAAAAAAAGACAAATTCGTGTCATGTTTTAGGTTTATTAATTCTATAATACATTAACCAACTGTAAACTACAGGTATTGAAACAAACTGGTTTGGACATGTTTTTTTTCAACTTCCGAATCAAATGATAATTTTTTTTTTGAGCTGTAAATATTTTTTTTTGGGGAATTACGTATAGTTTTATAAATTTTTAAAAATGATATTAATAAAGAAAAAGGGAAATAATTAATAAGGACTTTCAATATAGCGTTTGACGCTCTCCCGTGCTTGAAAAGTTGATTCTCGGTTTACCAGCAATGACAGTGGTGTACAAGCTGTATCAGATTGATCAGCTGGCAACAATACAACCTATGTTTGATTACTACCATCTGTGATACTTGCTGTGGGTCTTAGAGCTTAATTGTCTTGCTTCGCAGTCTGAGTGTGTGGGTGAATGTTAGCATGTATAAAGCGTGAGTGTGTGGGCGTATGGGAATGATTGTGTGGGTTGAACGCGCTGATCGTGGTTGTTTTGCAAAAGGGGTCGCCAGAGTCTCCTTTTTTCACTTGTATTTTTTCTCCATTTCTGTATATTTTCGTCAATTGCGTACATTTCTGTATTTGTGTTGAAGCAGCAGGTAAAAATCTATCAAATCCACGATGGCTGATCATTAGTCGTTACGGCGTTAAATTACTCTAGTTTCGCATCCTACTATGCCATTCTCATTGGTTTGCCAATGAGAAAGCTTTTCATTACAATTGTGACTGCATAATTTGTACTAGTTAGAAAACTAAATGTTTTTAAAAAAGCTTCTATTTTTGTGTTCTGTGACTCTTTAAAGAAAATCGCTCAGTTTGACCAATGTCTAATTTATTGCATCTAAAAAATTTAATTTTGTTAACAAAATTCTTCCTGTTTCTTTTAAGATTTTGATTATTACACTATTGAATTCTATTGTAACGTATTTTATTTTCTCTACATTATTCTTATTTGCCAAGGTTGCTTGGATTTTATTTAGTATATTGTGTGTTGAGCAATCCATTTTTAGAGTTGTTTACAATTTTATTAATCTTGTGTATTTTCCCATGGTAATTTTATTTTCTCGAAATTACCAAAATTAAAAATGCACAATCATATTTTGTACTATTCCACTAAAACTAATCGTCTGAAATATCACTATTCACATTTTATGATCCAACCAAATTGTTTAAAATTACTTTTATTTGTCTTTATCGTTATGTCTACAGAGGAGTAAAATAATATTTTTCTGCATATAAAATACTCAACAGAATAAAACATTTTAAATCTTTTTAAAATATTTAATGTACATTATATTGCCATTTTGCAACAAACTTTCTTCAACTTATATGTTTGCTATAACCAAATCGTAATTTTTCTATTTAAATAATAATAAATCCGTTCTTTCTACAACCTTATGTCGAACTTAAACAAAGGAATAAAATTGAGCGCAGAAAATCGACAAATGTTAATGGAAAACCAATTGAAAATGTAGTTGCACAAGCTTTTATTTATATTAAATTTCGTTATAGATTTTACTCAGTCTACAATCAAATAAGAGGAATATCGTCGTAAATCTGATTATAATATGTTGCTACATTCATACAAATATATATATGTATATATAACATAATATGATTTGAAGTATACAGATATTTGACACCATTATAAAACAAATTGTTTGTAAAATTTAAAGTGTAATTGCTCAATTATTTAAAAGTGTTAACATGGGAGTTAAGTAGTTAGATGGTAGTTCGAGTCATTTACATAAAAAATCCTGCATAAGTAGACATTTTCAATGTAAGATTAAATTGTTTGAAAAAACACGAGTCTGAAATAATGGTAATAAAATATAAAACTTAGTCTTGGGTTCTCAAATATTCATAAGGGTACCAGATACAGCCACTCTCTTGACCGGTTTTAAAATGAAAATTGGTTGCTTAAGCAAAGTAGCGACCAAATCCAAACTAATATAAAATAAAATACATATAAATGTGCTAAAGATATTCTATATTCCAATTGTTATATTTCAGTTTTCTTTTTGTTTATCATCATGGGAAATCAGTGCGTGTTAAATGTTAAACATTTTCCAGAGAAAAAAATAACTTTTTTAAAATTTTGTCGACTTTTATGATATGTATAAATAATAAATGAAAAAAAATGGAGACAGAACTCAAACACAAAACTAAAGAAAAATATATTCAATTTAATTTTTTGAAACTATAATACGAAACTGAGTTGAAATAAATTTTCATATCAATTGTATTGGCGTTTTGGGATTTGTCCATTTATTAATTCCAAACTTTTTAATATATAACTTTCCGCTTTGGTGAAAAAACTTAGGTAACGGGTTGAAAGATAGGTGAGGAGTTAACATTTGCTTTTTGAAGGGTGAAGCCACTATAAGCACCGTGCTGGAGTTTAAGCTGATTAGAAAAACGGGTCTGGAAATAGCAGCGTTAGTGCATATTTTGCACAAATACGTAACACGCGTGCCGGAATGACATTCGTTGCGAAAGAGCTCCAATTTACTCACTAGTAATTATATTAACGTATATAATAAACAGACAACGAGCAACCCAAAATGCTCTTATCATAAGGTGTCACAATATCTTTCGATCACAAGGTCGACAACTACTATAGTTAATCTGATTAAACACAGGCTGATTAAACTAGAATATGTATTTATGTTCATATCATATTTTTTATAAAATTTGACCCGATTTGATGTTGCTGCGGGGAAAAAATTATTTTGGTGTGGTTTATATTTGAACTTAATGTGATAATTAAAGCCAAGAACAGTGACAATTAAATTTGCCTTGTTACTACCAGAGCATATACGTAGAGTGGGGTCATATAGCCGTTCCTATATAGTAAACATCAATTACTTCAACTTTAGTAAAACCATGGTGATCCCGTTTATGAAGAAGTCTTACCTTTGTCCAATCATCATGTAGAGCTCGGAAATTGCAAGCGTACAGAACACAAAATATTTGTTAGTTATGCTAGAAAGTAGGCTACTGTAGAGAAATCGCATGCCAGTTATGAGTAAAACCACAAGAGCTCTTATGATATGCAAAAACCTTGCGGTGCGTATCACGTATAGAGCGGTCGTTTTGAGCAGACGAATACAGATCTAGTTTGAGAAAAGGAGTAAGAGAAAAAAAAGAGACTCACATATATATCTGCATAATAGAGGTAATGAGTACATGTCCTATGGTGTGAGCTTATAGAACCAATGTATTTTGCCCACAGCACTTTCAACCATAACTGGGGAAGCAATCCTTAGATTTAGATTACAATTCAATAGACAAAGAAGACAGAAAAAGATAATTGATACCAAACATCGAATACAACTTTCCGTTAAATATCCCTGGTTGGAGTAATCAACAAACAGAATGTGTTACGAAGCTGTTGTCTCCGTAAAAATTAATTTGCCCATAAAACTTTCTTTTGCATGAATCAATACAACTTATCGTCTTTTTATTCTTATCTTTCTAACCCCTGTTTGTAATGATTTTCTTTTAATCGACTCCTGTCTCATTTTGATTTGTTGTTGATTTATAATTTTTTTGTTATATGTAAATGCACATATTGTTAATGTAGGACAGTTCCGTTCGGAGTTACGGAAACATTAGGCTGAAGTTTGTTGGAACAAAACCTCGCTGGGCACGCAATCCTCCGATTGCTTCATTTTAGTGACATCACTAGAAGGTTAAACACTGGACCAACAAATGGTAAAACAGTTCAATATTAGGAGAAAATACACTTTGATGTTGAGGAAATAAAGCAGAGTGATGCAGTGAAAGTAGCAAGTACAATCTGAGTAATGATATTATAAAATAGTGGACGCATGTTATTGGCCCAATGCCAATGGGCACTTACCTCAGTATACTTCAAAGCAAAATTAGTTCAGAACATGACGTGAAAAAAATTATCGGACAAAAGGTATTGTCTTGTAGAACAGCAAACCGCCTATAAAGCATAGAACAATACATTCAAACTTGTCATAAACTGGGTAAGTTTAATGCTGTGGGATGGTAATATACTAACACTGTACTTAGTAGAGAATCATCAGATAATGCTGATAATGAAGAACCCGATAGGCTAGAAGAGACGGGTGCACCAGTGCCCGTTGGCTGCTCTGAGCAATTTTATGAACTGTAAAAAGGATCCCTCCAAAAAAAAAACGAATGTGAGAAGGATTGGTCCTAGGCTTAAAACAATAACACGGGTATAAGACTGTCCTAATTAGGAAAAATCAAAAAAGTTTTCGGGAATGGGTAAGGCCATATTAAAAATTCCGAAGAGGTTTACTCATAGGACGCTGCAGACGAAGAACGCATATCAAGAATATTGGAGTGGAAAACAACAATAAATGTATATGCCGTCAATTGGAAGAAATGCTCTTGCTCACCTTCTTAAATAAAGTGGATCATTGACTCCTAAGGGAAAGAAACATCTGTGAGCGTATTGACTGGAATAAACTGCATTCATTGAACTCTCTCTATAGCCTGAAATTCCTAAAAGAGGTAGGATTAGAGAGCTGGGTCAAGAGTTCATGCTAGCCCTAACTGCGTTTTTTCTTGGACGGTGACAGCTTGCAGTTGTAGATACAACACCTCATAAAATTAATACATTTTCAAATGCAAGTCCTATTTACATAAAACTTTATCGCTCAAAGCTCAATCCACCAAAGATGAAATAAATAGTCAAGTCGATCAAATGAAAATGGATAGAATTATTAAAGATTCGGATTCATCTTGGAACTTTCCACTATGGTGCATACCAAAGAAATCAACACACAATGAATAGAAATGGCGCATTGTCGTTGATTATCGTCGTCTCAATGATATATCGATTGGAGATAACTATCAGTTGCCTGACACCACATATGTTCTTGAGCAGCTATGTAAAGCAATTATATTAGCATCATAGGTTTAGTCCATCGTACTATCAAATAAGTACTATCAAATTCCACTTGATCTAAATGATCGACAAAAACTGCATTTTCTGAAAAATCTGGACACTACCAAATTACTCGAACGAGCATGGGGTTGAAAGACGCTCCAACTTCTTGTCAACGTTTTATGAAGGACATTTTGTGCGGATTAAAGGGTTTTAAATGTTTCGTCTATTTGGATGACGTAGTCGTGTATAGTGTAGATCTTAAAGATCAAAACTCGGAACTTATTGATGTTTTAAATTGCTACCGAAAATTTAATTTAAAATTAAATATTGACAGATGTCAAGACGATGTTCAAGACGTGAAATATATCGTCTGGACTCTGAGACATATAATTACACCTGAGGAAATAAAACCTAATCCAATAAAACTTGGACTATAGAACGGTATCCAACGCCTTGAAATGTTAAAGATGTACAATCGTTTCTTGGTCTCATTGGTCATAACAGAAAGATTTGTTCTAATTATCCCAGTACCTCTTTATAATTTGATTAAAAAAGATGTCGTTTTTCAATGGAACGCTTTCTATGATGAATTGTTTCACAAATTGAAATATTTGCTCACGAAACCACCTATTTTACAATATCACGACTATAGTAAGGAATTTATTCTTACAACAGATGCCAGTGATGTTGCAGTTGGAGCTGCCTTATCTCAAATAATTAATTAATGGAGATCATTTACCAATAGCTTTTGCCAGCAGAACTCTTACTACAGCAGAAAAAAATATTCTACTATAGGCAAAGAGTTACTTGTAATTGTCTGGTAAACGAAGTATTTCCATACGTATTTATATAATCATTCATTTAAAGTTTTCACCGATCATAAGCCTCTGGATTGGCTTGCCAGTGTCAAAAATCTATCATCAAGATTAATGCGATGGAAAGTCAAATAAGCATGAATTTTAAATTACTCATAAACTTGGAAAATTAAATTCTAATGCAAAGGCGTTAAGCAGAATTGTGTTAAAACCACTTCCAAATAATAATGCAATAGCAAGATCTAAGTCGAAACAAAGTTCATTTCTTAACCAAAACATCTTAATGATTTCGAAAATATTCAATCATTAAAATATGTCATAAATGCAATGATTATAACACCTCATAAAATTATTATATTTTCAAATGCAAGTACTATTCACATAAAACCTTACTGTCAAGCTCAATCTACTAAAGATAAAATAAATCATCAAGTCACTCAAATGAAAATGGATGGAATTATTGAAGATTCTGAGTCGCCTTGGAACTTTCGTCTAATATACGTACCAAAGAAATCAACAAACAACGAAATGGCCCATTGTCGTTGATTATCATCGTCTTTATGATATAATGATTGGATATAGCTATCAGTTGCCTAACATCATAGATATTCTTGAGCAACTGGGTAAATGCAAATATTTTAGCATCATGAATTTAGCCAATTGGTACTATCAGATTCCATTTTATCTAAATGATCAACAAAAACTGTATTTTCTACAGAATGTAGACACAAAAACGCTCTAAATTTTTTCAACGTTTTATGAATAACAATTTGGCACCACTCATGCAACTTAGGCTTTCCATGACATCGGCATTAGACTCAATACAGTATTTAAATTAAAACTTTTTTCAAGAACTTGATACCTATGCAAACTAGGCTATGCAACTGACTTTGATAGAAATTGGTGCACTGCATCAAGTACGATAATATTTTACAAAAATATTTAAAGAAATTAAATTTAAAATAAATTCCCAAACTGAAACAATAAACAATTTAATATAAATTTATTGTTTCAAAAAGAATAAAACGTTATGTGCAGAACCTTTGGATGCAAAATGAAACGTAAAGACTTTTCATTTAAAATTTAGGTTGTATTTAAATAATTACAAGTAAAACAGTTTTCACAAATTGACCTAAGGCAAATTGAAGTTAAAAAACCGAAAGTATACAATTTTCTTATTTCAGGCTAAATTAAATTGGAATTTTCCCTTTTTCTTGGAATAAAAGTTACAAGTAATAATAAAATCATATTCAGTTCGTGTGCTTGTTTGATATAGCAATTTTGCATATAGGGTTGATGTCGAAAGAAAATCTGACTTGTTATGTTATATATGAATTGCTAATATATGGTAAAGGATTTTTTTAGTCGAGAATATTTGGTCATACATTTCCTAAAATTTGATTTCGAAGTTTGTTATGTTTTGTGGATTGAAAATTTGTTTTCCTAGTAATTTACGTAATTTTTGAATGTTTTGTGGATTTTGTAAACCTAATTTTAATACTGTGTAATTTAAGAGCAAACAGAATTATTTATTTTTAAATGAAAAATAAATAAATATGTATAATATTAATGTTTAATGTTGGGGATGAACATTATTTATTTAGTTATTTAATATTTATCTTTATATTTTACAAAAAGGTTGAATTTGTAAGGTCAATATCAATTTCTAGTTAGAAATCTCTTATTTCAGGTCGTTTTTAAAATCGTTAAATTTAAATTTTATTACTAAAACGATAAGGAAAAGCGGTTGGACTTTTTTTATCAAGTTCCTTCCCACAATCTTAAAATGTGAACCACAGTGAATTTATTATTTAAAATTTTATTTTTTTTTTCATCGAGTTGTATATGACCACATACAAAATTTGATTCATTACCACAACCTCAACTTTTAATTTGCTTTTTAAAGCATTCATATTTTTGTTTTGTCCATTTGATTTCTTATGTTCAAAAGATACATTATTTACTAATTACCATATCCAATAAATAGTAACAAAAGCTAAGCAGACAATTTACACAAATCTTTCTTGTCTCAAAAGACCAGTAAACTACTCGATTATCTTTGGAAATTATCGAATTGGAAATTTGTATTGTTTATGGAAAACGACAAAACACTTTACATTGAATGTCTTATCAAAATGAAATTCATAAATCAATCAAGATAAATAGAGAAATAAATTGTTTATAAGATAAAAATCCTCAGATTTATTTCGAAGGATAGAACAATGGTTCATCTCTTAGAGTTTCAATTGAATAGTTAATCTTGATTAAAAGTTTTTAAAATAATAAAATCGTACATCTCAGATATACAATTATATAAATTAATGTTTGAACTTTATATTGAATTTAGATGTTTAGATCGATTAACATAAATTAAACGCAAACTAATAGACAATAAAAGATTATTGCGTTGCAACACGTTGCACTCGAGTGATCATTTCGTTCAAAGCAAAGTGTGTTTTACAGAATTTTCGAAAATCTTCAATAAACAACCACACTACGGTCTAAAAGTAAGGCTTGTAAACCAATAATCTGAATGTATCGATAAATTAACGTGCAAGTTCTTATAACTAAAAAGGTTCAACTGCAGTTATATTTGTTTTTTGATTATGCTAAAAATTTAGCATAGTTTTGGGCGCACCCCTTCCGTTTATATGTCATATACTAAATGTGTAGCAGTTTATTTCTCTAAATTTCAATAAGCATAGACTAGCTTCTCCTAATTCGTAAATATTTTTAGATATTTTGGGTCAAAAAAAATTGAAAAATATATGGGAAGGAAGCTCTGGAGATCCATGTAATGAAAATTAGTCCAAATAATACAAATTCTATGTAAATTTGGCCATAAATCGAAAAAGCTCCAGCAATCGCAAATTTTCCAAACAAAATGAAAATATCCACAAAATTTGTTGCCGTTTTTACAGACGCGTTGCTCGATTAGTCTCAAACTTTAGTACGATGCATTTTTTGTCACAACATTCAGATCTTATGTTCTTTACCAAGATTTGTGACAACTTCATTTCCTGAATTTCAAAATGCATAAATGCATTTGCATAGTTTGCAAGTTTTCGTCGATTTTATGTCCAAATTCTTTTTTAAAAATATACTGCAAGGAAGCTCTGGATATCCATGTAATCAAAATCACTATAAAAAGAAGTGATATCCTGTGTCAAGCAGAAAAGAGTATAAAACAAAACAATTCTAAATAATTAGGTATTTTACATGATTCGAAATACTTACCTTGTCACTCGGATTAGAGATTAAAATAAACACGTGATGGTTCCGCACTTCTCTCGATTCAGTCAATCGCATAAATATCGCATTCCACATTTTCATTTGAATATAAATAAATAAATAAATATTATTTTGTATTTTTACTTTTACTAGAAACTTTTGCTTTAATACCTAGTTAGTTGGAGTTGTTTTATTCTAATCTCTAATCCGAGTGAGAAAGTAAGTATTTCGAATCGTGTAGAACACATAATTATTTGGAAATGTTTTGTTTTACACTCTTTTCTGCTTGACACAGGATATCACTTCTTTTTATAGTGAACATATAGTTTTGACAATTAAACTTTAAACGCACCTTTTTCACGAACTCAAATTTACATTTTTGATGTTTTTTGTTCCTGATATCACGATTTTTTGTAGTAAATAATAAATTTTATGAGCTTGGATTATAATGAAATAAATAATAAAATTAATAATAGGTAATTATTTCATTTTGATATAAGCAATTTGAATTTTTGTCATCGATTTGTTTGTATACCAACTTCAACGGTTGATTGAATTATTTCCAATTTTTCTGCATATATAAAAACAACATACCCAATGATCCGAAATATATATAATTTGGGTCAAAGATTTATCTAGTTGTGAGGGTTGGTTGGATGAACCTCGCATATTGCCACAAAACTTTTTGAGTAGTATACCCGAATTGATTAAGCATATGATCTAAAACCAAAATTTAAGTCTCCTCATGTATGCTATTTGGTCCAGATTCTACAATAATTTGTTTATCGCCTTCAGATTAACTTTCGATATTAAACATGACTTAAAACTATAAAAAAATGTAAGTAACAGATTTAGTTTAAGTATCATTGCTTTAATATTAATTTCATATTTCTTTAATATTAAGATTAATTTCAATGTGCTTTTTCAGTATACAAATACTGAATTTATATTGTCCCACTTTTGTTTTATTAAACTGGAAACTAATTTTAATAAAACTATTTTTAAATTAAAAATAATTTTCAGAGTATGTAAATACATATTTCTAAATAAGATTCAACAAACGTTTAACCACTTATTACGGTGAAAATTTTTGTTTATTTATATCTGAAAATCGACTGAAACTATGCAATTTGGCATCCTATTCACTCATTTGCAGTAAAACAAATTTTAATAATGTTTTTATGACAACCTACACACCTAAAACTTAAGACATTTCTTTTAAAAAAAGAATCTAAGTAAAATTTTAGAAAAAGTTATTGCAGCCCTGGAAAAAAAAAATTATTTGGAACAAATTCGCTAGATAATATACCCCTCTCTTTTGTTGAAGGGATTAATGGTTGGCACATGACGGATTACCGTATAGTTTTTTACACGTAGTTAATTTAAAGTGTATCCCAAAAATTTTCCCAAAAATTCTTCATTCGCACTAAAACAACAAATTATAATAATGTTTTTATGACAGCCTACACAACTAAACCTTAACACATACCATTTTTAAAAAAAAATTACCTTTTTACGCAGAATCAAAGAAATTTACATTTAATCATAATTTTATAAGCAGATATATATTTGTTAGTATCAGAATCGCCCTATAAATGTCCAAAAATATATATAAACACAATGTTTTTTTATGTCAACCTACAAACCAAATACATTCCTTTTTAAAAAATTTGTCATAGCAAAGTCAGAGTAAAATTAAATAATTTATTTTGTAGTCAAATATTTATTAGCTAGTATCAGAATCACCCTACAAATGTCCAAAAATACACGAAAACACATATTTCACCCTATAAATGTCCAAAAATACATGAAAACACGTATGTATTCTGTACGCATACGCATACGCATACGCATTAAAAGAACAAATTATAATAATTTTGGATTTTTGAAATCAATTAAACTCAAGTAAGTAAAGAAGTAATTTTAATTTTTTCAATTCAAAGGTATGGTTTGAAGTTTCTCAGAAAAAAACTCCAATTCACATTTTTCGTGTTTCGGATGGTATTCGAACCTACCCTCGTCAGTGCCCGGCTCGAATCTTTGGGCAGACAAGCTATCGATTACGCCGTTGAGTCGATGACAATTTCAAAGTTGAAACTTCTTCATCACTTATTTTTATTTTTACTTAAGTTGAATTTTTCCACTGTCATTAGACTCCATATTATGGAAATGTATTTACATTATATGGGATTTTTTGCATTAAATTTCTGAAAAATTCAACTTAAGTAAAAATAACAATAAGTGATAAAGAAGTTTCAACTTTGAAATGGTCATCGCCTCAATGGTCATCGCCTCATTTCACTCAGAACAATTCTCTGCGTTTTATTTCATTAAAAATATACTTATTTCTCAAATGTCAAACCTTTTAAAGCTCCTTCAATCCTTTCCCAATATATTAGAATATCAATACCATCAGAAAGTTTTTGTGAACAAAACAAAATCTCAATTCATATGAGAAAAACAGAAATTTACTTTGGAAACTAAAATAAAAGATGTGTATTTTTTTGTTTTTGGTTATGTTTATGATGCTGAGTTTACAAGAAGATTTTAACATTTTTGTAACCAAAATTTGCATTGATGACCAATAGATAGATATGAATGGCAATTTAAAAAGATCTTTTATGAAATCGTAAATCTTATAACTAAGACACACAATCAGAGTTAAATTACTTCGGTCTGAAAGACCTAAGTATTACATTCATGAGACAAAAGTGAAATTCTTACCCCCACTTTTTTGGCATTTCTCGAAGTTTTAGGACCTACTGATTCTAAAAAAGCAAACAAAAAATGTGTGTCTGTCTGCCGGCCGGCCGGCCGTCCGTCCGTCATTACCTACGCTGCAGGGAAAACCGCTGTAGTACAGGAAATGAAGCTGAAAAAATGGCAAAACCTCGCAATTTTTTCGTCAAGCATCGATTTGTACAAAAATTTGGGATTAGGCTTATTTCACCCTCTAGTTCATTTTCTATATTGAGCCGTTGTACGCTTATGGTTTTTTAAGGGTGAAAACTACCCCTAATTGTAAAAAATTATAAAATAACATTTTAAACTTTAATATGGCAAACATTTGGTTTGGATTAGTTAAATAATGATTGTTTTATGCTTTAGGATATAATATCATAATATTTCAACCCTTAAAAAGCACCCTTAATAACATTGCAATTGTTATAAGTAATTTAATAGATCTATACAGAAAAAAAGTTGAATTACATACATAAACATTTATTTACACAAAAATACGAATTTACAAATACAAATACAAATACAAATAGTTTTTTAATCATATTCATTGAGATCGATGTCATCTTCGTCTTCTTCTATAACTGGTTGTCTATTGTTGCAATCTTCCCTGATCACCCAGAACAAGTGGGATTGCAGTATAACCCCAATTTTCTGCACCAGCATGAAACGCCGCACCCTCTTTTGCATTGGCAAAAATCATTTTCAAAAGTTCATCGGGTGCTCGGTTCATCGGTTCATCAGTTTATAACACACTGGCGAGGAATCAACGAAATATACACTCACGCACACATTAGCAGATGTTTCTTCTTTTCTGTCTTTCGATTTGAATGGAAAAAGTGGAACATATTATAACGTATTACTGCCAAAAAAACCGGTTCTGTGGTATTATATATAATGAAAATGCTATTACACTCCCAAGCGGGATATTCGAATTTTTCGAAAAAAAAGTTAATTCGTTTTATAAACATAGCTCCTTCATTTTTGGTGATAAAAAGTTTTTTCAAAAATGATTTTGTAGGATTTTTCAAGAGCTATAAGACTATGTGAATTGAATTCCGTAAGATCCCTTAGTTTTTAAGTGGGGTGACTTTAAAGGACTCGATTAAGGGCGTGTTTGCTCGTAAATAGTGGTTTTAAGCAGCTATACCTCGCTAAATATTCACTGTAAAGAAAATCTATGTACATGGAAATTTTAGTTATTAAAAAAGCTACAATTTAGTACTCCATAATTTTTTTCGTATCTCCAGTATTTTCGGAGGTATTTTGAAGAAAAGCGTGAAAAATACGAAATTGCAAAAAATCAATTTATCTTTAAACTACAATTTTTCTAAAATTAGGAATTTTATATAGGTCAAACTTCTTGAGTGTATTGATAATACATATATAAAAATAATTACGGAAGGGTGAAGATCAATTTTAATTAGGAGGGTAGTTAGGGGGTTGTTTTCACTGATTTTTTCGTAGAAAGAAGTAGGTACCGACCTTATTTTGATCATAAGTCGCTCAATGTTTATGCTAGAAACTTTTTTTTTTTGGTTTGTAAGGTCTAATTGTATACTTGAAAAAAGATTCTGAAAGTTTTCCTCGCAAAATGCAAAGCTTTCCCGTTATTTGACTTTGAATATTTTAAATTATGCATTTGACGAAAAAAGCTAACCTTTAACATGCCGTGTCTCGGTTTGTATTAGTCGTAGAAAAATAATAAAAAAAACATTTTGTTTGTTTTTCTTAAAGCTACAATTTTAAGTTCAACAGTTTTTTGATTCAATGCATATTTTTCGAGTTATTCTCAAAAAACCTACTAAAAATGTCCATTTTTCGTCGAAAAACTGTTACTTTCAACTACGAATAACTCGAAAAATATTAGTTTTACGAAGAAAACGTATAGAACATTTTTTTCTTAGAATTACTTTTTCCATCGATTTCCATGGCTAAAATGTAATGAAAAATTTCCACCCCCGAGATGGGGTGGCAACCACCCCCAAGGCTTTAGCGTACAGCGGCATGATATAGAAAATGATCCTTGGGCTATTCCCTACCTTCTGTGAAAATTTCAAGTAAATCCATGCTTGACGAAAAATTGCGAGCCAAAATGCTTCATTTCCTAGCCTACTGGAGGGATTTCAAAATTTTTTTGTCTAAAAATAGGTATACTCAAGGGACAGGTCCGAAAGGACGCGATTTCGAGTAGGAACATTGAATTTGGCGAAATCTTGATGGTAAGGATTGGTATGTGAGATCAAAAACTAGATTATTGCATTATAAGTTTGTCAAAAAAATAATGTCAAGTGTGTCAAAAAATGATTTCATTTATTTTTTTAGCCAATTTTTTGTAAAAAAAATGTAGTTGTTTTTATGACGAAATGTAATTGAAAATGAAGTTGGACATGGAAATTTTTGAATTTGTTATAGTCTTTGAAATATTTTTGGAATTTTGAAAAAGTTTGTATTTTTGATTTTGTAATAATTTTTGCAATATTTTTAGAATTTTGGAAAAAGTTTTAAGTTTTGATTTTGTAAGAATTTTTTTAATATTTCTAGAATTTTGAAAAATTTAAAATTTTTGATTTTATTATAATTTTTGGAATTTTGAAAAAAATTTTCGATTTTGTAATAATTTTTGCAATATTCTTAGAATTTTGGAAAAAGTTTGAATTTTTAAGGATTTTTGGAATTTTATTGGAATTTAGAAAAAGTTTAAACTTTTGGAATTCTGAAAAAAGTTTCAATTTTTGATTTTGTTATAATTTTTGCAATATTTTTAGATTTCTGAAAAAAATAGAAATTTTGAATTTTATATATATATATATTTAGAATTTTGAAAAAAGTTTCATTTTTTGATTTTGTAAGAATTTTTGGAATATTTTTAGAATTTTGAAAAATTTTAAATTTTTGATTTTATTATAATTTTTTACAATTTTTGATTTTGTAATAACTTTTACAATATTTTTAGAATAATGGAAAAAGTTTGAATTTCTAAAAATTTTTGGAATATTATGGGATTTAGAAAAAGTTTAAATATTTGATTTTATTCTAATTTTTGGAATATTTATGCAATTTTGAAAAAACTTTGATTTTATTTAATTTAACAATATTTTTGGAATTTTGATTATAATTTTCCGGCAACGTATTGATGTTTCGTGTTAGTTTTGTAATAAATTTCTAAACAGAGATAAAAAAATACTTGTCGTTTAACAAAGAGTTAGGTTTGATATACATCGCTGCCCAAAACTAAAAACCGTTTCTTCATAAAAGTTTTTTGCCGAAAACTATATCAAAATCTTTAACCCAGACCGAAGTCTTGATATCTCAGCGCTGTGAGATTTCAGCCCCTCCATATTTTTATAAATTAAATTCTAGAAGAAGATATTGCAAACCCGCGAAAAATTATTTGGGATAAATGCACAAAATAATATTTTATGTTGGGGTCTAATAATCGGCATATTACGTTATAGCTTTTTAAACAAATTTAATTTAAACTGGATCCCGAAAAGTTTATAGAAAAACGCAGTCATTCGGAGCAAAAGAACAATAATTTTTTTATAACAACCTACAAGTCTAAACCTTAACACATCCTTTTTTAAAAAAATTGTCATAGCAAAGACCGTTTTACGCAGAATCAGAGGTAAACTTACATTTGATAATATTTTTGTAGACAAATCTTTATTAGCCAGTATCAGAATCAGCTTTCAAATGTCCAAAAATCATCAAAACATATGCAGTAAAAGATCAAATTATTATGTTTTTATTTTAAAAAAAAGGTGTCTTAGCTATTTATATTTACATTTTAAATTAACAATAGATGGCTTCAAGAAAAAAAAATCAGTTAAAGGAAATCTTAATAAATTTTCTTATTGAAATTTCATTTTTCAATAATCGTTTTCAAAATTTTATGTTTTAATTAATTTTGTATAAGGTTTATTGTATAAAATCTATTTCAAATTAAAATTTAAAGGTGAGTTTATGTTACAAAACTTGTCATAAGTTCATATATGTTAAACAACATTCGATCAAATCATTTTTTTAAGGTTATGTCTACTAGGTTCAGAGTAATTAAGCAAAGTAGTAATCGCAATTTTTTTTTAATTTTCACGAACAGCGATCTGCCGCATCGCTTTGATTAGTCAAAATAAGATGATTACTATATAAATCTGGCCATAAATCGAAAAAAGTTCCAAAAGTTATTTGTTTCTATGTGAGCAAAGATTAATATGTTCGTTTTGTTTTAAAATTTATTAGTTCTAATCAAGAAAGCAGGGTTGGTTTTGATTAATTTAAATTTATAGACCTTGCAAGAGAATATATAATTGTGTTAATTTATTTTATACCAGCAAGAAACTATTATTTATTATGCGTAATTAATAAATTTAACTAAACAATGGGATTATATAAATTTTGACGTAGGAGAAGATTAAAATATCTGATTTTGGACCAATCAACACAAAAAACAAACAATTTATTGTATGGATTCCATGTGTTTCGCTCACGTTTCTTCACTTTTGTTTCTCAAACACAATAAATAAAACAACACGTCAAATAGAACGCAATATCCCAGCAAGAAATAACTTAAAAAAATTGGAACGAAAAAACAGTAAAAATCTAGCTGCTACCATATTACTTTAACTGCGCCTAACATTACGAAACAAATATAAATAAATAAAATATATGTTTTGCCCTTGTTTTCTTAACCTTTGGGCTTCCTCTTGTTTTATTAAAACTGTTTTCTTATTCATCGTCTTTTTATGGATTCGGATATAAAAATAAAAAGTAATTTTTATTTTTTTTTCTTATATAATTAATTTTTTTCCGTTTTGTTTTTCTGCTTCATAATTATTTTATTATATTCTTACAATCCTTAGAATTAGTATTTGTTGTTATTTTGTTTTACATTAGGATATTTTGTGTGCTTTTAATGTAAATAGAAAGCAACTTAAAAAGTTAGTTTAGAAAAGAAATTTTCTTATTATTCTACAATTTGTATTGCAGTTTTAATTGAATCATTCAAGTAAAGAAAATTTGTTTTTAATACATAACCGTTAGTTTGAGGGTTTAGGTTACTTGAAATGTATTACATAACAGAAATCAAATAGAAGTTCAGGATTGTTTTTTCGTTTTAGTTTGTGCTTTTGAGTATTTTTAACTGTTACATAAAAGAAGTTCTTGTTATTGGGTCGATTTCTAAAATCGGCATTTTAATAATATCTTCACGTTTCAACCCCTTCGAAGATGTTGATAGGAAATTTTAAACATTTTTCATTTCGATTAAGGCTAGATTTGTGTAGAAGTCGTCTTATTTTGACTAATTTTGGTTACATGGAAATCCAGAGCTTCCGCCCAAGATATTTTCTCAAAAAATTTATTGGCAAAATTTTCGATTATAAGTCTGGGCTTTTTGAAATGCAAAAACAATAAGTTGTTGCAAACCTTGCTGAATGAGATACGAACTGAATGGTTCGATGCACACATGCACAGTGCTAAAGTTTGAGCTTAATTGAACAACGGATCTAGCAATGGCAGCTTATTTACTATTTAGTGGATATTTTCGTTTAGTATAAAAAAATGGTGATTGCTGGTTTTTTGTCGCTTTATGATCAGATCTATGTGGTAATCATCATATTTTAACTCATTTTAATTACATGGATACCCAGAGCTTCCGCCCAACATATTTGGTCAAAAAAAAAATTGGACAAAATTTTCGAACAAAAAACAAGGGGTAAGCCTGTGCTTCAGAGATCCAAAAAATCAGTGACCGCAAACCTTACCGAATGATACACAAATTGAAAGGAGAGACCAACACACAGGCACCGTGCTGAAGTTTGAGCTTACCCGTACAACGGTTCTGGGCATGGCAGCACATTTAGTGGATATTTTCGTTTTGTATGAAAAAAGGCGATTGCTGGATTCTTGTCGATTTAAGGCCAGAGTTGTATTGTACTCGTCTTATTTTGACAAATTTTGGTTACACGGAAATCCAGAGCTTACGCGTAGCATGTTGTCTCAAAAGATTATGTGCAAAATTTTCGACCAAAACGTCAAAGGGTAAGACTATGCTTTTTGAAATGCAGAAAACAAGTTGTTGCAAACCTTACCGAATGACATACAAACTGAAAAGAGAGACCAACACATGCACCGTGCTGAAGTTTGAGCTTACCCGAACAACGGTTCTGGGAATGGCAGCACATTTAGTGGATGTTTTCGTTTTGTATGAAAAAAGGCGATTGCTGGATTTTTGTCAATTTAAGGTCAGAGTTGTGTTGTAATCGTCTTATTTTGACTAATATTGATTGCATTGAAATCCAGAATTTCCGAGCAGCATATTTAAAAAAAAAATTTATTTATTAAAGATTTAATTAATTTCATTCCACATATTCTAGACTGCAAATTTGTATTTTTATAACACTTACCATGCAGGGTTATTCTAACACGTAACATATAGCTGACCTTATAATCTAGCGCGCAAAATTCTTTTTTATATCGAAATAAATCTTTTCATTAACGATTTTTTTATCTTTTATACACTTGATACAACGGTTTTTCTCGTGTAAATTTTTGACTGATTTTAATTCTGCTGATTCTAAAAATATTCAAACAAATCAACTTAATGCCATAATATATTTTTGGTGTTATCATTGGCAAGTCATCCTTTCGTCTTTTGATTTAGAAAAATATTTTTTTTAAATTGTTGTCTTAATGTCAAAAAATTATTAACAAATAAACTATTAATGTGTTTTTAATGTTTATTGATCAAATATTTCAATACAATTTTATAATAATATAATTATAATATAATAAGAATAATAATATAATAATATAATAATAATAACAATAATATCAAAGTAATTAATTTTTGTTTATTTTTTCTTATTAAAAACATGATTTTAATTTTTAAAAAATACTAAATAGTAGTAATAGGAGTTGTTACAAATTTCAATAATATTTTATTAAAGTGTCTTGTCAAATTGAAACAATTATTTTCATTGTAATTAAACAAATTAAATTTCGATGTTTTTTGTTTTTATTTTTGTACATAAAATCTGTGTGAAATAATTTTAATTGAAATAAAAAAAATTATGGAGACTTAAAAGTATTAATAATATATTTATTAATATAGTTACTAAATATAATAACAATAAAACTTTGGAATGAATGTTTATTTAAATATATATTAATTAATTTTTGTTTTAAATTAAAATTAATGAAGTATAGCCTTTTTTTCGAAACACTAATAAAGCAATTGGTTCGTAGGTATTCATTCACCCGTTTAAAGTTTGACATTATTTTCAATAAAGGAAATGGATACTTTGCTTTGCTGCTTCATCTGAATTATATTAATGTCTCAAATTTAACCGTAAAAAATATAATTTTTATAAAATACATATAATTTTTTGTTATAGGCATATGAAAAACCTTTAAAACTTTTCAGTGTTTCGTTAAGTTAAGCTTATAATAAATTTAACATTTAAACTGAGTTTAATCTAAAATCTGTCCTTAATTATACAAATAAACTTTGGAGTAATTTTTTTTTTAACAATAAGATTATAATAATTAATTAAATTATTAATAAAATTATTAACATTTTTTCGACGATCTTATTAAATAAGTTTATATTCGGTAATTTTTCTATGAAAAAGTTTCGACAAAATTATACAAAAAAAAAATAATTTTAATAAAATAAATTTAATATTTAAATAATTAAAAAAAATTTTGAATTAATGATTTTTGTTTTAATTATAGTTTTTAGTATGTATATATATATGTATATAAAAAAATTATAATTAATTAATAAAAATACATTTTTATTTTTACATTCGTTTTGTTTTAAACTTTGGGAAATGGTTATAGTTCGGTACTCATTTCACCCATCATTGTGCTCTGGAAGAAAAATAAAGTATTAATTAGAATTATAAAATTGCAAAAATTTTTATAAAATGTTTATACAATTGAAAATTTTTAAAGTTATGTGTAAAATTTTGAAATAGATTTAATTATATATCAGCAACTCTCTTAAAATGAATGATTATTGGGGTTACGGAGACCACTGTAACGGTTGCGGGAAAACACTAATAGGTCAGTGAGGATGAAAAGGAGAGAAGCTAGGGCTGACTACTAGGACTTCTTACTGCAAACCTCTAGCGTTATTTCTGGACCAACATCTTCTCTGGGCTTCTCATAAGTCCTAACAGGGCTACATGTGGTGATGATTTAAATCCTATAAAAAAGACAAAGAGACATTTCATTCAAAGCTTTTGAAGCACAAAGATGAAAAACCTTCGGGTGATAATGTCTCAAACACCTTAGCGAATTTGACGATAAAGACGGGTCCGAATTGTTGTGACAGTGTAAACACACTTAAAAATGTATTTGATTGATCATGGAATAAACTTGCTCAATGAGCTTATAATACTTGAAGTAACAAGACGCTTTTTATTTTTCTCTCTGCTAATACGAACGACGCAGCATCAAGCAATGCGCAGTAGCAAAGAGAGGAATAATCGGAATTCTCGAATAAGTCGATAGATTAATCAGCCAGAAACAAAGCAATTTGATAAACAACGCCTGTTTGAAGATACGCTGAAACAAATAGGAACTCTGCCTATGTTTGAAAGAGCGTTAATGTTCAACTTTGCGTTGAACTGGTTGTTGGAGACAATTTCAGGTCTGTAATCTCCCTAAAGTGCGCTTGACCAAAATTATATTCCAAACCATAAGCAATCTAAGACAGTTTTACTGGACGGTCTCGTACGTCAAAATATCTCGGACATGACATTGGCTTAGGATAAACCTCCGTCGATGAAAACCTCCTATACTAGTTATCCTCGAGTGATTTAATCGTATAGATGCTAAGTTCTAAAGCAGCTACAGAGATAAGGAAAATACTTATTCTGTCTGCTTAACTTCCGTACGATTCTCTTAATTCGCCGGACTTGGTGGGCGTGGTTGACAATAATTAGAATAAAAACTTGAATATCGTAGTTGGCTGTGATACAACTTCACGTTATGTGAAGAGTAGAAGACTTTCTCTTTTAGAGTACTTGATTTCTACTAATTTGGAACTATAAACTTCCTGAAGAGAACACTCTTTAATTCCCGACGGCAGGTCTCTTCTAGAAGACATCAGAAGCTGGAGATGTTTTACGAAAATATTTATGAGCGATCAAAAATATATTGATTTTCTAGTAGAGTCGATTCCACTCTTGTATGGTCGCGTTTACCGGAAATTACGACAGACGGATTAAGTGTCTTTCAGGGGCTTTATAGCGACCAAACGAAAAAATGGCAGCATTGCCAAGACACAATTTAAAGACACAATTATACAGAACTCTTTCAACATAATTTTCCTTATTGCGTATGCGGGAACTAGCAAATCTCAGCGAGTGATAAATAAAACGAAAGGTGGGTTCAAAACATTTACCATGCTGAAGGTTGAGCTTTAACGAGCAACGGGTTTAGGAATTGCAATAATTTTCGTTTTGTATGTAAAATTTGTAATTTTCGATTTACGGCCAGTTTAACGTAGCTCAAACGTATTATTTTAGCTAATTTCGCTTACATGGATATCTAGAGATTCCTGCCAGCATATTTTTTCATTTTTTTTTTGACAAAAATTTCGCAAAATATGCAAAGGGGATTTTCTGCGAAAAAAGTGAGTAGTTGCAGCCGGGAATATTCAGGCGGCAGCTACAGTACATAGGGAAAAACTTCAGATCGATCATTTTTTCTTCATAGTTTTTAGTTTTTGGAGAGGTTGATTGACATTCACATGCTTTCATTGACAGGCACTCTTACCAAGCAGGCAAATTTACTGACACTATCCTTTCAGAGGTAGTCTCTTACATTGAAAAGATTATCTCCAAACATGAAGTCATTCCTGGCGCCTTTCCTGAAATGGGAGTTTCCGATAAATCCAATTTTGAGTCTCTTTTTAACGTAGGGGGAAGAATACGCTGTATGAATAAAACAGTCCTAAGATGAAAAAAACAAGTGTTGGAGGACCGATGTTTGTTTATTCGTATAAAGGACCATGCCAAAATCCAGGTATGTGTTAAGCAAGGATGTCCACAGAGGTCGTTCGATCGTCTACATGAATTATATGATATAGGGTTAAACACATACAGACGGCTATGCAATGATGTTACTATTCTTTTGAAAGAAGACAACATACGGAATTTCAGAAGAAAAAGCTAGATTGTTCTGCACACTACCAACAGTTGGTGTTGGAAGACTGATCTAACGATCAATAGTTCTAAGGCAAAACTTGTTGCGTTTACTAAGAGAAGGAGAAATGCTCATGTTAAGAACAAAAGCTCAAAAGCAAATCGAGTTATGTGGCAGTGCCGGAGAGCTTTTGGGAGCAAAAGAGCCCTTTTGGTGGTTGGCTCTGAAAATGATTTACTGGCAGGATTAAGTAGTTTGTCGGACCATTGTCTGCTATGGGTCACTTGCATGCTTCTTGAGATATTTTGTTGGGAATACGATTAAAAAATGAGGGCGGTACGAAGGCCTGCTCATGTATCAAAAGTGTTTTTCGGGACAATGCCTTAAGCAAATCTGCAGGTCCTATTATGGCTGCCAACTTCAAATATATTTTTAAGGAAAGATAATCTTAAGGCTTCAAAAAGGCTCGAGCTCTCAAGAGTTAACAGGGGTTGTAGGAAACTCCATCAAACAGTGATCTGGAAGAATATACTTCACTGATTTTTTCATACCGACTTTCGACTTTCATACGGATGTCTCAGTACTTCTAACTGTCTTATTTAGGCAGAACAGAGTTGTAATTCCATGAGAAAAGAACCGTTTTGTACCTGAATTTGCTATTAAGCAGTGTATCCAGTGGATATCTACACAGATGGATCACTTATTAAAATAGTGCAAGAGCTGTGGTCTACTTTGGGAATGAAGATTTTGTACTAACATTTCTACGTGGTGAATACTGTTCAGTCTTTCAAGGTCAATGCAGCATTGAAGCGAGCGATGGAGCTTAAGTGACATGGCAAAGTCATTGCCATTTTTATTGATAGCCAGTCTCCTTTAAAAGCTCTTGGTATACACAGTCAAAAGTGCACCAAATAGTGCGTCAATGCTGTAAGTCTTTGAATTAATTTGGTTTGAAAAACAACATATCAACGGTATGGATATCAGAGCACAGTGAACCTCTTGGGAACGAAAAAGCTAATGAATTAGCAATGAGCTTTTCAATGACGTCCATAGACCCTGAATCATCAATTGGCATATCAAAAAGAAGGACAGGTTCACTAATCGAAAAAGTTCTTCTTCGATGCATTATCTCCTAAGGAGCACAGAAGGTCTCCAAGGTCTCCTAGGTCTCCAAGATGTTAACTCTACAGGTGAGCCGCTAAACCACCTGTTTTCAGTATATTTTGAGCCGTTCAGACTATAGACTAATGGTGGGACTACTGACATAGAAGAGGATGAAACCGTCTCTCACATGTCCGGACCTATCTATAAGGACAGAAAATTTCTGAAAAACCTTTGAAAGGCTGGTCAACAAAAATGTTTTCAGCTTGAAAATGAGGATGGCATTAAGAATGGAGGGCATAAAGAACTTTTTCTATTTTGCGTCTAAAATAAAGTCATTTCGATACCCAAATGCGTATCGAAATGGCCTTCATTACGATACGCAAAGTTTTGTCTTTCAAGGTTGGTGACATTGGTCATACAAACGTCAGTGAACATTAAAACGAATAATTATGTAAATAAAATTAATAAGAATATCTAAATTAGTGTTAAATATTTTAATTAATTAAAATAATTAGTAATAATAACAAAATTTCAAATTGACTATTTTTTAATAAAATACACATTTTTTTAAATTTCAAGACAAAAGATGCAAAATAGAAAAAATAGTATAAAAAACTCGTTTCATAAGACGTTTATCGCACTTATCCCTTAGAAAACTCCCCGCTGCGCGGGTCGTTTTCTAAACAGATTGCGTGCGATAAAATCGTCGATTATGAAACTAGTTTCTTAATATACTATAGTAGTAAGGCTAAAACTACAAAGACGACTATACTTTCGATTTATAGCCAGAATAATGTCATATTAACCTCATTTTAATTACATGGTTTTCCAGAGCTTCCAACTATCATATTTTTTCATATTATGTTGGATAAAAAAATCCACAAAAAATTAGCAAAATAGGCAAGGGTCTACATATGCTTTTTGGAATCCAGACAAAAGAATTGCCAGTATCACAAATCTTGACGAAAGACATTGGAAATGAAAGGTAAGACCCATTGATCTCGTTCGCACCTGTCATCAAACTACTATTGATGAACATGACATTGCTAGGACAGCAATATCCATACCGTTCGGAATCTTTGAATTTGTTCTAATGACATTCGGATTGCAAAACGATGTGCATTCATTCCAATGGTTTATGCATTCACTTCTAAGAGCCCTAGACTTTTGTTTCATCTACATAGATGACTTACTTATTTCTTTTAAGACCTTTGAGGAACAGCTCCACATCTTCAAACTGTTTTCGAGCATCTTTCTAACGCAGGTCTCATCATCAACCTTGAAAATTGCAACATGGCAAAAACAACGTTTACTTCTTAGGGCATCACATTGATTCGAGTGGAATTAAGCCAACTTTAGAACGTGTAGATTCGAAAAACTTAGTCGTTTTCAATAGGTATGATTAATTTCCACCGTTGTTTTATACCTCAGACTGGTGGAAATAAGCCATCCTTAACGATTTTCTTAAAGGTGCTAAAAAGAATGACAACTTGGTCATTCAATGGTTCAAAGCCACCATTCAAGCCTTCGACCTATGCAAACAGCATATGTCCGAGGCAACAAACTCTTGCTCATCCCTCGCATACTGCACGTTTTGCTGTAATGTTCAATGCCACTGACGAAACACTTGCCGTGGTAGTCCAATTAAAAATTAACAACTGTTTGACACCTCTTATGACACCAGAACTACAGCACCAGAAGTCGCGAGCTTCTAGCACCCTATTCTACTATTAAAAACATTAGCTATCTCCTAGAATCTACTGTTTATGCCATATAGAGGTTAACAGTTCTGTCAAGTTCGTTATGGATAAGGTCATTTGGCTATCCATTGAAAAGGGTGTAACTATGCTCCAAATTTTCAACGATTTTTTTAGATACATATGGACATCTTTGCTCCACTGCCTACTTCTAAGGACAAACTATTTTAAGCAACAATTATTAACCCCTATACTCGCTCGCCTAAGGCCATGCCCATCTCGGATAGCACTGCTGAAACGGTAGCCTCAACACTCTACTCTAATTGAATGGAACGTTTTGGTCTCATCGAAAGTTGGCATCGAACACTCAAATCTGCTATCATGGCTTATAGACAGACTGGACACAGATATTGCCTTCATAGGACAGACTGGACACAGATATTGCCTTCAACCCTAATTGGTTTACAAAACACATTTCGTGAAGATTTCCAATCTTCATCTGTACAATTAGTTTATGATACGCAAATCCACCCTCCTGCAGAATTTTCCAGCAAAAATACTAACTTCAATCCACAATCTGATCTTGTTTCCCAGCTGAATCAACATTTCGTTCACCTTCGTCCTACGAACGCATCAAGGCACTCTTTCGAAAAAGTTTTCGTTTTCAAAGTCCTCGATTCTTGCTCTCATATCTTTTTACGCAGTGAATTAGTACGAAAGTTGCTTCAGTCTCCATACGAAGGTTCTTACCTAGTAATTAGTCACAATAAAAAGGATATTGTCATTGATCGCAAATGTCAACACACGCAAGCCTCCATCGATCTTATTTTAAGTCAGAATCTGAAGATGTCTTGACTAAACCTCCATCTTCTTCTAGTACAACTGTTAGCGGCGCAGACAAAATACTGTCTTCTACAGGGATTTGAAAACACAACATAGACGCCACTAAGTCGACTATAAAGATAAAATTTGATCTTACACATCAAACTTTCACATTTAACCCTGTCGCTGCAACTTTTCGAGCTATACGAACTACTAAAACTCCCACTCATTTGCTTAATGCTACGACAAACTATTTCTCCTTTCTTCTTTTTATTATGCCGTTCCATCGACTATGGCACTAGAGGGGGGTGTTGTGGCGAACATTGGTATTATCCAACTTTTCAATAGATTGATGGTAACACCGAGAAAATATTATGAACTGTCAGTAAATAAACAATTTATGAGAAAAGCTGATCATAATTTTTCCTCGTTATTTATGTATTCTATAAACATTAATAAAAAACATAAAATCCTGAAATAAAAATAAATTATCAAAAAATTAATGTAGTAATAAAACAAATAAAAATCTACTTAATTACTTTTCTTCACCTACATTAACAATTTCCTTTCTACCATTTTCCTTAACATAATAAATAAATTTTGTTCACGTTTACGAGTACTTAATCTATATCCTATAGTCTAAGAAATAAATCTATGAAAATAACTCAATAGAAAACCCAAAAAAGTTAGAATCCTTAAATTATCTACTATCTAGAGTTACCCGTATTCGTAAATCTAATACTCTAAATCCTTTTTCTAAATTCTAAATAATTTTAAATTGAAAAATAATTATAATTTAAGAAGCAAACAAAAGTTAATTGTGCGTTAAACTAAAAAAATATAATTAAAAGATTATATTATTATGTGATAAATCAATGTGTGTATGAGGATGTGTGAGCAATGTATGTAGTTAAGTGACTGTAATTTTTGTTGAATATAAAATTAATGGTTTAATTGTATATAATTATAAAATGCTTTGTAATTAGAATGTGTAGCTTTGAAAATTGAAATATGGTCGAAGTAGAGTTGGTTTCGGAAATGTAGAATTTTCGTTTGCAATATTGATTTAATTTTTGATGATATTATCGGGCTGACATACTCAATAAATAATGTAACGATGTGATAAAAATATAGAATTCTCTAGTCATATTGAAATTTATTATAATGGCAGACTCACTAGTACCAACAACAATGTACTTAACACCTTTTACGATAGGATAGATAAACAGTCTAAAATTTTGTTGAAGAACAGTAATTCTGAATATGTAGTTTTAAAATTTGGGTCCTTAGAAAATACTGTTTTGGCTTTATAATGCTATTCGTCTTCGGGTTTAGGAGCTCCTTCCTTGCAAAGTGTTAATGATCATGGTGTGGAGCAGGTCATGCAAAATGATTAGAAAATCGGCTGGATCAAGGTCGGACGTCATCGCTTCGACGAGGGAAGAGGGTAAAAGTGTCAGGCAGAGGTGAGAGGAAAATGTACTAGTGGAAAGTATCACCGATTTGGCCAGGTGCATGTGCCATATAAGAAAACAAGCAGGTTAACCTCTATCACCTTAAGTCAACCTGGAAGGGCTGAACGTTCAACTGAGGTTTTTTGTAGAATGAATGCCTTCGGAGAATTCAAAGATAAAGGGTCTGTAATGGAAAAGGAAGGCTCAAGGCAGAGGGCATGAGGCAGCGCAGAAGAGAAGCCTAGGAAAGCTATAGAGCAACACCATCCCAGGCCAATGAAAGCGATTAGGGTGGCTATTTTGGATGAAAAATTTACCCAGACAAATGCTTGGATGCACGGATGAGATGGGGTTAAGAATGTGCTGATCATACAATGTGCTGACCACTGGACTGGGTTTGGTATTCACTTCAAACCAGATCACGTTGTCGTAGCTGGCTAAACTGGCACGTTTTTATATTGCCGAAAGTGAGATGGTGTTCCAATTCCTAGCAAGATTACCTTCTTTTTCCCAAAAAACGCTGGGCAGACCAGGGAGAAACATCTTGCGCAGTTATAAAAGTAAAATGCCAGCTTATTTGTAAAAGACTGGAAGCTGTCTGGCAGTTGTGAACAGTGCACAGGCCATCTCCTCACTTTACTAATTGACGACATGGCAAAGACAGCCTCATCGGGGGAACAGAATACCCTTAAAAACCAGTTTGACAAAGCTTTTGTTCATGGGTATGGGAAGATGACTGCAGAAGAGGTTGAGTAAAAGGCAGCTGACGGCATGTCGGAGGAAATACCTCAGAAACCACCACCGAGCAGAAAAGCAGTAGGAATCTTAATGAAAAAGAGGTGAAAAATATTGTGGGAGAGGTTGAATATGCTGCGGCAGAGAATTTCAGTTGCATTGAGAACGTGAAGGCTAGGAAGAAGGAGAAGTTGTTGATCGATGCAAGCGTAGATAAGCCATTGGCAAAAAGCGTGCGCGTGGCCAAAGTGAGAGTTCACAACACCATAACAGCGTCAACTATGACATACACTAAAACAGCAAAGGCTGACCCTGGTACAGGAACCAGGGAAGTGAATATAGTATTCAAACTCAAGTAGAGCCAGTTACTGGTAGCCAGTTACTTGTAGCATCAGCATACTTGACAGGGGATGGAGTAATGTTATAGCCTACAGTGGTACATGGGCTGGTAGAATGGTACAACAAGAAGATGTGGCATCTTAACACAGAGTGTGATGCGAATTCTAACAACGAGACATGGGGAAGTACAGATAGAAGCCAGATAGTTGACTTTCTGTTTAAACATTAAACTCAGGAAAAATTTTTCGTGTTTAACATCGGTAACCCACCCACCTTTGTCACAAGGGTAATAGAAGAAGTGTTAAATTTAACGGTGGAAAGTACCGATGTAGGACAGCTCATAAAGAACTGGAGAGTCTCAAAATGAACTGTAATTTTCTGATCATAGAATGATTTTGTCAGAAATGGATAGTACGACAGAGGATTTATCCCCGATTCGAATCACCAGGAATACAAGTTAGGATCAATTTGAGGAGAACCTGAAAGAACTTCTAAAGTTAGTAACGGTTAAAGGAACAGCTAAGCACTATACCGCGCTTGAAGAAGTGGTAGTTAAGGTAAACCTGGCAATCATTGATTTCAAAACTAGTTACCTAATTAGTAAAGGTAAAGGAGCAGAGAGACGCGTTTTGGTGGAGCAAAGAGTTTTCAAAGTACTAAGGATGTTTGATAGAGCAAAACAATACGGAAACTGAGCAGAGTATACCAAGTTGTTTAACACTTAAAATAAAGAACAGATGACGCGAGTGGGAAGAAAAGCAAAAGATCAAGCCCTAAGAACTGATGGTAGGCCGATTTACTGTTTACGGAGGACTGTATTAAGTGGGCCATGAGCACTTTCCAGCCATAAAAATCACCAGGAGGGGATAAAATAGTCTCAGCTCTCTTCTAGAGGTAACAGAAGTGGATGTTACTATACCTCTTGAGAATATTCAGGAACACACAGGCACATGAGTATATTCCAGAACCATGGTTGATCAAGCAAAAACACCATTTTGAAAATTCAACAACTTTATTTACAATTATGGAGCGGTTCAAAGATGATTTTTAATTGAAAAAAATTCGGATAAATGTTTTTGAAGTGAGGTAAATATCGGCAACCAGTCAAAATCTGGCAAGTTTTCTAGGGTGGCCCTTAGATTACGCTAGATTTTTTTTTCATTGTGCAGTTTGCAGCACCTTCCCATTTCGTGTGAATACCCATAAAAATATTATTTGCAAAATCTGATATCGATCGGTCAGTTCTAAGACGTGCCTCCGGCCACTTAGTGTTGAGAAATTTTGTTCTGGACCTTAAAATAAAAGTTTTATTTCTTGTGCGACTCCCTCTCATTTCGTGTCAATACCCATAAAAAAATTATGTGTAAAAATTGAAATCAACCATTCAACTCTAAAGGGTGCCCCCGTCCACTTAAAGTTGAGAGTTTTGTTTGTGGCCATTACAAAGAAAAATATAAATTTTTTGTACGACACCCTCCCATTTGGTGTCAATACCCATAAAAATATTATTTGTAAAATTTGAAACCAATCGTTCAACTATAAGGGGTGCCCGACACTTAAAGTTGAGAGGTTTGGTTGTGGCCATTACAAAGAAAAATTTCAATTTTTTGTACGACACCCTCCCATTTGGTGTCAATACCCATAAACAAATTATGCGTAAAATTTGAAATCAATCGATCAACTCTAAGGGGTGCCCTCGGCCACTTAAAGTTGAGAGGTTTGGTTGTGGCCATTATAAAGGAAAATTTAAATTTTTTGTACGACACCCTCCCATTTGGTGTCAAAACCCATAAAAATATTATTTGCAAAATTTGAAATCAATCGTTCAACTCTAAGGGGTGCCTCTGGCCACTTAAAGTTGAAGGTTTTGTTGTGGCCATTACAAAGAAAAATTTTAATTTTTTGTGCGAAACCCTCCCATTTGGTGTCAATACCCATAAAAATATTATGCGTAAAATTTGAAATCAATCGGTCAACTCTAAGGGGTGCCCCCAGCCACTTAAAGTTGAGAGGTTTTGTTGTGGCCATTACAAAGAAAAATTTTAATTTTTTGTGCGACACCCTCCCATTTGGTGTCAATACCCATAAAAATATTATGCGTAAAATTTGAAATCAATCGGTCAACTCTAAGGGGTGCCCCCGGCCACTTAAAGTTGAAACGTTTTGTTGTGGCCATTACAAAGATAAATTTAAATTTTTTGTACGGCACACTCCCATTTGGTGTCAAAACCCATAAAAATATTATTTGCAAAATTTGAAATCAATCGCTCAACTCTAAGGGGTGCCTCCGGCCACTTAAAGTTGAAGGTTTTGTTGTGGCCATTACAAAGAAAATTTTTAATTTTTTGTGCGACACCCTCCCATTTGGTGTCAATACCCATAAAATGAATATGCGTAAAATTTGAAATCAATCGGTCAACTCTAAGGGATGCCCCCGGCCACTTAAAGTTGAGAGTTTTGTTGTGGCCATTACAAAGAAAAGTTTAAATTTTTTGTACGATACCCTCCCATTTGGATTCAAAACCCATAAAAATATTATGCGTAAAATTTGAAATCAATCGGTTAACTCTAAGGGGTGCCCCCGACCACTTAAAGTTGAGAGGTTTTGTTGTGGCCATTATAAAGAAAAATTTAAATTGTTTGTACGGCACCCTCCCATTTGGTGTCAATATCACCCATAAAAATATTACTTGCAAAATTTGAAAAAAATCGTTCAACTCTAAGGCGTGCCCCCGGCCGGAGTGGAGGTACGTCTTAGAATTGACCGATTGATTTCAAATTTTGCAAATAATATTTTTACGGGTATTGACATGAAATGGGAGGGTGTCGTACAAAAAATAAAAATTTTTGTTTGAAATGGCCAGAACAAAACCTCTCACCTTTAAGTGGCCGGGGGCACGCCTTAAAATTGAACGAATTTTGCAAATAACATTTTTAAGGGTATTCACATGAAATGGGAGGGTGTCGTACAAAAAATTTAAATTTTCTATGTAATGGCCAGAACACAACCTTTCAAGTTTAAGTGGCCGGAGGCGAGTTGAGCGATTGATTTCAAATTTTACACATAATTTTTTTATGGGTAGTGACACGAAATGGGAGGGTGTCACACAAAAAATAAAAAAAGTTTTTTTTTAAGGTTCAGAACAAGATTTCTCAACTTTAAGTGGCCGGAGACACGTCTTAGAATTGACCGATTGATTTCCAATTTTGCAAATAATATTTTTATGGGTATTTACACGAAATGGGAGGATGCCGTACAAAAAATAAAAATTTTTGTTTTTAAGCGCCACTCTAATTAGTTTACTTTGGTTAATCTCCGTCTTTCTGGTTCGTGTTTCATTTTCAATAAATTTCATCAAATGTTACAAACTCTTCATCTCAACATTTGCAAATCATGTTTGACATCACACAAATTTTAACCCTGAACAAACCTTGCTTTAAAAAAACCTTGCTTGAAAAAATTTAGTTTTGAAAGAGGTGGAAGATGATGCTGTAGAAGATTGCAGCAACATTGAAAACGTGGAGACCAAGAAGGGAGAAAGGTTGTTCATCGATGAAGGGAAGGAAGCTTACGCTTAGCCCCAGTGAATATTCACACATGAAATAGTTGCAGATTTTCTGCAGAAAAAGCAAAAGTGGCTTTTACCATACCTCCTGAGAATCTTCAGGAACAGTCGGGCACTTGGACATATTCCAAAACTATGGTTGATCCAGTAAAACTTTCATTTTGAATATTCAACAACTGTATTAACAATTGTGAACCGGCTCAAAATTGCATTTTATAGGTGGAAAAAAATTCTAAAAAATGGCTGCATATTGTTTTTGAAGTTGGGTAAATATCCAAAACCAGTAAAATTTTTTATTGGTTTTGATTGAAACTTAAAAAACGAACTGGAAACCCCACTTAAAAAACGAGATGGAGCCATTTGTTTGTTTACTTTGCGTAACATCTGTCTTTCTAGTTCGTGTTCCAAATCCAATTAATTTCATTAAATGTTACAAACCCTTCATCTCAACATTTGCAAATCATGCTTGACATCTCAAAAATTTCATTCCTTAACAAACCTTGCTTGTTCCTTTCGCAAAACTCTGTTCAATGGCCGATTTGCGAAAAACAAACAGAAAATATTAAAAATCAAAATAACGTTTGAATGAATTCACTACGCAATACTCTTACCAAGTGAATCGTAGTCCATTACGAACGGAAATGCTCAAATGGTTTCCAATTGAGCCAAGACAGTTATTTTGAAGGTGGGGGAAATACCAAATATCCAAATTTTAAATGTTCTCTTGCCAAACTTCGACCGAAGGTTTCAATATGAATAATAACAAATATTTAAAATGTAATTTATCCAGGTTTAATTTTTGATGTGAGTCAAATTTATGACAAATTACATTTTATGTGAGAAAAACATCCTAAATTACTCAAAATTTAAGTCACGTTTAATTTAATTACTTTCAATTTTGTAAGGTCAACCGATTCGTGCCTTTTAAGTCAAGTTCATTAAGTTCTTGGGTATATTTTAATTCCGTACACGTAATACGGTATTGCACGACAATCAGACTAAAACGAGGAAGATCTGCTCCGTTAGTTGCGTTCCACAACATTTTGCCACATTAACTCTAACTCTATTTTTAACGATTAAAGTTGAATTTTTTGACAAAAGCTACTTCATTGCAGACCAACTTTAACAATCATACATGCACATTTAACTAAATGGGATTACAAAGAAAATGGTAGTTCCTTGAAATAGAAAGACGATAACTTATGCAAGAAAACCTAACCAGTGTGAGCATAGGCTTTACGATATTAAATACGCTTATGTTAAATTCAGAAAGGTGATTGTGATTGTTTTTTATTGTTTTGTGTTTCTAAGTAAACTTTGAAGATGTTCACAATGAATCGTTCATTCTACTTGCTTCATATTCCAGAGCCCCACAATATCTCAACCCAATACAAGCATTTTATAATTAAATTTGTTTCACTGTAATAAATTATCCCCTTAATGTGTTCTCAAAAATTGAGTTTGTTAAATTTATAAATGAATAACTTACCGTCGACTACTTTGTATAATTGGTGTCAGTATTAACTCTAAACTTGTAGAACGTGACTGTATTTTATCCGATGACCTATAATTCTTTTGAGCTATCTCCATTTGAGATAACATATTATCTGGTAATTCTTCAGTTTTTGAATTTTGATTCTGATTTTAAAAAACATACATTCAAAAAAAAAAATAGAAAAAAAAATGAAGTAGAGTAGAATTATTTTTGCTTTTGGATTTTTATAATCATTACATTGAATTAGTCACAACAGATCATTCCAGCTTTTTGAGTTTAAAATATATTAAGTGAAAACTTTCGGTTACCAGAAACTTACATTGTTTATTATTAATATTTTCGTGCATATAATGATAAAATTATTGGAACAGATTTTCCAATTGTTGCTAGATATTTTTTGAAAAAGTTTCTAGATAGCCACTATATGAAATTCATTTCTTTTTTATTTAAATTAATTGACCCAAAATAAGTGTCAAAATTATATAACTCAAAATACACAAAAACTGTTTCATTCCAACCTTAATTATATTGTGCATGATATAGCGATCAATAAATTAAATTAATTAAAAAAAAAAAACATGCTCGCAATTATAATAATTAACGGATAAAGTAATATTGACATTAAGCAACAATTTAAAACAATTTAATCAATTTTTCTTGATACGTGCCACATGCGAATATATATAAATTTTTTATTTTAACATTTGAAAATTGACTTTCTTCTCTTGCTTGTTAATGACATTTTTTTGACAATAGAAGGGGTTAAATGACGATATTTAGATAATTACACATCAAAGAAAATAGAAATAGAATTAATATAAGAGAAAGGTAGATTCCTTAGAGAAATAGGTGTTCCTTTGGTACACAATTAATGTAACGCAGCTTGTGTTACATGAATAATTATAATAATTGGTGCAAAATATTTTTAAGCTAATGAACATTTTTTTTAATATTATTGACATTGGGAAATACTATAAAAGTGGGGATTAAAATTTTTGAAAAATCAAAAATAAATTTTAACAACGAAAAAGGGAACAAGACCCAATACAAATTTCAAATTAACTTCTATGACTATAACTTCTATTCAACCAGAAGTGTAAAACCTGGTCGCACATCAGTCCATAAGTTTCCTGGCAGAATAATTAAAATGCTGTTAGATTTCTCGGGTTCAAGAGTATGCTAAGTGTATCTGTTGTTACATTGTCAATTCCAGATTTTTTAAATATTGACAACCTTAGAGCGTTCTATAAAAAGTTTCGTAGTTAAGGCAACCCAGAGGGACAGGTAAAGCGGTTTCATCCACATCCGTTCTGCATTTAACGTTGTCCATTAACGTTAACTCGTTTCAAGCACTCCCTAAATTTGCCGGGTCCAGTTATAAACTGGACCATATAACCAGGCAAAATTATTTTTTTTGTGCTTCAAGAATCCAACGTTCCTTCTATTCGTTGAGTCTCCTGGCCTATCTTTACTTGTTCCTTTGCAACAAAAGATCATTTGATTTAATGGTTCTTGATCCTTTTCTTGTAGCTCATGACGCTTTTCTACCATAAGTTATTAAAAGCACCTGATATATTTATGAATATGCCACGAGTTTACTTTACATCGGTTGACTGGACAATTTCTGTTAGACAACAGACCTCGTCTTCAGAAGAATGAGCTAATGTGACCTAATCTGTAACCGTACTGCTAGACTGACAACTGCACACTCAAAGCAATGCAATTGAACAGCCTTTTATTTATTACTATCTCAAAAATTTTATCCAAAACTGAATAAAGCATGATTTTTTTTCTTGATCTTCAAAAGCATAGGGCTTCTACTACACTAGACAATCTAGCTCTATTTGAAGCAAACGCTTTTGGCCCTACCCATGCAAACTTTACCGAATGACATACAAACTGAAAAGTGAGACCAACACATGCACCGTGCTGAAGTTTGAGCTTGATCGAGCAACCGGTCTATAGGAATGGAAGCATATTTAGTCAATATTTTCGTTTTTTATGAAAAAATGGTGATTGCTGGCTTTTTGACGTCTTATGGCCAGATTGATGTAGTAATCGTCTTATTTTAACTAATTTTGATTACATGGATATCCAGAGCTACCACCCGGCATATGTTTTCAAAAAAATTTTGGTTAAAACCTTCGATCAAAAGTCAAGACTGTGCTAAAAGTGAGACCAACACATGCACCGTGCTGAAGTTTGAGCTTAATCGAGCAACCGGTCTAGGAATGGAAGCGTATTTAGTCAATATTTTCGTTTTTTATGAAAAAATGGCGATTGCTGGCTTTTTGACGTCTTATGGCCAGATTGATGTAGTAATCGTCTTATTTTAACTAATTTTGATTACATGGATATCCAGAGCTTCCACCTGGCATATTTTTTCAAAAAAATTTTGGATAAAACTTTCGATCAAAAAGTCAAGGGGTTAGACTGTGCTTTTGAAATCCCAAAAAATAAGTAGTCACAAGCCTTAACGAATGATATACAAACTGAAAGGTGAGACCAACCATGCACCGTGCTGAAGTTTGAGCTTAATCGAACAACGTATTATTAAGTGTGATTCGTTTTTTTCCTTTAAACATGGTTTCTTGTACTCAATCCGTAGTCGTCATCTACAATGGTTTCCGTTTAAAAAAAAATTACCATAAAATAGTTGTGTGCTGTTTCCTAATGTAATTTCCTGTGTTCAATTTGTAAGCGTTGATCGCTATATAATGGTCATAAAACAGTTGTACAATACCATTGATTCATAGTCGCGCTGTTTTCATGTATAATTCTTGCAATCGTATCATAATCAATGTTTATCATTTAATTCTTTTTAATTTTTTTTTATACCAATTAGCTATGTAAATTCATTAGTGGGTATAAATAATGAACAAAAAAGGAAATGAAATTCCCCAAGAAACTACCTTATCGATTCGTTATTGTTGGCAAACGGCGTTAGCTGATTATAAATAGAACGCGATAGATAGCTTCGGTCTCTGATACCTTGTGGCATTTCGCCACAAAAGGATATCAAAAGCAAGGAAACTTGGATTCACGTTTCCTGTATTATAATTAAATAGTGAAAATTTTAGAAAAAAAAAAATGAAAAATTTTTTGTTTGTGCAATTAGATCAATTAGGTAAATTTTTTTATTAATGTAAATCTTAGTTCAATTTATAAAAAAAAAGAATCTATACGTTTGTGCTGTGTTAGAGCAAGTTTACCAAAAACATAAAATTATATGGATTGCATATGTATTGAGTAAAAATGTCCTTGACGTTCAGTTAGTTCGGTTTTTATTTAGCTACAATCATTAGTTCAAATTTAAAACAAATTTGTCTGACCGCATTGGTGGTTAATTAAAAAATAAAAAACTCTAAAAAAATCTACTACCCATGTAAACTCATATTTTGACTTTATGTCTATCAGTTCACAGCTGTTGGTGGTTGTGTTTTGACAGCTAGACATCGAGTGTTTTCATGTAGTGTATCTTATTATTTAAAAATAAAGGAATTAATTCCAGAAAAGAATGAATCCGTTTAATTAAATAAACTGTCCAGTCTTGTGCTGTTATAAATTTAACTAATAAATTACAATAATATGACTGTGAAATTACTGTGATATTGTATGTTCCCTCGATCTGTGATAAATAACTATAACTATAAACAATAATTTTGCATTCTCATTTAAAAATATATATGTAAAATTCTGTGTTAGCATAATTCATATAAAAATAATTACGTAAAATTCTGTGTTAGGATAATTTGTATAAAAATAACTACGTATAATTCTGTGTTAGCATAATTTATTTAAAAATAGATACGTATAACTCGTTGTTGGCATAAGTTATATAAAAATAAATGTGAAGAAAAATAAATTTAACCAAAAACTGTTACATATAAACCTCGTACTCATCTTTATTTTAATTGCTTGTTGATATTGGGAGATTGTCCATGTTCCAGATAGCTGTGTTATTAAAATCCTAGCTTCATCGACACAAAATCTCTGTGATATTTCTGGGGTAACACTGATATCAGGACGAAGTAAATCAGTGGATTGGAAGCTGGAGTGTGATTTACGGGAAATACTTGGCCGCATGTTATGATTATAAATACGTATCCGGCACGACTATTTTGTTTTTGTGATATTACGTTGACATCCTCATTCCTGCTGAATAGTAAATTTCCGGTAATACAAAAAAAGGGGGGGGAAGAAATATCACCGATCATCAACAGGTTTGGATTACAATAATTTTTACATCGTCGTCGTGATACTGATGTCAGAGCTCACCAATCGATGAACTGGATGAGGATGAGCGATTAACTTTGGACAACAGGAGTGGGAGCTGGCCAAGCTATGGGGTGAGTCGTTTTAAATATGTATATATGTGGGAGCGTTTGTACTATGAATGTTTGCGTGAATGTATGGGGTGTATGTGGGCGGGTGAATGCATATGTAATTAATATTTCAATTTATTTTTTTTTATAATTCTAATTAGTGGATTATCTTATGATATTTAGCCATTCATTATCAGTAATTTATTCTTGGAAAATATGAAGGAAAACAAGAGTAATAGCGAATGGTTACAAGGTTCCTAATAGCACCATTAATGATAATATTCATTGAAATTTAACCCAAACTTATTTACTTACAACTAATGGTAATTTTTATTATTGCTATAATGGGTGCTGAATTTTGAAACCATATTGTCTAAATAAAAAGCTTTAGAAATCATTCACGATTTTTCAAGGCAAAAACTATTACACCAGAAAATAATAATACTTTTACGGGACCGAAATTACTCATACCAATCTCATCCTATAGCATAACTAATAAACAAACTAACGTTACGATTAATACCTTTCGAGATAAATATGAAAATTTTCGTAATACGAGCTGTCGTTATTCATCACCAAATATCTTCATTTTGTTTAATGGTGGATGTCATGAAGTTATGCCTTTACATATTCGTAACCCATGGTATCTTGGTCTAAAGCAGAACAGTAAATATAACAATGCTTTGAGGTTTGTACTTCGTATTCGAAAAATGAAGGACCATTGGATTTGTAAATACTAGAGAGAGTTGGTTTAACAAATAAAATTTAACTTTAGTATTCTATCAGAAATTAAAAAGGAAGCGTTTTGGTGAATTTCGATCAATAAAAAAATCGCTGAAGAAGCTAATGATGATGAAGTTTTCTTTTTATTAATGACTATATACTTATTGTAGACCAACTTTGATAAGTATTATTTTAAATTTTAAAGTTCCAATCTTTTTTTGATTACAGATTTATATATTGTTTTATTTGCTTTACCACAATTTTCATTGATATTATATTTCTCATGTAAAATGGGCGTTTGGGCTTGGATGTGTGCATGTGTGTGTGTATGCGGGGTGTAAGTGTGTGTGTGTGTGTGCATGAATGGATGAGATGCGAGAGTGTGTGAATGAGTGCTGAAATATGGGGGTTGGACGTGGTGATCGCGGTTCTTTCATATATGGGGGTCACCAGAGTCTGTTTAGTTCACTTGTCTTATTTTCACATCCATTCTGATCTTATGTTACGCGTACGAAATCGGTATTTGTGCTGGAGCAGCAGGATTTCTTTCTCATCCTCATGGACTGCAGATAGTTTGCGGCTATTAATACAACCTCGCTAGGTACGCGGCCTGCTATGCCACTTCGTTGTTAGTCAACGAAGCAGCGCTTCATTACAAACGGGTCTAGGAATGGAAGCATATTAGTCAATATTTTCGTTTTGTACGAAAAGATGGCGATTGCTGGCTTTTTGACGTCTTATGGCCAGGTTGATATAATTATCGTCTTATTTTAACTAATTTTGATTACATGGATATCCAGAGCTTCCACCCGGCATATTTTTTCAAAAAATTTTTGAATAAAATTTTCGATTAAAAAGTCAAGGGGTTAGACTGTGCTTTTTGAGATCCCTAAAAATAAGTGGTCGCAAGCCTCAACGAATGATAAACAAACTGAAAGGTGAGACCAACACATGCACCGTGCTGAAGTTTGAGCTTAATCGAACAACGGGTCTAGGAATGGAAGCATATTAGTCAATATTTTCGTTTTGTATGAAAAAATGACGATTGCTGGCTTTTTGACGTTTTATGGCCAGGTTGATGCAGTAATCGTCTTATTTTAACTAATTTTGATTACATGGATATCCAGAGCTTCCACCCGGCATAGTTTTTTAAAAAAATTTTGGATAAAATTTTTGATCAAAAATTCTCGATCAAAAAGGATAAAATTTTCGATCAAAAAGTCAAGGGGTTAGACTGTGCTTTTGAAATCCCAAAAAATAAGTGGTCGCAAACTTTAACGAATGGCATATAAACTGAAAGGTGAGACCAACACATGCACCGCGATGAAGTTTGAGCTTAATCGAACAATGGGTCTAGGAATGGAAGCATATTTTGTGAATATTTTCGTTTTGTATGAACAAATGGTGATTGCTGGCTTTTTGACGTCTTATGGCCAGATTGATGTAGTAATCCAGAGCTTCTGATGTAGATATCCAGAGCTTCCACCGGGCATATTTTTTTAAAATATTTCTGGATAAAATTTTCGATTAAAAAGTCAAGGGGTTACTGTGCTTTTTGAAATTCCAAAAAACAAGTGGTCGCAAACCTTACCGAATTACATACAAACTGAAAGGTGAAACAAACACATGCACCGCAGCCCTATAAACAACTTTTTGTTGTATCCGTTATCTTGTATGGACAACTTAGTTATACGCATCTGAAATTTTAAAGTTTATGATATATCTGGAAAAACACATCTTACTCTCACTAAAAGTGTTCCTCATTTAATAATTGGAACCCAAAAAATAGAGTTACACCTTTGAAAATATCTTGATACTACATCTGTCAACCCCAATTACCGTTTTAATTTTTTAATTTTGTTATTTCGGTAACACATTTTCCAAGTATCTTATAAGCTTTTGATTTTCCTTAAAATACTTTGGTGTTTTTTGTTGTATTTTTTAATGATAGAAAATCTTATCGTTTTATTTTCTACTTTTCTGTCATTACCTTTTACGATAATTAGACACGTGAATTTGATGTTGGAAAAATAATTAAGATCTAAAATATTGATGAGATATAATTATGTGCTAAGGACTTATTTATATAAGATAAAAAAAAGTTAAGAAAAGATATACAACTAAATGTTTTTGAAATTGGAAAGGGCCAACAAATACTCGAAGAAATAAAAATGTATATAACATTCCGATATGAAAAGTTATTGTATTTGGGTCGAGCTGGCAGTCTGTATATGTTTGTTAGCGGGTGGCTATTGAGAAAGCGTTATACAAATACAAATTGGCATTCTTGTATTTAAAATGGACATTCTTGTATTGTCATGTCTATATATGGAGTTTTTATTTTTAACTAAACGAGAAGTTTTTGTAGCAAACTCAAGGATCACACCTATACTGGTTGTCAGGCAATTACTGTGATTGACAGATTCTTAAATTTTTCCTAACAAACAACAATCAAATACAACAATATATTCCATTTCATGTAACATTCTATTTCCAATATCATCATAATAAAAAAAAAGATTACTGAAGCGGCAAAATTATCAATAATAAATTTACTACTTCATCTATAACGAAGAAAATTTTATTTGGAATAAACTTATTTTATTTTTATCTATACGATAAAAGGAAACTCAACGATGTGTTGAAATTGAAAAGAAATAATATTTTGATTTTTAAAAATATTATATCAAACAATTTTCCTCCCAATTTTCCTAATCGGAATGAGATTGATATTAATATTGAATAATAGAAAATTTGATATTCTAAATATTTAAATGTGTTCAAAGTTTTTCTTGTTCCTTTTTTGAATAATAACTTTAATGATGTTGATTTTTCAAGTTTTGGTAATAAGCACATATCGATCTTAGAATCATTAAAAAAATTTCCGGAAAATAATATCAAATCGACTATGGGTGGTGTGGAATGGTAATTGAAAGGAGGAAAAAACACTTTCTTTTACTTATATAACGGATCAACAAATTCAACAGATTGGCAGCTGATATAATTGAAACATGGCACGCAACTTTTGTTTCGAGGCCATTTTTCTTTGTGGAACATGATTCGAGTTTACAATATTTTACAACTTCAAAAAATATCAAAGCTTTATATTTGATGAAGGATACTTCTCCGGTGAATGCTTGTCCAACTTGCAAAGTCTCCTTTCGGCTCAAGGGCATCAACCTGGTATCCTCTTTTCATTCACTAGGAACCACCAAAAAGGCGTGAACTTTTAACTTTCGAACTATTCCCCAACGTTTTAAAAATGAGGCAGCAACCGCTGCCCATTCGGGCAGCGATAGTCATATTTTCATATATCGCCGAGGTTCAAAACTCAAGGTGAGTTTAAAGGTAAACCTTCTTCTAAATTGCCAATCGCTAGCTCCAAGCTATCAACCCCATTGCGTAAAAGGCGAAGTCAAATCAAAAAGGGGCAGAACCGCAATCTGCCTAACCTACCAATCATATCTCAAGAGCAAGTTGAATGGACATTAGCAAGAACGACCTACATCCTGATAAGAATCGTCTCTCCCTCAAATAAACCACAAATAAAAATTTATCACATTTCCAGGACTGTACGTAATCCAAAATCGTTGGGTTCCCATATAACTATGGAAGCTGTTATCCAGGCAAGCGAAACAAATATTTTTCAAGTGCTAGCACGTGAGATCGTACGATTTTCTATGTCCCGTGGTCAGGAACCTCTATCCATTTCGATATTCTACTCAGGTGTCCTCTTTGAGAACTAACCAGCAGCATAAATCTCTGTCTCATTCCCATCCGTATTGCCAACCTGATCATCCCTATTACTTTGAATCCCATCACCAGTCTAATCAGCCGACCTCCCAAACGGCATATCTACCATTAAACAATATATCTTCAGTCCCTCATCTATCAATGTTGCAGAGAGAATTTGTACCCCAATAAACCTCTCATCGTCCAGAAACCACAACAGTCTTTACGGAACTATGGATCAAATTCTACTTAAAAACATTCCCATTCCATGCGGACTTAAGCACCTATCCGTGCAAACTTTGTCGTGCCAAGAAGTTATTTATAGTCGTTAACTCTTAGTACCAAACATATCCTTTCAGGCCTGAATGGCAAACTTGATCCTCAACAATGATCCTCAAGAGGAAACATTAGTATGCGCACTTAAGGTGCGGATGGGTATGCAAACTTTTTTGCAAAACTACTGAGCTGGTGGAACTGTAAACGGAAAGGAACTACTAAACTGCACCGAACTGCTGGAACTGCATCACATCCATCAAAACTGTACTGACAAGCGATTAGTTTTCTGTTTCGGGTGTGGAAAAGATGACATCTATCTGCCCAACTGCCGTAGTTGTCAGGTAAACCGTCGAGGGAGCGGGGCACTAAACCCACTTCTTTGCTCCCAAAAGACTTAGAACATGGAAATAACCCTTTTTCAAATATCAAACTCCAATACTACTGCTTCTCCCGTGGAATCAATCACTCTTAACCTTTCAACAAACACAACGGAAACTAAACTGTAAATAGCCATTCTCAAACGAGATTCAAGCAACGTGATAACTCTACCTGTCCTTCGCTCTAAGTCACATAAACAACGACTTCAATATTAGCTAGCTGCCAGATCCCGAATACCATTGATGTCATTGGAAAAACAAAATCTCTATCGAGATCCACTCTTCGAATGCGTCGTTTCAGAATTATTCGCAAATTATTTCGTTCTAAAACCGTGGCTTTAATTTGTGCGCTTTCAAAGGACTTAACGTACCATGTCAAGGTGGAGCTATTGAATTAAACCAGAGTTGAACCGTTAGTAGAGGAGCGTCTATCAGGTTTTTATTAATAAAACATTTTTAAAACCACAAAAAGCAATATAAGCTAGGTTGAACATTTGGATATTTCTAAATTAGTCGCTTCTAACGTTAGTCGCTAGACGCCCAGTCGCAGGTATGCACAGCGTAACATATAACGTTTGTTCTCGATTTAAATGTTTCTATCCATCTCTAAAACGAACATTTTAGTGGATGAATCGGGCGTAATTAAGAGATGTGTAAAATTTATAGTATCCCGTCTCCAAGTATGGTTCACTTGGTTGACGTTTTGCATAGCGAATATGATATTATTATTGATATTAAAATAGAGATGATGTTTCTGATCTAAGAAATAACGCTAGATCTTAAAAATGTCTTACCTGTCAATCCGAATCATGTTCTACATTAGCAGACAAAATTAGAGAAACCTCAAAGATTTTCGATAAATTTTTTTAGATTGGTTTTAACTTCAGGAAAACGAAGGATTTTTATGCAAATGTATAAGTGTTTTTCCAAAAACTACAGTCGCCATATCGGTATTGAACGCTCTATAAAAAACAAAATCTACAACAAGCCTACAGGTTTTACTAAAGCTTTCTCCTCAGTTAACTTCCATTTATACGGTTACAGTTCCACATGGGCCATATTGTTCCGTTTGTCGAATTGAATTCTTCGTCATAAATGCAGCATAAAAGCCAACAAAAAAGCCTAGGCAACCTCAAAAACTAGGCACTCCGAGCTCTCTAAGAAATAACACTTTGAAGTTGTGAAATTATCATGTTGTTAAATAATGTTTGGCTCTCGCCGAACTCAGAAGACACGTGTTCCGATAAAATTTATGAACTAATATAAAATTTCTGCACCGCTAAACATTTAATATCATTGGTCATCCAGATCCATCCTAGCTCAACTAAGATCCGGTCGCGCATCCTTTACCACTACCTCAGCAGAGTTGATCCTGACATCATCATTCACAATCATCATGAACCAAATTATTTTTGCTATTATAATATTCAAAGTTTTTTTTGTATAAACAGTCACAGAGTACTCAAGGTATTTATGTTGTGCACTGCTGTAGACAGTACCTCACAGTCAAATTTTATAACAGAGGAGCTCTGTCAAAAAATACGGAATACGTTCTTAGCGTTCTCACCCCAGATATTTCTTCACTAATCTGGGACGTCTTAAGTGCACCTAAGGGAGCAACACCATACGACCAGGTTAAAGAAGCTCTTCTAAAACGTCTAGCCTCTAGCACTACTGAGCTGATCTCATACCCTCCCAGCTGCTAAGGGACATGACCCGTGAAGCACGAAATGCTTTCACTGAGGACACTCTCAAACTTCTCTGGGTAGAAAAACTACCTGTCTCCGTTCGTACAGCACTAGCCGTTGTCGAGCTTGATCTTGCTAAAACAGCCAAACTGGCTGATGGCATCTACACTGCTCATGGAGGATTATCTGTCATGGCAGTCACCTCTTCCAAAAGCGAAATTGCTTCCTTGACTGCGAAGTTCAACAAATTCCAGTCAACACTTATGAATGCTATATCAGAAAACAGCTTTCAAAGTAGAAGTAGGTCCAAGAACCGAAACTACAACCGAGATCGTACCCCTAGTCGCTTCCGCTACCGCCCAAGATCTAGGTCTAGGGTTCAACTATTTGATGGTGAATGCTATTATCACCATAAATTCCAGCAAGATGCCAGACGCTGGGACCCGAAGTGTAAGCACTTCAAACCACGTAGCCGAAATTCTTCGCCTACTCCTACTACTTCAAAAAAATAGATGGCTCGTCACATGTGGCGGCATGTGACAACAGCCAATCTCATCACTGCCTTCTCGTTTATGACGGGACTTCCCGAAAATCTTTTTTAGTCGAAACAGGGGCCAAAGTGTCTGTTCTTCCAGCTACTGTGGAAGAAAAATTATCTAAAATGTCTGATTTCCCACTCTTTGCAGCGAACGCTACGAAAATCAGAACATTTGGTACACGAGCCCTCGAGTTAAATATTGGTCTCAGACGATCGTTCTGTCAGACCTTTATTATCGCGGACGATACCATGCCTATACTTGGCCCTGACTTTTTAAATAAGTATGGTCTTTTAGTGAATATTAAAAACCGACGACTTGTCGATCCACTAGCCAACTTATTCGCTGTAGCTGAAATCTCCACTTCTCCAGTCCAGACTTTAACTACAATCGACAATTCAATTGACCCTTCTGTCGTCAACATTCTACGGAATTTTAAAAATTTAACTTCTGCAAGTGATCTTGCTTTACAAGTTAAACATAACGTTACACACGTTATTGAAACTCGCGGTCCTCCCATTTCTTCAAAGTACTGTAGACTAGCTCCGGACAAATTGGCGACAGCCAAGACCGAATTCGACACCATGCTGGCTCAAGGTATTTGTCGACCTTCTAACAGCCCATGGTCGTCTCCTCTCCACCTCGTCACAAGGAAGAACGGTGAGTGGAGACCTTGCGGTGATTACCGTTCTCTAAATAATGTCACTACTCAAGACAAATATCCTATTCCTCACTTGCAGGACTGCACTCAACAACTTCATGGAACTTCATGTCTCGTGCGCGCCTATCATCAAATTCCTATTGATGAGCACGATATTGCTAAAACAGCAATATCCACACCGTTCGGACTCTTCGAATTCGTTCGACAGACATTCAGATTGCGAAACGCTGCGCAATCATTCTAACGGTTCATGCATTCAATGTTAAAAGACCTCAATTTCTGCTTCATCTATATCGATGACCTCCTTATTGCTTCTAAGACCTTTGAGGAACACCTCACTCACCTTCAACTTTTTTTGAACGTCTATCTATCGCAGGTCTCATCATCAACGTTGAAAAATGCCACTTTGCAAAAACCAACGTTGACTTCTTAGGACATCACATTGACTCGACTGGAATTAAGCCGACTTTAGAACGTGTAGATGCGATCAACAATTTCGATCGTCCAGAAACCGTTAGGCAATTTCGTCGTTTTCTAGGTATAATAATTTTCTACCGTCGATTCATATCTCACGCTGGTGGCAATCAAGCCATACTCAATGATTTTCCAAAAGGTTCCAAAAAGAATGACAAACGAGTCATTCAATGGTCTGAAGACGCCATTCAAACCTTCGACTAATGCAAGCAGCAACTCAGTGAGGCTACAACCCTTGCCCAGCCCTCGCACACTGCCCAACTTGCGGTAATGGTCGATGCTTCTGATAAAGCACTTGGTGCGGTAGTCCAACAAAAAATCAACAACTGTTGGACACCTCTGGGTTTCTTCTCTGTTCGACTAAACTAGTCGCAACAGAAATACAGCACTTATGATCGCGAACTTCTAGCAGCTTATTCTGCTATTAAACACTTTCGGTATCTTCTTGAAGGCAGAACCTTTACTCTCTTCACCGATCATAAGCCTTTTTCTTATCTACGGTTTGTCACAGAGCCCTGCCAAAGCTAGTCCTCGCCAATTCAGGCATTTAGATTTTATCAGTCAATTCATGACTGATATCCAACACATTGCTGGGATTGAAAACATAGTTGCAGATACACTTTCTTGTATCGATGACTTATCAATACCAGAATGTATTAAATATAACGAAATTGCTGATGCTCAGTTCGATGACGGCGAACTAAAGAAATTAATGGACAATAGCTCCACACTTCAATTCCGACCAATTCCATTAACTTTTGGGCAATCTTCTAAAACAATTTTATGCAATACATCTCCAGGTAACGCACGCTCTTTTATACCAAAACAATTTCGTTAATCCATTTTTAACCGCCTACACAATTTATCCCATCCAGGGGTTAATAGTTCTGTCAAATTCCTTACGGATAAGGTCATTTGGCCAACCATTAAAAAGGACATCAAACAAATGGCACAGAACTGCCTGGCTTGCCAAAGGGCCAAAGTTTCTAGGCACACACAAACTTCTTTGGGTAACTATGCCCCAACTTCTCTACGATTTGCCGAGATACAAATGGATATAATTTGTCCACTTCCTACCTCTGAGGACAAGCACAACTGTGTCACAATTATTGACCGTTATTCTCGCTGGCCTGAGGCCATCCCCATCTCGGATATCACTGCTGAAACGGTAGCCTCAGCACTCTACTCTAAGTGGGACGCACATTTCGGAGTACCTTCAGTAATTGTCACTGATCAGGGCTCCCAATTCCAATCCAATCTCTTTAGTGAGTTGTATAAACTCCTAGGTTTTGAACGCAAACGCACTACCAGTTACAACCCTAAATGTAACGGTCTAATCGAACGTTGGCATCGAACACTAAAATCTGCTATCATGGCTTATGACAGGACAGACTGGACAAGGATATTACCGTCAATCCTACTTGGTTTACGAACCACTTTTCGCGAAGATTTCCAATCTTCATCAGCGGAACTAGTTTATGGTACGCAAATCCATCTTCCTGGAGAATTTTTCAGCAAAAATACCAATTTCATTCCACAATCTGATCTTGTTTCACAATTGAAACAACACTTCGATCACCTTCGTCCCATTACTGCATCAAGGCAGTCCTCCGAAAAAGTTTTCGTTTTCAAAGCCCCTGATACTTGCTCTCATGTCTTCTTACGCACTGACTTAGTACGTAAGTTGCTTCAACCGCAATACGAAGGTCCATACCTTGTCATCAGTCGCGATGAAAAGAACTTCCTCATTGATCGCAAAGGTCAACATATGCGTGTCTCCACAGATTAAAACCTTGTTTTAGGTCAGAATCTGAAGATATCTCGTCTCAACTTCCATCGTCTTCTAGCACAACCCTTAGTCGCGCTGACGAAAGATTGTCTGCTACAGACAATGTCCAATCTACTTCTTCGGATAGCTTCAATTCGGTACCTCCTACTTCCACAAACACCGGAAACAACAACACAGACGCCACTAAGTCGACTAGAAAGGTAAGATTCCATCTTACACCTCAATCTGTAATCCTCCCGCTGCAACTACCCGAGCAGGTCGAACTACTAAAACTCTTGCACGCTTTCTTAATGCTACGGCATACTAAATCTCCTGTGTCTCTTTTTCTTAACGTCCCATCTGCGATGGCACTGGGGGGGGGGGGAGTGTTGTGGCGAACACGTTAACTAAAAAACAAAACATTAATAACACCACGGTGTAAAGTAGATTACTTTTTGACAGTTCTTTCTCGTAATAATGTAACACGTTTTTTGCTACATACTATAGCACGTTTTTAACATTATACACGTTTTTTGCTATATACTGTTATAACAGATATCTTTTGTTTTGGTACCACAGCAATTTAAAAAAAAACTTAATTAGTAGACAACCAAAAAAAGACGTTATTGAACATTATAGTTGTTACTTATTGTAATTAATCATAAAAAGAATTCAACTGATCTAATTCGCTTATATTGTAACCAACAAGCTGATTTTAATAAAACTTACTTAATATTACGAGAAAGAATTGTCAAAAAGTAATCTACTTCACCGTGGTAGTATTAATGTTTTGTTTTTTAGTTAACGTGTTCGCCACATACCAATGTTTTAGGCTACGATGGTTACATTACTTTTGGCGCTAAAGCCACGAAATAAGTGACATCAAAAATCTTCCAATGCTCATGAAGGAAGTTTAATAATTTTGAAAGAAGAATACATTCTTCAAATCAAATAATTACTTAGAATAATCACATAGGTTCATAAAGGCCAAAACAGTTTAATCAACACAAATAGTATTTTAATGTCAAACAAAGAAAAAGAAATAAGTTTGCTTGTGTCAGCTTCGAAAATCTCTAATGAAACTGAAATTTTTTCCACTTCTAAAAGGGTGAGCTAAATTTTATTAATAAATTGATGTTTTCAACGCCACAAAAAATTTGGTTTTTTGTGAACCATCGCCAAAACTAAAATTGAACTCATCATTGCTTTTCAAAAAGCTTCAGGCAATCCACTTGTGTTTAAGCAACACCCGATGTGATTTGTATTCACATCAAAATTATTGTGTTCAACTTGCCAAATATTCTAACGGCGTTAATGAAAACCGTGAGGCAGCTCTAAGGAATAACAGTAGATTTTACAAACGTCTAATGAGATGATCGATGTAATATTTATTTTCGAAAATAGAAAATTGGTCAATCCGAATCCGAAACCACGAAATTAGAAAAACGTCAAAGATTTTTGTTTTTATTTTTTAGATTTGTGTTAAGTTAAAAAATTGTCATTATTCAGAAAATAACCCTTTGAAGTGGTGAAATTTTTACGTTTTTAAAGAATGTTTGGCTCTCATAGGACTCATGAGGCGCATGTTCCGATATAGATATCAACGGATATAAGATTTCTGCACTGCAAAACATGCAATTGGCTTCTTACAAAAAAGTTTTCCGCTCTTAAATATGTAAAGTGAAAGTCTTGAACAAATTAAAACATAAGTCGAATTATGCGCTCTCGGCTTAATTCTAGATCTAAGCAGTCGGTCCACTCCGCCACAAAAGATTTTATCATTTCCAGCCTCGGGACAACTTCTACGTTCGTATTTTTTGCTTAAATCATTAAACAAACAATTATATAAAAAAAGAAGATATTTGCTTAAATGTAAAATCTAACATCCACAAAAACTTAAATGTTAAAAGGAAAACATACAACCAACATTCTGTGCAACATCCATTGTTTTAGATTCACGATACATAAATTAACTCATGCAAATAGAAAAATTAATATCGTACATATATAAACGTTACGTCACGATGTCCTACACTATACAAATAACGTTAGACTTCACAACACGAACAATGCAACATCAACATGCAATAAAATATGCTGCATGCGATATTTCTTGTAAAACAGAAAAACATTGATTCAAATAATTATTTTACTTACATTTTGAATTGATTGATAATATTTGTTGTTTAACTGTCGATTATTTAGAATGTCTGATTCTAGATAGAGTAGTGGACCGACACTATGATTATTGAAATTATGTTTCGAAGGATTATTATGATAGGACGATGAATCGGAACGATTCAAATGATAATATTTTTTTGAATTTTTAAAATTTTCTAAATAATCATTTGTTGTATTTTGATTTTGATTATGTTGTTGTAACGATGTTGAATTTGTTGGTTGTGTTGTTGTTATATACGATATTAGTTCGTGTTTATTAATTGACGGTAAATTTTTATTTATAAAATTATTATCGCAATAAAAACTATTTCCATTATTTAGGTTTGAGGACGATTTATTTTTTGTGTGATAATGTTGTGAAGTTGTTGTTGATGTGGATGATGACGATTGACGTCGTGTTACCGGTGCACCAATATCAGATTTTGTGCCCCGTGATGTATATCGAATGCCACCATCACCATTGTGTATCGAAGCAGATGATAAAGGTCGAGTTTCTAAATAACCATTTGGTGATAAACCAACACCAGAAGAATTTCCTGAAATTCTGCTTAAGCTAAATGTGTATTGATTATTTTGAAAGATTGTGTTACATAGCAAGCGATTATTGTTACTAATAATGCTATTGTTATTATTAATATTATTATTTAATAAATTGTTGTTAGAATTAAAACTAGAATTTATAGAATTATGTACAGTTGGTGTAGTTGGATTTGTATTATTTTTTAAAATATGTTGCTGTCGATTAGGGTGTAATGGTGGTTTCCTATTACTCACTGAATGCAATTGTGTTGTCGATGATGATAAATGATGAATCGAACGGTTTGTTTGATGTCCACTAGACGTTACAGATGCACCAGATGATTTATTCGTACCATATTTTGTACTATCACTAGATCTGATTAGTTGAATTGATCTTTAGTTGATTTTATTTATTCTTATTTTATTAGTTTTTTTTTTCATTTTTGAAATATTTCTACTTACCTTTCTGATGAATATGCGTAATCTTGATCAGCGCCCAGACCTGAATCTGTATGTTCATGTGATACTCGTAGACCGGAACCATCAAGTGGGCTTAAACTGGAACCCGATGGAGAGATAAAGTCACCCATACTCATACTAGACATTATTCTGTAAGAAAATCAGAATCTATAACACAAACACAACAAAAAAATTTAAATATGAGATTCAAGTTAACAAGGATTCTACAAAATAATTTGTGGAATTATATTTCTTGTTTTGATAGAATAAAAATAATTGTTACCTAATTAGACCAGCATTTTTGTCACAATCCTTTGATGAGCTTATTGTACTAGCTGATCGAATAGATCCATTAACTGGAACCCCAGAATCAGGAGAATCTTGAATGTAGATCCTGAAAAAAATGATAAACATAAAATAACAATTTTTAAAAAGTTTGGAACACTAACCCTCGAATTCTATCAACACGATCTTTGGCTTGACTATTTTTATGTACTTTCAAGGAATTCCTCCCCAAGCGTTTAGAGTTTGAATTAGTTTCCACAACTGTATACGGTATTTCTTTTAACTGGTCTTCAGTCATACCAGCTGTATCAACTAAATCAAATTGTAAATGTTTTTCTAGTTCACTTGACCAAATTTTCGAACGGGAATCAGATGGTGAACGATGTTTTCGATGTTTTCGACTACGACTTGTATTTGTATTATAACTATCTTGATCAGAATTTGTATATTTGGTTGCCATATTACTCTTTAACACAGACGCTTGTTGAACTGAGCTTGCACCATATGATTCAGCTTGCCGTCGTTGTACTTCTTTCCATTGATTACCTGAATCAATTAATTCCGCTGAACCATTTGATGTTCGATGTCCAGAATAGTTTCGTGTTCTCGTACTATCATTTTCGGATCCTGAATCATTCCGATGATGTTTTGAACGTTGTCGTCTGTGTTTACGGTGTGAGTTGTGAGATCGACCTGATCGACCACTTCCTCGTGAAAGTTCACTTTCGTTGTCGGATGTTCGTTTACTTCTATTTCGATGACGACGCCCTGGTTTTGATTCCGTCGACGAATGGCTTTCAACTGAACTGGAACGATATCGATGACTTGTTATTTGTTGGTTATCACTTGTTGTACCACCACGTGTTGATGCGGAACGAACTGATCTTGGACTGGCGGTTATTCCAAATAAACCTCTTTGCTGTGACCTTGCCCATGGTGCACTACGGGTACTTCGGGGTGAATCAGGAACACCATTTCTGTTAATACTATTCGTATTATTATTATTATTATGTGCTCTAGAATTTAATGTGGCTGGAATACTTGATGTTGAACGGTAAGGACTATCATTGCTAAAAGAATAAAATATAAATTTTGACATTCTGTAAACTTTTATCAATTATTGACATACGCTTGTGCTGGTTGTGGAATAGATATTGATTTAATTTCATTTTTAAAAAGTTGTTTTGTATTGTCGAACGATTTCGAATCAAAAAACTCGTCCAATATACGACGGGGTTGTCTCTTCGATGGAGTTCGTGTAAATGTTGGAGGTGTTCGTGATTGTGAAATTGCATCTATAGCTGCTTGTTTTTCTGTTCGACCACTAAAAAATTTGTAGAAATAAATTTTTTGATTAGTTTTTCTATTCCATCTCTTAAAGATTTGTTGTTGTTTTTGTAAATAGTTTTCGTTTTATTTTATTTCTTTTTTATTTATAAATATATAATCCAAGAAGAAATTAAAATCGAAAAAAATTTAATTAGAATTTTAATTGATAGTAAAATATGTATGAGATTTACAACCAACAAGGTTCGTTCGATTTTTTTTTTAATTTTGAAATTGCAAGAGGGATGGTTTTGTTATTTTATTTATATTTGTGTTCATGACAAAATTTTAATTGAAAAAAGCTAATAAAAAGTTGAAAAAGTATCCACCCATTTTAATATATTTCATTTAAACTTTGATGTGTTAAATTGATTTTCAATGAATAAGGGAATTTATGTTTTGCGACTCAATACATAGTCATCAATCAAAATTTTAATAATACCTATACCGGAAACGTGATCCTAAGGTAAAAAGTTCTCCTGCTCCAGTTTGTGGTTGAATTGGTGCTACACGAACCAACCGAAAAAATGCATGGTGTTCGACACAACATCGCCACAAGTGTTTACATGCTGATTTTCTAGGTGTTTCAAAGCCATAGGTACTAACTTCATTCTAGAAAAAAAAAACGGGATTAGTACCGATGGAATATTTTTATGACCGAAGTTCTTACATTTTTATCACAAACTCTTAACATAAAATAACGTCCTTTAAAATAAACTTTTGCAATACGAGGCCAATAGTAGTGCGCTACAGTTGTTTTATTTCGTAAAACAACAATCCCACTTGGTGTTAATCCTAAAAAATACTCAACACTGTCTTCACCTAAAACAGGATGTAAATCTACTCCATAGAGGTCATGCCATTTAACTTTATCTAGGTAATTTAGTTCTGCATTTGATGGTGATATTCCTTTCAGTTGTTGATGTAATTCTGAAACACGTTGTTCTAGCTCACGTGTTTGATTTGTAAGGAGACGAAATTCAGAAACATAACCTACTGAATGACGACGAGGATCATAATCACCACATTCGGCTGCAAGTAAAAAAAAATATTTTATTTATTAATTTTTTCAAATTTTTTTGGACAAAATATTGATAAAAACTTGCAGAACAGGAAAGATCCAACATATGACTTTGAATCCAGAAAAACGAGTTGTCGTAACTCTCGGAATATTTTATATAAAATGAAAGGAAAACAGTTGATACAATAACCGTACTGAGCTTAATCGACCAACGGATCTAAGAATGGTAGTATATTTAGGAGGGGCACATTTGGGATTGCTGAAGTTTTGCTGATTTATTATCAGTCTTATGCAGTAATCGATTGTTAATTTGACTAATAACACGAATATGCTTCTTTTCTGCATATTTTCTCAAAAAAAAAATTTGGACAAAACGCTTTTTGAAATCCAAACAAATAAGTGGTCGCAAATCTTACCAAATGACATACAAACTGTAAGGTAAGAGCAAAACATGCACCTTGCTGAAGTTTGAGGTTAATCAAACAGCAGGTCTAGGAATCGCAGCATATTTAGTGAATATTTTCGTTATATTGAAAAAATGACGATTGCTGGATTTTTCAACAAATCTTGACTAATGACATACTGGCGCATCGATCCCATAATTAAATCTTTTTTTCTGAGCATTTCATTTCATTCTGACACCTATGCTATGCACTGTAACGTGTTTTAATATTTTAATATTAAAAAGTCAGACAAGTGCGAATAAAATTCGCTCATCAAGGGTTCCGTGAATGTAAAGAAAACATATATATTAATACGCTAAAAAAACTTCCTGGAGCCTAAGGCTTTTTTATTCGAATTTTGATTTATTTCAAATTATCACTGCTAACTGATGTTAGTGTAACTTAGGTTTTAAAGATTTTTGGGATTTATCGGATCATTATTAAAAAAGTTATAGACGAGTTAAGATGTATTTTTGAATTTAACGGCCCCCCCCCCCCTATACAATATCAAATGGAATGGCCCAAGTCTTTTCTTTATTTTTTTATTATTATTATTTAGTATTTTATATTTTCGTTTCAAATCTCAATTTAGTTTATGCATTGATTTAGGAGTGGATAGACGTGTTATTTTTCTTTGTGTTTTTATTATTATTATTTTTCTTTGATTTTCTTTGGTTTAAATATTATGGTGTTAATGGTGAAATGAATGTTGTGAATGAATGATAATGATATGAGTGAGTTTATGCATTGATTTAGTTAGCTTTGATTTTCTTTGATTTAATTATTATGGTGTTAATAGTGAAATGAATGTTGTGAATGAATGATAATGAAATGAGTGAGTTTATGCATTGATTTAGTTAGTATTTTATATTGTCTTTTCAAATTTCAATTTAGTTTATGCATTGATTTAGGAGTGGATAGACGTGTTATTTTTCTTTGTTTTTTTATTATTATTATTTTTCTTTGATTTTCTTTGATTTAATTATTATGGTGTTAATGGTGAAATGAATGTTGTGAATGAATGATAATGGTATGAGTGAGTCTATGCATTGATTTAGTTAGATTTGATTTTCTTTGATTTAATTATTATGGTGTTAATGGTGAAATGAATGTTGTGAATGAATGATAATGGTATGAGTGAGTTTATGCATTGATTTAGTTAGTATTTTATATTTTCTTTTCAAATTTCAACTTAGTTTATGCATTGATTTAGGAGTGGATAGAAGTGTTATTTTTTTTTTGTTTTTTATTATTATTTTTCTTTGATTTTCTTTAATTTAATTATTATGTTGTTAATGGTGAAATGAATGTTGTGAATGAATGATAATGGTATGAGTGAGTTTATACATTGATTTAGTTAGCTTTGATTTTCTTTGATTTAATTATTACTAGGAGGGCCCGGCGTGCTTCGCTACGCTTATAAATAAAGTTTTTGAGTAGACATTTTGTTGACGTTGAAGCAATGATTTCAAAAATTGGAAATGAGAAATGCTAGCAAATAATTTTAAATTTTTCTTTTTCAATATATGAATGAAAAATAATCAGAACTCTAGCTGATCAGTTCGGATATATGAAAAATTAGCAATCAAATAAGTTATAGATCAAATTAGCTTACTTGAAAACTTAATTGATCGCTAATTTTTCATATATCCGAGCTGATCAGCTAGAGTTCTGATTATTTTTCATTCATATATATTAAAAAAGAAAAATTAAAAATTATATGCTAGCATGTCTCATTACCACTTTTTGAAATCATTGCTTCTACGTCAACAAAATGTCTACGCGAAAACTTTATTTATAAGCGTAGCGAAGCACGCTGGGCCCTGCTAGTCAAAATAATTATCATAAAGTTGTGTTGTATACTCAGAAAAAAAATATTGTGCTTATCAACAAGTAAACCTAAATTGGTAGAATTATGTCTTATTTTGTGTTAAATCAACTTATTCTTGATATCGGGAATTAATTATTGCTAAGTTAATTTAACTAAATATGCAAAGTAAAATTTTTAACTTATGTTGTTTGGTAAATTCACTATGTACATGCTAAAATTGCATATAAAATTTGTCTAAAATATAAACATAGTTCTAAGCTTGCCATGACACTTCATATTTTCTTTTGTTTCTGAAAATTGGACTGTCGATAAGTAAAACTTTTGTTTTTATTTCATTATATGTTTAACGTGAATGTTGTGTTGTGTCAAATAATAAAATATAATTTTTAAAAATCTTTAAAAGTAATTAATACTCTTCAAAAATGGTTACACGAAGTTATTAAAAAAAATGTATAAGTAAGTAAAGCAAGGGAGGTAAGTTATTATAATTCATTTTTTAGTATAATATTACACATCAAGCTGGACATTGTTTCATTGCCGCCGAGTGCTGATGTATGCTCAAGAAGTGTAGTGTCAAGAGCAATTATAGCGTAAGGCGGCTATGAAACATTCTACTGCAGTTTTATGTTTTTGTACTTTTACGTAGTCCGCGTTAAAAAATTTAAAAGAATATTACCAATAGTTATTTTGAAATATGTTTAAATTAGTAAAATCCAATGAATTTTGAATCCGGGCTTCAAAATAAAGCTGCTCAAATAAGCGACTTATTACATACGAATGGGGCCGAAGAACACAGGTAGTATAAAAATGCATTTATTAACAATTAAGCATGTCTTAACTATTTTTCTCCATTTATAGACCACACATTGAATTTAAAAAGTCTTGAATTGCTAAAATTAGTCAGCTTAATTATCTTTTTAATAAAACCGAATTCGGAACTAGGGTTGTATTTGAGCATCATTGATTACTGTGGCAAGAAACAGTTAAAAAACATTTCGCACCACAAGATGTGGAACAACCAATTAAAATAAATAATCACTCACTTCAAGTGTGTCATTTGCAACTACCACACAAGTAACTAAACATAAATAAATGTAATCTTAATTATATAAATATAATCTTTTAATTAATTTTTGTAGGTGCTGACAGCATTTTAAAAAATTCCAACATTGGTACAACAATTTTAGATTTCTATTGTGAAAATAAATATATTCAAAATATACATCGAGAAAATATATGTTCAATAATAGTCGATCATTTTAGTTTAAATAAAAACTATAAGCCTTCTGTTAAACAAATTAAAGCCATATCGGAAGAAATCGTATATTCTCTCCATGGGGACAATTTAGTAAGTTCAAAGGCACCTTAAGGGAATCTCCCAATTGCAATTCTTATGAACCATATTTTTTTTATATAGCACATATTTTATACACCGAGGACATAGACCCCCGATCGGTAAACTTTATAATAAGTTTAGCTACCAATCTAGACAAATCAAACGTTTCCAAAATAAGTCTTCAACACATAAATTAATAAAATCACTGGAACTGGATAAATTAAGAAAACAATTCATTTCAAATAAAATTTCCTAAGCACACCAATAGAAGCTGTAAGTTGGCCTCTATTGGTGTGCTTAGGAAATTCAATAATTGCAGTGCAATTCATTATAATAATTGACGGCTTCAAATACATTCGTTTAGTTTTTCGGAGACCATTGACATTAATTTCACATTAACACAAATTTTATGATGCAATCCAAGTGCAATCCAAACCATGCCATAATATATGTTTATTCTCTTTCATTTATTAATATCTGCTTTATTTCTATGTTTTTTTCCCTTAAAATAATATGTGTTACTGTATTGTTTTCTAACCTATAGCCTAATGAACTTGTGGCGACCGAACGCACAAGACGGTTCGAAGAGGTGAACACACCCTTAAAAACAATAATAATAATGACGCCTTCGCTGATTGGTAGAAAAATAAATATTTCTGGAACAATTTCTTTTTCTAAGTTTTGTTTTTGATTTTTCAGTCATCGCATGGTTTTTGCCAAAGGCAAATGTGCATTTTGCATGTCCTCCTTTTAATTTAATTTTTTAAAAATAAGGTTTTGTAGAAATTACTAAATATAATTAGTGTTGTGAAAAATAAATAATATAATAAAAGTTTCATTTTTTATTAAATCAATAAGTGCGAATAAAAATAATATAATAATGGTCAAAACTTCATCATTACTAGTAGCTGCCCCTAGCTGCCCCTACCAACTGTGCCCCTGCAACAGCAGCACAATCTTCAAAACCAAAAGTTAAATCTGTTAATGCATTTGTTTAAACATCTACGTACAATTCGTTTGTTTTATTGTTTGGTCACAACACTACTGATCAATGGCGACGTACAGTGGTGCTTAATACAGTGTGTGATTCCAGATTTGGAGAGCTCTTGGGATCTAATAATATGAACATAATCCATAAACTTAACCTATTGTATATTGAACATTTTCCTATATAAAGTTATCATTATTCACTTGGTATGATTCCAATTGGTCAAATTGTTTGATTTTATTAAATTTCAAATTATAATCACAATGGCTTTGATACGCTTTGTTCAAAAATCAAATTTTAAGTTAAATTCTCTTATTTCGTTTAGTTGAATTTGGTTGATTGTATGGGATGGGGGGTTTTATCATTAGGGTTTTCTTTTAATCAGAAATTTGATTTATCAATTAAAACAATAAAGATTTATTGCTTTAATTGAAGAAAATGATTTTATTTTATATAATACAAAATTCTTTGTCAGAGAATAAAGTAGTGTTCAATTACTTAAAATGAAAGTTTTTTAAGCCAAAACTATGCAAATTTCCTTGTTTTGACACACTTGACGATTTTTGTGACACACTTCCGGTACAGTTATTGAGCACATCTTCCTTTCGGCTCTTCCCATTGTGTAAACCTATTTTTAGAAAAAAATATTTTTGAAGTCCGTCCAGCGGCTTTCTAGATTTCGTAGGTTGTGACGGCTGACCGGCGGCAGACAGACATGCATGTTGTTTTTGCTTTTTTAGAATCAGTAGGTCCTAAAACGTCAAGAAATGCTAAAAAAGTGGGTCTTACCCATTTTTAGCTCATGAATGTAATACTTATTTCACTTGTAGCTCATGCATGTAATACTTAGGTCCTTCAGACCGAAGTAATTTACTAAATAAAAGCATATTGATTTTGCTTAGCACTTAGTTAAAATTACCGTTGTTTTAAGCACAGAGCTTAGCATAGTTAATTTTACTACTGAATTTTGGTTGACTTAGCTTATTGCTATGTAAGCTGAAATTGAACTTAATTTTATGTTAATTTTACCCCGATTTTAAGTAATATATGCATATTCTTTTCTTTCAGTGAAAGGGTTTATATTGCCAGACCATGGACACAAAAAATAAATGGTTCATCGTAAATATCAATATTAAATGTCAATCTCATCTAAATTGATCGAAATGATATAAAAAATATTACTTTAGGTTAAATGTTATCCATAGCTGTTTATGGTAGCTAAGGAACGACTCAATTCTGTTAATCAACGACGAAATTTAGGGGTTGAGTGGTGTTAACACTAAACATAGGACTTTTTTGACAATAATTCAAAAACTGTGCATCGCAAGATTCTAAAAAAAATTGTAATGTTTCTTAATTTTGGTGTTCTTTCAAACGACACACCACCCATGTAAGCCAAAAAACATTTTATTCACCCTTCCTCACTCCCATCCCCTAAACACATAGAAATAAAACCACTTGAGGCTTCGCTATATTTTTCGTTAAAGGTTTATCAAATTTCCTATCTCTATAAATTTTTTTGAAATTTTTCTGTCAATCAACGAAGAAACGTATAGGGGGACCAACTTTTTGTTGCACTTTTTTTAGAATAATTCAAAAACGGTGCATCGCAAAATTCTAAAAAAAATTGTAATGTTTCTTAATTTTGGTGTTCTTTCAAATGAAACCGCACTCATGCGAGTCAAAAAACATTTTTTTCACCCCTCTCCACTGCCATCTCCTAAACACATAAAAACAAAATCACTTGAGGCTTCGCTGTATTGTTCGTTAAGGGTTTATAAAATTTCCTATCTCTACGATTTTTTTCAAATTTTTCTGTCAATCAACCAAGAAACGTATAGGGGAAGCGACCAACTTTTTGTTGCACTTTTTTGAGAATAATTCAAAAACTGTGCATCGCAAGATTCTAAAAAAATTGTGTTGTTTCTTAACTTTGGTGCTCTTTCAAATGACATCCCACTCAGGTGAGCCAAAAAACCTTTTTGTCACCCTTCCCCACTCCCATCCCCTAAACACATAGAACTAAAATCACTTGAAGCTTCGCTATATTTTTCGTTAAGGGTTTATCAAATTTCCTGTCTCTATGAATTTTTCAAATTTTTCTGTCAATCAACGAAGAAACATATAGGGACCAACTTTTTGTTGCACTTTTTTTAGAATAATTCAAAAACTGTGCATCGCAAAATTCTAAAAAAATTGTAATGTTTCTTAATTTTGGTGCTCTATCAAATAACACCCCACTCATGCGGGTCAAAAAACCTTTTTGTCACCCTTCCCCACTCCCATCATTTGGGGATGGGAGTAGGGAAGGGCAAATAGAAACAAAATCACTTGAAGCTTTGCTATATTTTTCGTTAAGGATTTATAAAATTTCCTATTTCTACGAATTTTTTCAAATTTTTCTGTCAATCAACGAAGAAACGTAAGGGAGGAGGGGGAGGGGGGTACCAACTTTTCTTGCACTTTTTTAGAGTAATTCAAAAACGCTAAATTGCAAAATTCTAAAACAATTGTAATGTTTCTTAATTTTTGTGCTCTTTCAAATGACACCCCACTTGACCGGGTTTTAAATGGTGTATTTACCCCTTCTCATATACTCCCCCTTAAAAACATAATTATTAGTATTTGGTACGTTACTATATTTTTCTTTAAAATCTAACTAATTTTGCTATCATTCAAAATACTTTTTAAGATTTTCGATTACTTAGGCTCGGAGCTAATCGATGAAAAAAAACATACAGAAAACGCTATTATTTATAATTACACAAAAAATAATGGGGTGTTAAATCCCAAAATATATTTTTCAGAAACACTGAAGCAAGGCCCTTTCATATGATACCCTACTTGACTCGATATAAAAATGTTTTTTCTCAAAGGTAACCCTGTTAACCAAACGAAAACCATTTTATTTAGTTTTCAACTAATCATTTTGTGTGGACAGATTAGTGTTATACACGTGCCCAATTTCAGGTTCATTGGATTTATAGAAAGCGAGATAATCGAAATAATGTGAAAAACACGTTTTACTCTCACCAATAGTGTTCCGTATAAAAAACGGAACCCTAAAAGCTTCCATTACAGGTTATTTACAAGTTATGTGAACTTGAAACCCGAACATAAACAAAAAAAAAATATTTCTGGAAACTACAAACGATGTAGATGATTGTAGTAAAATTTTTTTGTTTGTACATAGTTGTAATAAATATCACTCAAATCCTTAAAACAGGTGACACACAGTGACACACAGTGATAATTTTTATAAGATTGTTCAAAATCGTTTGTAGTATTTAGTAGTATGATAAATATTTTTGGAAATTTTTTTTTCACTCAAAAAATAAAAAAATGTACAGTTGAGCAAAAATTTAAAATATTATTTTGATCTCAGAAACTACAAACGATTTAGATAGTTGAAGTAAAATTTTTTTGTTTGGAGTTGTAATAAATATCACTCAAATCCTCAAAACAGGGGAATACCCTACACACAGTCGAAATCGTTTGTAGTTTTTTGTAGTACTGATAAATATTTTTAAATTTCCTTTTGTAGCAAACAATTTTAAATATATGAATTTATGCCAAAACTTGACCAGCTACAAATAAAATTTTTTACTGCAATCATTAACGTCGTTTGTAGTTTCTGAGGTTAAAAGAATATTTCAAATTTTTGCTCAACTGTACATTTTGTTATTTTTTGAGTAAAATAAAATTTACAAAAATATTTATCATTACTACAAAATACTACAAACGATTTAGAACAATCTTGTATACTCTGATTATCAAAATTATCACAGTGCGTCGGGGATTCACCTGTTTTAAGGATTCGAGTGATATTTATTACAACTACATACAAAAAAATTTTACAACAATCATCTACATCGTTTGTAGTTTTGAAAAATATTTTGTTTTTTTTCTCTTATGTTTGGGTTCCAAGTTTACACAGCTTTATTAGCTGTCTTAGATTTGAGTCAAAAATCAAAATTTGAGTGATATGGTTAAAAAATTTCCCTCTAAGCCTAATAAAAATCTAACTTCTTCCTAACGACAATAATTATTATAGTTATTCAGCTCTTCAACCACTTTTAAATAGCCCAAAATACCAAATCGTGACCTCAATTATTCTGATAACGTAGCAATAGAAATATCCAAACCAAAAACAATTGAAAATATGAAAATATATAATCCCTTGAATTGACCAAAAAACCGTGAAAAACTCCTTATTTAAATAAGTAAAGCATGAAAAAATAGAAAATCTGTAAAAAGCTAACATTTGTTGCATAAAATAAAAGGAAAACAAAAAAAGCTCTGTTGATTCTAAAGAGCTTTTAAAATTATTATTTTATTATAAAAATTTTTGTGTTTTCTTTGTTATGTTTATGATTGTAGTTTCAGTCGGCAGAAATGAAAAAAAAGGAAAACGAGTCCTTTTGTAAGATACAAAGTCATAAAAAAGAAAAGTTATTCAATTTTAAGATTACAAAAAATGAAAACTTACAAAAATTTAATTTATTACTTTATACTTTTTATTTAAATTAATTACTTTGGAAAGTATTTTCATTTCGAGTTTTGTTCATTTTATAATTCTAAATTATTTAATTTATTAACGTTTGTTTTGTGTTTTAAATGGTTTTGTTTGGATCAGGAAGGAAATTATGTAAATTTTTTTTTATAAAGCATTTGGTTGGGGTTGTCGGAAAAATTCTAAAATGAAATTTGCGTTGAATTAGGTGGTGACAAAAAAATAATTTTATTGGTATTCAGACGATTTTATGTTTTGATAAAACAGTTTTCGGGTTAAATTATAAATTTATTTGTAGGTTCTAACACACCATGTATAAACTGTTTAAATCAGTCAGCACACATACCATTATGTTTTATCAGCATACTCTAAGCCAGACACTCCATTTATACGATGTAGCAAAAAATCACCAACCAGCAAAACACCAAAATCAGGTTGCGTCCAGATTAATGGTCAGGATACCGGTCAGAAACGGTCTCATCTAATTTGAGCCACTTAATTAAGCACATAATACTCTCGATCTGGATTTAAACTAGGGGATTGGTCTGATAGGTTAAAAAAAATCGATTCGTAGAGAAAACATGAATGTCAAAGCATTCCACTGATTTACCTAATAAAATATCAGTTAATATCAAACCCTTTCAACCTCCACAGTCAACCATACTAGAAATAATACTCAAGTAAAGGAGATGATTAAGAAGGACATTTTTGAGAATAGCAACAGTCCCTTCAATTCATCTTTGCTAGTGGTTCCAAAGAAATCAAAAGATGACAGTAAATGCTCATTGCCAACGAAGATTTTTGAAAATCTTTTTCTTAAAAAACTTAAGTGTAATAGAAAGTAGAAACCTCATACCATCGAATCAGTTTTGTTTCAGAGAAATCCATTTTACCATCGAAAAAGTGCTAACATTATTGAAGCAACGATTGAAGAGGCATCCTCAACAGTTTTCAATGGGTTATGCGCCACAGTTTTTCTTGATGTCGCTCAAGATTTTGATAAAGTTTGGCAACGTGGCTTAAAGAATAAATTGCAAAAGGATTTGACCAAACAATTTTATGAAATTTTGTAAAGAAGCTGTTTAACCCGTAAAAGTTTATTTGTCTGAACAATTTTCTTCTACATGACGCAATGGATTCAATACAACTGAGCGTCTTTTTTATTTATATTTTCTCTTCACCCGGTCCGGATTGATATTTTTTTTTTGATTTGCTATCTCGTTTTGTATGCTGTTGGTTCATGAATTTTTTTTAGATATTTGTTGAATTTTTAGTAATTTTTGAACAGTCGATGGGAAGTAAATCATGTAAAATGATATAAAAGTTTTTTACAAGGCCTGTTTTTTTAGGTAGTCAGACTTTTTTATAAACATAAAAAAATATAATTGTATATAAAACAAAGAAAACATTTTTAACTGTGTGTTTCTGTAAATTGCGGGTGCTGTTTCGTCATTGTATTGGTCTGAAAAAAAAATTTAACAGTCAATGGTGTGGGTGTGTCGGTGTGGGATCACGAAGAGTTGGATCGGAATTATAAACTCGGATAGAGGTCAAATAAAATAATTTCTACTCAGTGTGAAAAGAATTTACTAAAATTATTATTCAAAAGAAGAAACAAATAAATAACAAAAAATCAATTAACCAGGTTAAATTAAAATTAGTCCCTAGGCATTCGGTAGTTTAATTTGATGATAACCACATATTTTATAGTTCGTAAGTCGCCTGTCTTTGACGAGTTCAAAATTTTTGATATGCTATTTTTCTTGATTCGGCTGCTTTTTTATTCGGCAAGCTCCGAAAAATGCAGATTTTTTTTTAAAATAAAAAGTGTTGTGTTATAGCGTTCCCAATATGTGCCACAACAACACATAAATACGTTTTAAGACGTAGGTCCTACAACAACCTGCGCTCTAAGGTTGATCGATGCTTTGTTTTTGCCCGGGATTGCCCGGGATCTTGTAAATTTGTAACCACAATTTTTTTAACTATGAGGGGTGGAATTTTGTTTTAGAACACGGGGGAAACCTTCTTCGACAATAATTTCGACAAAAACCCAAACAGACCAAAGTGTCAATTGTCGGTCTCGAGTATAGCAGACACATTTTTTGTCGGACAAGGTTATCCTCGTGTTCTAGAACAAATTTCCACCCCTCGTACTAAAACAAAATTGTGATAGCAAGTTTATTAGATTCAAAAAAAATTTTTCGGACACGTCAAAGACAGGCGCCTCAAATGAAATCAACGAGGGCCCAGCTACTATACGTACAAAAGTTTTTTTGTTTAGATTCATAGGACAAACATGAACTGAACAGAATTCCACATGCAGTTTCACCTGTAATTCAGTTTTATGTTTTTTTTATACCAAAAGGAAACAGTTTTATTCAAAATGCTCCGGATACATGTGAACAGAGGGAAGCAGCATGCCGTGCTGTTCATAGTGGTAACGAAGCTGGTGAAATGTTCGTTGCTGGATATCCTCGTTTCATACTATGTACACAACAATGACTTTCTGAATATTTGCGATACTGACTGTTAGGTTCACTGTGGTCCATATTACTTAGGTGGCGACATTGGGGTTCACAATTTGTATGGCTATTTGTTTGGTGATTTATTTATATATATCGTTTGGTTATTTGACGCAGCAGTTAATACTTATTGTATGGACTCATTGAACAACTTTTTCTTTGGATTGAGGAGTTGGATCTTAAACACTCATGGGGTGAGTGGATCGTCTATTTAAACGTTTAAATGTAATAATTGTAATACTAGTGGTGTTGGTGTGATTCCGTCGGTTTCTTCGATCTCTGGGGTCGTCAGAGGCTTTGCCTCTTTGTTTTGCTTATTTAATTCCGTTTACACAGTTTTTTTGCGTGCATATTTGGTCAATTGTACTGAACTGAAGGGATATTACTGTTCAATCAAACATGGCTGAAGCTCATCCTTCCAGGTACGGAGTCTACCGATTGGTTTTTGCTAGTGACTCACTAGCAGGTCCAGTGTCAATCACAATTTTGAGCATTTAATTGGATGACCACTACTCTAGAGTTATTCCACATCGAAAAAGATTGATGCAGGAGTTCTGCAAGGTAGTGTTATAGGACTGGCACTATACTTTCTATATACAAGAGACTTGCCTAGCATAAGAAAAACAACTATTGCAACCTTTGCCGATGATATCGCAATTTTAACCACCAGAAAAACCATAGAAGAAGCAACTAGCAAACTGCAAAACGCTTCGAATACAATCCATAATTGGACATAAAGATGACGAATGAAGCCGAATGAAATAAAATCCAAATACCTCTGAAAATCAACTCAACACAGCAAAAAACCTAGGAATGACATTGGATGTTAAACTTAGATGGAATGAGCAAGTGAAACAGGAAAACGAACTGATAAAATTTAGAAAGATATACTTGTTGCTTGAAAAAAACTCAGTACTATCTATTCAAAACAAACCGCTTCTGTAACGTCAAATATTGAAACCAGTGTGGACGTATGGTATCCAACTATGAAGCTGTACTAAAAAACGCGAAAATTATCCAGTCGTTCCAAAACAAAATTCTGCGTGGCATTGCTAATGCCCGTGGTAAATCAGAAACGAAGACCTCTATAGATTATTTTAATTAAAAAAAATAACTAAGTTATGATGAGTAATTATGTAACCGTTGAGTGAATAAAGATTATTCACCACCCTCAAGGTATCACCCATGACTAATGACATCTAACTTTTACTGTCAATGGTATGTGATATCTTACAGTAACTTGTCAAATATGAAATTTGGATGAATAAATAAAAAAATTCAAATATGATTTCCAACGTTGGTTGGTTCTAGAGAAACTTCTAAAGCTTTATGTACCAAAATTTTAAATTTTAACCAAACGATTTTTATGCACTATCAGTGTTGAGTGTTTGTTCATCATTGAATTGCGTCGTTGTGCTTAAAAATAATTTTTTTGCTATCGCTATGGTTACTTTTGCAACGTAACGTTACCTCACAGCCTCTTTTATTGTTCCCATCAATTGAGTTATTATAAATATATCTAATAAAAAAATTTTGTAATAAAAATTAAATGACAATTTCCGTTTACATTAATGTTGAGATATCTCGTTTAAATTTAAATGATAATAATAATATTTGTGCAACTGAATTAATAAATCTAATCCAGTTTATACTATAATCGAATTTAACGATTCAAAATTTGCAGCTCAATCCAACGTTTTACTTAACTATACACCCACAAATATTCTTGTTAATCACAACGACAAAACTCAACGGTCGTTGTTATACCAATAAAAATTAATTATTTAAATTATGTATAAAATTGATTTTAAATTAAAAATAATTATACTCACATTGGACAACATATGCACCTAATTCAGCTGCCAATTCAAATGACACAGGAAGACGTCCCTGCAGTACATCTTGTTTAACTTGTAAAAATAATTGATATCTATAAGAAAACAGAAAATAATCGTTAATATAAGTAAAGAAGTTATAATATTATGATAAAAATAACCACAACAACGTCGATTATCGATCAATAATTTAACAGAAAAAGAAAATTTTTTAGCTTTAATATCACTTAAAACTTTTATAGATATTTTAATGATCGAATAATAATAATAGAAAAATTACTGTTATTTAATAAAACGTCAAACTTGTTTGCAAAATTGCTTTTTGCGGTGTCATTATATGTTTATTTTGAGATCAATGTCTGGCTGTTGTAATTATTTTATTGTTCAAATTAGAATGAACAGGTTTTAAGTAGGTGAATGGATTCTTTGATTATGTCAATATTCATATATAGCCGAGGGTGATCAACGAATTATTTTGAAATAAACTATAGATCAAAATCTAGTCATATCAAGTGTTACGATCTGATTAAAATATATTTTCATGTTTTAAAAAGAAAGTTAGAAACAATTATCTCTACATACTTTTAATCCGTTGTCAATAACGTTTTATCCTCATAAAAAATTACGAGCTTGGTAGTTCAATTCTAAATAATTGGTCAATAAACGTCAAAACCGTATAGGAAAAATAGAATACAACTCGTCAACAAGGCAAACAAATACACACATTTTGTTATTGAACGTGAATAAGAATGTTACATTTAAAAGTTGATGTGTGCAGGTACAGAATGGCAAGCAGTTGTGATGTAACTTTCTACAACGAAGCAATTGATTTATAATTTAGCGATCAATATAGGAAGATTGAAAAGATAAATTTTCGAAATTAAAGAGTATGGGTAATTTGTGGTGTAAGAGAGGGGGGAGATGTTGGCGAATGGAGACTTAATTTGTTTTTCATACTTGAGATTTTTATATTGCAAAACAAAATGCTTAGCAAAAAACAAGTGGGACAAATATATGACGCTAGTATTTTCGACTTGTTATATCTTGTTCCGACGTAAGCGATAGAGAAAAAAAATATCTTTTGGATCAAGGTATTCTGAAATTCAAGGTATTCTGGCTTATTCTGAAAATCCATCTACCATATTTGTGTTAACTTCCAAATTCAAGAAAGTTTAATCAAGAACTGAAACTTGCAGAGCACCCCTTGTAAGGACATTCTCTTCTGCGCCAAATTCGTCTTGACGAATTGCATCCTTGTGGAGACAATCGAGCACTTCACAAAATTTTTGTTGCCTATCAATATTGCATTCTCCACCGCCAAAACTTTTCGAATAAACTGAAGAAATGAACAATGTTTTCATCTATCGATTTTCTTTAGATCTACCATTAAGATTCGAATGCATCCGGAGAAAATTCCTAAAACTACAAATTTTAGTGATTTTGGCTTCTTCAATTCTTCAACATGGAAAATGGTGATCGCAATAATCATATGTAGCTATTAAAACCGTTTTAATGCAATTCTCGCAAGTACAGCCCGACACGATGAAGCCCTCTACTAGTATCGAAAAACTAAATATATTACGTTAAGCTAATTGACTGTTATACGCCATTGTACGAAGCGATAACATCCCCAGACATCCTGGCTGGAACGACCATATTCGCTGCATACAACTCTTGTATTTCGAAATTTGATATTCAAAAATCAATTGCTACTGCGAAACCCAATTTGAATCCTAAATTTTAACAGAATTGTGAATATTTTTATCTTTGAATTATATTAATTTAATAATTCAATATAAAAATAAATAAAATTCGAATTCAGAGCATTTGATGGTGAATGAGTTGCATTGCAGGTGAGTGTGAGTAACGAAAAGTCACTGGTCACACAATTATGAAAAACATTAAAGGCCACTCTAACTTTTCTAAGTGGGATACAATTAAAATTACAACTAGAATTAGCCTTTGAAGTTTTCAGAACAAGAATTCAATCTTTGTGTTGCCAAGATTGCCTTGCTTTTACACACAAGCTACAAAATGGGTAAGGGTAACCCTACTGTTACTGTTACCACATGGTGTTACAAATGGGACAAATTTTAAAATTGACAGCCACAAATTATGCTTGACAGACACCATTTGTATCATTTGTATTTGCAACAACTCAATCAAAGCCAAGCGCGTCTGTTCCACAGCAAGCGGCGTAATAGTCAGCGTCTGTCTTCATGTTAGAAGTGGCAATTAATTCTCACCTGTCAGTGGGTATAAAATGCTAAGCGATGGTAACACCAAAAATTAATGCCTCGTAGGTCTCGTAGGGTCAAAAGGTATTAGATGGAATCCCAGTGGCGGCAGCTGCGGTGAGTTAAGAAGCAGGTTCGAAGTGGTCGAAACCCAGTGACTGCATTGATATAGTGATGGTGAAATAGGTTACTATATCACCTACTATTAGAAGCGATAAGCTGTAGAAGCCAAATCGGAAATTTAGCAGGGGCAGTAATATGGCAAGGTTACAATTTAAAAGAAGTTTTAGGTCGAGCGACAGTCAATGTACAACAGCTGGGTTGCAAACAAACAATGATAAGTTGGTGCCAAACTTGCCTACTGTCCCAGCTCCTACGAGAAGCGCAAACCAAAACGTGGACGAGCGCCCAGATCTGGGTATACCGAAAAAGAACAACTACTACATCAGTAGACCGCTCGTAAAGGTCAAGGCAAAGGCAGTTTACACAAACAACCAGCAATCAACCTAGTGAAACTAGCAAGAGGTACACGTGGTAACAATAATATCTATCATTGCTTTGTTGTAGCATTCAGAAGCTCCAACAAATGATGGCAAGAAATCCTTCTATAAGCCAAACGTTTAGAAATCTGGTAAACAGCTTTGCAGCGTTACACAAATTGGTCGAAAATGACCCTACTGCCAGACTTCACCGTCCTTGAAAACAAGCGTCGATAAAACATCAAAAAACACCAAAGTGGAAACAGTGAGAACATCTTGAAAGAACTTAGATCAAGAACAAGACAGAGTCTCCCTGAGTTAGCATCCGAAACGTAGTGGCACAAGAAGACATAAAAATAAAAAAACGCGTCCTGGTCGCTACGCGAATCGAAGCCCGCAAACCTAGAATAAGAACACCTGCTCGGCACCATGATATAATTATATAATAATATCTATAGGTCTGGTGAAAAAAGTTATGCGCAAATACTAAAAGAAATGAAAGGGAACCCGGTACTGAAAAACCTCGGGGAATGTGTCACTAAAATTAGGAAGACAGCAAGGAGCGAGATGATTCTTGAACTCAAAAAGGGTGAGCACTATTAAAAGCTTAAACAGCACGCAGAACTAGCACTCAGAGACTCGGCGAGTGTTTGGTCTTTGTGTCAAAATACAGTTATAGAGTGTCTCGACATAGACGAGTTGACAATGAGGGAAGATATCTGTAATACAGTGCAGACTCAATTTCCTACAATTAGACCTATTCAAACTGATGCAATCAAATCTTTGAGGGCAATGTGAGACGAACTAATTAGACTCCATGAACAATTAGCGCATGTGTTAGTTACGTTTGTACACATCCAAATTGAATGGGTAAGATGCAGACTGCGCGAGCGAATAACTTCAACGCACTATTTCAGATGCTATGACTACGGTCATGTAGAAAGGCACTGCAAAAGTGATGTGGATCGAACGGAGATATGTTTAAGATGTGGAAGAATACGACATAAATCAAGAGACTGTAAAGAGCCCCAAACATATCTTCTTTGAGTGCCGGGAACCACAGGAAGAAATGGGCATGCTAAATCCAACTTGTACCCATAATGATTAGTGCGAGGCGGTACAAGACCTACTGACGCAGACCGTTAGAGACCAGAAAGTGTACGTGGCATTGACTTGACAACAATATTCAACCCTATTTACCAATGGGAACTGAGTTGAAAACAGGATGAGCAACGCCGCTATCTAGATCGGTAATACTCTTCCTTGCGAACGTAGATCTAGTTGTCAGCATAAAATTCACGACAATAACCAACTGTATATTTACTCTCAGAGTAAATAGATTGTTAAGCTACTCAACTTTGCTTTGTCTTTTTTTATTTGTTTTTATTATTATTATTATTTCTAATTTTAGTTGTTTTTAATCGAATATTTAAAATTTTTAATTCACCACAATTTTAAATTGTGTGAAGTAATGCAATCTATCGCGAAAAAAAATCTTACATACCCCGAATTTTCTTTTTTCTTTTGTTTTGGACCATCCTCTATCTAAATAGCCAATAAAAATTTTGGTGTACGTCTGTATATGCGTGGGTAGGTGTTGTGGGTGTGCGTGTGGGTGACCTTTCAGCATAGGACCTTGATGAAAATTTGGCAAATGATACAGGTTCACTTGAAAATGAAAGATCTGGATTCTTTTCAAATTTGGACAAAATGGCGGGGGGCTCCCGAACACCTCTAAGTTTAAATCTTGAATAACTTCTAATCCCGGCTTATGATTTTATTGAAACTTAGTATATAAGGTTTTAGTACAGTTTCCGATATTTCTGCATACCACCGGTTTGTCACTTTCAGTTAAACATTTTTTTTTTCAGGTGTTTATCCCCACTGTAGCCTACAATTACCGATCGATTTTCAAGAAACGTTAGTAAAAGATTTTAAATATCATGAAAAAGATTTTATCAGCTTTTGGAGTACATTGGATAAAGGGTGGGTTGGGGAGTCCACCATACAAAGAGTGATTTTTACCCAATGTTTTTTATGTTTGTTGGGAGTGGTTCGTTCGTGAATGAATTTTGATGAAACTTTGGAAAAAGATGCAAATATGTATGGCAAGGAACTGATTAGCTTTTGAGCGATAGTGACCAAAGTGGTGTGGGTCCCCGGAGCACCTGTTTTTTCGAAAGCTCAATAACATCAGTGCCTGATAATCGAATTGAATGAAACTTGGTACATCAGCATATAGTATGGTTCACAACAGTTCTTTATCCCAACTTCCGGTTTTTACCTATAATTAAAACTTTGATTGTTTATATTTTTTTTATTTAAATTAAATTTCAATTAGTGTATTATTTGATGTGATTTAGTCAGTTATTGGCAATAATTTTTAGTTGGAAAATATGAATGGAAAACAAATTGAATACAAAGTTCCTAATAGCGCCAATAATGATGATGTTCTTTGGATTTATACAAAATCATTTAATCACACCTAATGTTACTTTTATTATGGTTATAGTTGGTGGTGACGTTGAAACCCTATATTTTGAAGATAAAGTTCTAGAAATTATTTACCATTTTTTTGTTTAATTCAAAAATATATTACACCCCTAAAAAATATAATAATAAATTCCATAGGTCCGAAATTATCGCTATCAATCTCTTCATCTAGTATTACACCTAGACTCGCAACAGTTACGGTTAATATTTTTCAAGGTAAATAGGAAAGTAGTCGTAATAACCGCTGTCGTTGTTCATCACCCAAATTTCATCATTTCGTTTAATTGTGGAATTCATGAAGTTATGTCTCCAGATAATCGTAATCCATGATAACAGGTTAGTAAATATAATAATGTTCCGATTGTCTTTACTCCGTATACGAAAAATGAAGTGAAATTAGATGTGGAAATAATAGGGATGGTTTGCTCAACCAATAATTTTTAATTTTGATATTTTGTTTGAACCTGGAAGGAATCCATTTTGGTGAATTTCAACCGATTAAGAATGCTGAAGAAAGGGACGATTGTGAAATATTCATTTATTAATAGCCATGTAATTAATGTAATCCAACGTTAAATCGCATTATTTTGATTGTAAAAGCTTCATTCTGTCTTTAAATACCGATTTGTATATATTTTTTTGACCAGGGTCTCAACCTGAGGGTAGGTATAATAAATTTGGTGTATGAATGTATGAAGTGGGAGTGTATGAAAGTACGAGATGTGAGAGTTTATGAGATGTGAGAGTGTATGAGCGTATGAAAAGTAGGAGTGTATGAATGTTAGAAGTGGGAGTGTATGAATGTATGAAGTGGGAGAGTATTGTGTGTTGACGCCTGGGGTTGGACGTGGTGATCGTGGTTCTTTCACTTATGGGGGTCGCCAGAGTCTGATTAATTCACTTGCCTTTTCTTCTTTTCCGTTCTTATCATGTTTATCGCATACTACACAGTTATTTGTGCTGAAGTAGCAGGATTTTTTACTCGTTCCCACAGATTGCAGTAAGTCTGGGGCTATAACTAAATCTCGCCAGGTACACGACCTGCTATGCCACTTCGCTGCTATGCCGCGAAGAAGCTCTTCACTACAAGTCACCCACTATAATTGCGGGTGATTTTAAGACTTGGGCCGCTAAGTGGAGAATTAAAAGTACTATCCCTAGAGGTAGGGCATTCCTTAAACTATTTGCAAGACTGAATCTGGTACTGCTCAACCGCAAGGTACCACGGAGACATATAATAAAGGAGAAGCAGGTTCAATTATCGATATCACTTTTGCAAATGGGACACTCTCGAGAGGAGCACAATGCAGGGTGTCTGACTTGTATACGCATAGTGATAATCGTGCTATTATATTTGAAATCCAGCCACCACAGCGGTTTAAAGTCAAGCACATGGAGCAGCGGAAACCAATCGCTAATAGTATGAGCAGAGTGTCATTCATTCGAGTGTCTTATAGATATTGTACATGGCTGAAGTTGTGTGTCGCCTTTCTCACACCAAGGTGGCCTCTCTACCGCGTGAGCTGCAAACTGAGGATAACCCAATTTCGGCTTACACCACCGAAAACGTCCTAAACGCGGTGCTTATCCGTTAATAGCACGCCAGGTTTAGACGGCATCCCGAATATCGTTTAAAGCACATATAAAGAAGAAGCCGATGATATTCGAAAATATCTACACTGCGTGCCTGAAATACGGGATAATTCCTGAGGAATAGAAGCAGCAACGCATTGTGTTTATATCAAAAGGTGATAACTTGATAAGGCACCAAAAGAACCGTCGTCCTATCGCCCGCTGTGCATGCTGGACACAACTGAAAATCTTCCAGTTATATCCAGCACATGTGTAGCTAAAGTTTATACTTAAGATAAAAATATTTAATAATTAATAATAATTATTCAGAAAGTAGGAGAAAATGTAGTCTTCTACTCGCCGAAAATCATATTTTAAACTTCGCGACCACCCGCTATCGCCTCGGCTAACTGTTCTTTCGTTTTAAAATATGTTGTTTTTTGCATCGTTGAAGAATATATTATTAGTCAATAGCATTTTTGCGGACTTAGCTCACACAACTTCCATTTACGATGCGTTAATGGATTTAAAAAAATGCAGCTTGTGTTATGAATAATTAATAATTTAAAAATCAGTGAATGGTAAACACTTGTAGAATAATTGCATGTCTCAATAGTGATCAGCTTTTACGAATCGATCTTCTGAAACGGAAATCTCTTCTTCACAATAAATAAACCAATTGAAATCAATTAATACATCCATTTGTCATTTATACTTGAGAAAGATGAAGTAGATTAGAAATCTTCGTTAAATATATACAATAAACAAAACAACAGAGAACATAAAGAAATCCAAATAAAATAATAGACGACGAGACTTAAAGATTAAGCTTTAATCATTATTCAACTTCTCTTTTAATATTAATATTAAGTCTGATTATAGATCATATTTTTTCATATGAAAAATCACTGTCGGCTATTATATGAGTTGTGTATGATTTTGTGTATGTTGTTTGGTGGTCAAGTTATTTCTATATAACCCATAATTGATACAATCAGAAAAACTGAAACTATATTATTATACATTTGATCGAATTTACAGTATATAATCAAAATCCAACCTACCTTGTAATTTCTTCTAAAAGTTTGCATGGATCGGCAGCATAAAATTTCACTCCAAAATAAAGGTCAAAAGGTTCTGTTGTTGTTTTTAATTGTCTTGATATTCGAGCGGCTGGATCCAACCAATGCTATTAAAATAAAGAAATAAATATAAAAAAAAACAACTAATGGTCCGATTAATTTATAAGCTTCGTGATCATACTAATAAAAATTTTTTTTATTTATTATTTTTCCATCTTTCTTACCGTTTGATTTTCTTGATCCAAATACCTTATACCAAAATATGCTGTTTCGATTAAATTAAGGCGTGAAAAAACAACATCTAATATTGATTGACCAGGCAAATCATCCTGAAAATTAAGAAAGAAAAATTATTAATGATACTGATAAAACACATTTTTTTTAAATGAATCATTTTTGGGATATACGAGAGTCGGATAAAAAAGTCAATTTAATATGTATTCATATTTCATATTAAACCAGAAGCAATTGAGAAATAACACTAATTAAATTTGTTCCAATCCATCGACCGACTGACTGATCAAATCATACATCACGTTTCAATTTCTTGATATTAAGATAAACAATTTTTCTTCTTCATCGTCTTGAGTCAATTGTATTAATTTAATCATCATCATGTCATGACAATCAAATCTACATTTTTTTGTTCAACGTTAAATAAATATAATCGTGACTTTAATTATTATTAAATTAAATTTTTTTTAAATGTGATACATACCGACCCCGTACAGTAATTGTTTGATTATTTCTTAATTTATATTTAAAGAAAAAAATATTACCCAATTTGTATAGTAGATGTAGATCTTGGTCGGATATTATTTTACTGAAAGTTAGAGGTAATTTGAACTTATTGTTAATAGATTTGGTGAAGAGTATTTACCATTATTAAGATGTAATTAAAGAAAAATATTTTATTTAGTTTACGGTGTTGTTCTATTAATTTCCGATTATATGTTCATTGTTTGAGTACAAGGCTGCGAATATTGGTTTCAATCCAATTAGTTTAATTAGTTAATAATACAAACGAGAATTGGATCCACATGAACCACAAATTATTAGGTAATAAAAACTAGTTGATTACCACAATAATTACTTGGGACTTAGATGATCTCTAGATTATGACTAAAAACCATAACCCTGATTAATTCAGTCTAAACAAAATCCCAACCCACCGAAATTAATTCTAAGAAGAAATTAAAACGTTTTCTATAAATATTTGTCATGTCTACAATTACTTGCAACATGAGTGCTAAAGTAAATTAAAGAGATAGCCAGGTAAAACCAAGACAAGAAGCTTATTGTATGATTTTAAATACGATTCCAGTAGAAGATTGAAATAAAAACCTTTGGAATTGGATGCTTATGTCGTCCAAATTCAAGCATTAAGCTGGAATCCTATAAATGATGAATTTTGAAACATAATTTTGATTTGTCGCAGCTCTGGTAAATTTTTGTACTAAAAACTTTTAGTTGCGTTTTGCGGACTAAAAGCAAGATTAAAGGCATACCTTATTATGATTCGGGACGAATCTGGGTATAATCACGAATAGAGTATTCACAGCCAGACCCTATCAGAAGTCATATATGATTTCACTACCATGTAACGATTGACTATTTCGAATATTTCTCTAAAAGTAGGAATATTCATATATAAAGATTTTCACTAGTAATTTACCAATTTGTTTCAACTCGGGCTTGTTTTTTTTAGAAGGAAAGGAAATAAAAGTTTTTATGTATGATACAAGTTAGTCAATGATATTTGAACGTTTAATTTTAGTTCATTGCTCTCAATACTAATTAATAATACTGTTTGGGTGTATTACATGTAGAGTAATACAGCTGTTCAAATATATTGAGTTTTAGAAAAGGTGTTTGATCAGATGATTTATAGCAGTTTAAATGTATAATTTTTAAACGAGAAAGAAACAAGAAAAAAGAAACAAAACACTGAAATATTTTACATATATTCCCAATCAAATCGATCAAAAGATCAATATTTAAATATCAATCAAATAATTAAGTTATTGATGTACAAAAAATGTATATAATAAAGATAAATTTATATTGTTTGTTCATATTAAATTTGTTGAAAAAATTTAAATTTTTAGAATTTGTGTTTTTTTTTATTCTACAGTGTTAGATTGTCGTTAAGAAGTTATTGTTAACAATTTTTAAAGTCAAACAAATATTTTATTCCAATCAAATTTCAATATTTTTGAATTATTGTAAAAAGCATATTTTTTGCATTTTTAAATATGAGCGTATTAGAAAACTGCTTCAAAGATAGTGAAAAAGTTGTTTTAACATTCCAGTTACTGAAAGGAACATAAATCGATAGTGGCTGAGAAAAATGCAACGGACGTATTTGAATTGAATGTCCGAAAAAATGTTCATAAAGGTAAAAATAGCTCGTCTAAAGTTCTTCGCATAAAAGTAAACGAGAAGTTGCATAAAAATAGTATGTTGAGCTTAATTTGTAAATTAACGCCTACAAATATAGCTCGTCTTCAATTTTTGAACATGATAAAATTATTTCAACGCGAAAAATATTTTGTAAAAATTAGTGTTCAAGGAAATTTTAACATTGTAAAACCACAACAGAAAACCATTGTAATGACATCACAGTTTTTTATTTGAGCATCAAGATAATATTTTATTCTACAAAGGGTCTATGGATGACGCTTCAGATTTTTAGATAGGTGATTTATGGACAGCCTAGAATCAACATTTGTTCCACAGGACTGGTCATGGAAGAAAACAATAAATAACAATAATGTAAGCACTTTGATTTAATTTATATAATTTTTGTTAATTTATTTTTGTACTGTTAAATTATTTTTCTGTTAGCTAATCTAACAATGTATAGATAGTTTTTTTAATTATTTCGTGATATATAAGAGGTTTCTAGGGTCAGGGTTTCCGAATTTCTTTTATAAAAGTCCAATCGTTTCAACCAGAGTCTTCTGCCTCCTGATTTCAGCCATATTTCCTGGACGTTGAGTGAAAGCTACCAGGCGGGATAGCAGGTAGTGGATAGCGAATAACCCTATACGATCCGTTCTTTAATAGGCCAACCCCTAAATGATCAATAAAAGGCTCCGAACAAAAACATTTTTACTCATTACCGCTTAAGCCCATTTCCCACTTCCACCTCCATTCCCTTTTTTCTCGTTCTAGTATCTGCCAAGCTGGAACTCCAGTCAAATAGATCGGTCTTTAACGGTGACGCCGGATAACTAGCAATGTCTGGAATAACCTTGACTTTTTTGTATAAGCGGCTCTGTGGAGACTGAAATCTTTTATCTCAAACTCGTAAGCATCAAATGGAGCGAAAACCTGGCCTCTAGTAAGAGACAAATATCGCAAAATGTGGGCGTGGTCAAAAAGGCCAAGGTTCAGTCTTCGGACATTTAGTGACATATTACGAAGAAAGATTGATAATTCCGGTACTTAACAATAGGTATCAATCGAATCGTGTAGATAAACTTATTGGAAACTGTAGTAAAATCGAAAAATTATTATCGAGAATGTGCCTCTTCACATAAAATGGTCCAGACGTTGTTTGCTAAGTTTCGTTGTAGTGGTTTGAGTACAATTGATGCCGAATGCCCAGGACTTTCAAAAGAGTTCACATTTGAGCAAATGATCAACAAAATTCATGATATCGTGTTGGCAGACCACTGAGTGAAGAATAATCAGAAAGCTGTGATGGCAAACATCTCACATGGATGCGTGCACAATATCCTACATGAATATTTGGGTATAAAAATTTATATGCCAGATGGGTGCTCCAATTACTCACAGTGGACAATAAAAAAACCGTATGACCACTTCAAAGCAGTGTTTGTAGCTGTTCCAGCGCAACCCAAATGAGTTCTTGCGATGCTTCGTGGCCATTGATGAAACATGGATCCATTAATTTACCCCAGAGATTAAGGATCCAAATTGATCCAAAGAAGTCTAAGACGGTGCCATCTGCCGGTAAGATCGTGGCCACCGTTTTTTTGGGATTTATAAGGCATAATGGACTGTTTGGAAAAAGGAAAACAGTCCCATTTAGCAAGGAAGAAAACCTTCTTCCACCACGATTACGCACCTGCTCACTCGTCTCACATTGTAGCAGCCAAATTAGTTGCATTGCGCTACAAGTTTTTGCCCCATCTACCGTATTCTCTAGACTTGGCCCCTGCGACTATTTCTGTTTCCAAACATGAAAAAATGGCTGGCGGGAAAAAAAATTCAAGACAAATGATGAGGTCATCATCGAAACAGAGGCTTATTTTGCAGACCGTGAACAAACGTATTTTTGGGAGGTTTAAATGGTTCGAAAATCGCTGGGCTAAGTGTATCGAGCTGAAAGGAGATTATGCTAAAAATAACATCCTATTTGAAAAGACAATTTTTTTTTTCATTGCCAAGTACCGGAAATATCAATTTGCCCTCGTAGAAAGTAATTTTGACTGTGGCGATTATGCATAGAAGGGACGAGGACGCCATTTTACTTATGAAACATGTGTTATGTAGACTGGAGTATGAAACCGTAGAGCAGTAGAGTTCCCGATTTATATAATGTCTGTTTTCTCATAATTCACAATTTTGCTTACCACACCTAGTTCATAAAAGTTTCTCATTCATACACAATCTATAGTCCTGTTTTCATATAGTTTCCGTTACATAAATTTGTTCTTAGCATAAAGCCATTAACAATGATATTTCCTTTACAATGTCCTATTATTGGCTCACACTGCGTTTTCACCAGCGTTATTTTACCGTACTACCAAAATTTGAATTCTCCGGACCTTAACCGTAGTTGCTCTAAAATGTTTTCAAGCCTCAAACAGCTGTGCATATTTGTCCAAACGTCTCAATATTTAAAAAAACTATTATTCTACAATCAGTTGCGTCATTGTCTTAAAAAAAGAAAGAATATTGTATTTTGTACATAGTTGTTGTTAACAATTTCACTTTCCGTTATAGATCTAAATTTTACTGTAATACTGTTGTAAGGTATTATTTCATAATACATAAACATCATAAAATCGGTTAAACTTACGTTTAATCCATTTTAATGTTTCTTCCAAATGCGTTGGAAATAACTTATTTCGTGAAATTATCTTACAATTTTATGTATTACATAGTAACAATCAGTATTTTTTTTCTTACGGAAAATGTACTAACGTTTCCCCTACTACGAAATTGGTAGCGATATTTTCGATATTAAAATTACTATAAAAGCAATGACTATACGATCTTTTCTCTCTTATTTCTGATTGGAATATAATGTTTTGTGGTGTCAATTTCATTGAGTCTAATCAATGCTTGAACGTTGTGCATTTTTATTTTTCTGGGTTTAAAATCCATAACTAGGATTGAAATATTCCTTTTTAATTATAATAATTGTTATAAAAATGTTTTTTGCCTAATTAAATTATATATTTCGTAGTTTAATTCAATGTTTAGCTAAATCTTGTAGTGTTAGTAAATTAAAAAAAAAAAAAGAATTGTTAAAATATAGTAATATAACTCTAATCAGTGAATATAAAAGAAAAAAAATCATTATTTGTTTGTCTATGTAAACAGTTAGAATTTGATTTCTGAAAACAGATTAAGTGTGGTTGCTTGAGAGACTGCATTATACCAACCGTATTATAATATGAATTCCGTTGATTGACAAAAGATTGTGACGTGTTCGACACAGCGAGTTTTTTTCTTGTCAAATACGAAATGTTAGCATTGTAATCGCTTTTTGTAAGTCAATTGGAGTTTGCGTAAGTCAATTTTCTCTCTGGCTGTGAATCATGATCATCAGTCGATAACTATACGGTCATCATTAGCATCGCTCATCGTTCATCAACATTCACAGTATTTAGCCATATTATAAATTGTACATCCCAGCTGTTCAACATTCATTAATCATTGCTTGCAACCATAGTCTTTACATCACAACAGTCGCTTTGCGTTCATCTATATTTACTGTGTTCACCAATATTATAAATTTTGCATGCCAACTGTTTTGCATTCATCTACCATTGCATGATTTATAAGTTACGTATTACTACCATCACTCAACTTGCATCCATATTCACCGTTTTCAACAATATTAATTTTTATGCCAGTTAGTATACCGTCATCCACCAGTATTTGATTCAACCGTATTTCAGCGCAACAGTTATATATAATTTTTGCTACTACTACCGTATTTCAAACATATTGCAACGCTACTTTCAAATAAGAACACTGCCGTATTTCAACGCAACATTTCTACTTACCTGCTGGGATTTCTCGCTGCGGATGGAGGGCTAAGACCTTAAGACGTTGAAGCCGGGAGGATTAAATCATGGGGTGAGTGAACTTTGTTTATTTTAATTACTTTTTTCTAATGTAGAAGGGTGAATGCGCGTGAACGGGTGTACAAGTGAATGAATGGGGGCTTGCTTGTCGTTGCGTGTGTGGGAGTTGGCGATGCTTGTAGCGAGACACATTCAGTCTAATTTGGAAATGTTTATACTCGAAATATTTTTGCTCCGAGGTAATATCTCGTTTTCCAAATACCTTTTTTTTTATATTGAATTGTATTGCCTAAATTTATTAATTTATATTTTTATTAAAAATTATTCCCAAACAATATGAAACCCGAATAAACAAAAAAAAGAAAACAAATTCTTGTCATGTTTTATGTTTATTAACCGTATTATACATTAGCCAACTGTAAACTACAGGTATTTAATTAAATTGGTTTGGAAAAATTTATTTAACTTACGAATAAAAATTATAATTTTTTTTGGAGCTGTAAATAATTTTCTTTGATAATTTCGTATGGTTTAAAACATTTTTGAAAATGTTATCAATAAAGAAAAAGGGAAATAAATAATAAAGACTTTCAATATAGCGTGTGACGTTCTCCTGTGCTCTAAGATTTGATTCTCGGCTTACCAGCAATGGCAGCGGTGTACAAGCTGTATCATATTGATCAGATGACAGCAATACAACTTATGTTTGATTACTACCATTTGCGGTACTTGCCGTGGGTCTTTGAGCTAAATTGTCTTGCTTCGCAGTCTGAGTGTGTGGGTGAATGTTAGCATATATGAAGCGTGAGTGTGTGGGCGTACGGGAATGATTGTGGGGGTTGGACGCGCTGATAGTGGTTCTTTCGCAAAAGGGGTCGCCAGGGTTTAATTTTTTCATTCGTATTGTTTCCACTTCTGTTTATTCACGTAATTTGCGTACATTTCTGTATTTGTGTTAAAGCAGCAGGTAACAATCTATCAAATCCACGATGACTGAGCTTTAGTCGTTACGGCGTTAAATTACTCTAGGTACGCATCCTGCTATGCCATTCTCATTGGTTCGCCAATGAGAAAGCTCTTCATTACACATGGGATAAAATGGCTATTGCGTTAGCAACCAATTTCCCCTCAATTGTTATGTTGGACTCTGGTCCGTCAACTGACGGTAGGGACGCAAGAAATCATCAGCGGTTCTACAAGTTGATAGTATGCGAAGAACAGTGGTAACTCTTACTCTACAACATGACCAAATCAAGGTGCTCGAAAGAGATAGACCAAATCCCCAGACAGACAAAAATACCGCCGGGACCTTCAGATTCTAAGGGCATCCTTGAGATTATTCGTCTGAGAAACGAAAGTCTGCCGACTTCTAATTGAAAGATTGGAAGAGTAGAAAAGGTGGTAGGAGGCTCGCGACAAACTATCGTTGTTTTAAAAATGAGTCGCTTTTGCACCTAGCCTACTCTAAAACAGGCTTCTAATAGAGTCTTCTAGAGGCTTCTAAATATTTATGGTAAGGGCACAAACCAAACCTCTACCTTGACAGTGGCTGAGCCTTTGTTAACGGAGATTCTTCTGCTTGAGGAAGCTGGCTCAGAGACGGAGGGAAAGTGGCTGGTAGAATCTTGTCCAAATTCGGACAGCGAACAAGAAAACGCTGCAGGAAAATGTTCGATTGGCAGTCACGCAACGAAAAACTCTTTGAGCCACCCCACGTAAATGTCCTGAGAATTTCGTCCGAATCTGGTGAAAATAGCGATACTTCTGTGGTGTGATGGGAAAAATTAATGCTTTGTAATGTTCGCTTCCGCGGCACTTCTAACCTGACTTTCAAGCACGGGTGAGAATATCGTTGTGAATCAGGAACCATGGATATCTTAGAACTCAATATCTGGACTCAGATCTCCCGATTAGACCTTGTATTTTAGTTAAAAATAATTTGAATATTTTCTTATTACCCATATAATAGTGACAAAGATGTTCCTATATGGTAAATATGATAACATATATCATATGGTAAACGAGCGAAAAGTAGCGGCTAGGCTTACGAAAATCATTTTAATCGACCTAGCAATATAAGGCTATCTTATTAAATCGGATGACACCAGACACTTCTAGTTTGGAAATTATACAACTATTAATGAACGCTTGTTGTCCCCATAATGCGGGAAGTGTCAGCCCTCCTTAAGTTTGAATGCCCAACGGATCTTGTGACAGAGTCAACGATTCTCTGGGCAATTAAACAATTTAAATCTTTCCAGTTGGCTTGTCCTGAACAACTAAATGTTGGCTCAAAACAATACAACGTAGTTTCCATTTCTGGCGGGGCAGAAATTCTATCATCTTTCCTTCTCAAAACGCTGGAAAGACTGATTAACGTTGATTCAAATGGAACATTTTATTTTCAGTGCACCGTTCTTTGGATGTGAACATTATCTGACTTGGTAAATAAACCTCTTTATAATGTAACATTTAACACTATGTGTAGAAAACGTTAATCTGGTTTTCGAATTGTGACCTCGTTTTGTATATTATACATCGTTTTAGGACCGTCGTCAATATATGAGAAATTTAACGCTGTCCATTTTATTTGGAACCGGAGTTAACGATACGCGAGAAAGTAAACGGGTAGCAATCTTATCATCAGCCTTATCTCCGCTAGCACTATATCTGTCAACAATAGGCATACCATAAACAAATTAAATTAAAATTAAAAAAATTAAATATTTAATTTAAGTTAAATTAAAATAAAAAAAAAATAACCTCAACCTACACATTTCATCAAATGCCACCGAAGATTAAAAATATGTCCGAAATATATAAATGTGAATATTAAAAATAAATCAAAAGCTGCACAAATAGCAAAGCATAAAGCAGAAAAAACATGGCTATCAAAAACCATTCAAGAACCGTATACAAAAATCAACCAAATAACAATACAGGTATATAATTTACAATTAAAAATATCCAAAGAACACCACCAATTGGAATATGAAATAATAATGGAACAAATTGTAATAAAAGTCAAAAGTGAAAATATCAAAACAAAACTAAATATATTAAAACAAACAAAATACAACCAACAAGAAATAAACGATCAAGAAATCATCAACCCACAACTCAACATATACCACAAATACAACAGAAGGATAGAAAACAATACAGAAATAGAATTCAATAATAAAGAAAAAGAATTAAACTACAGTATACATCCAGATAACAATAACAAAGATAAAAATAAACATCTACTACAAATTGAAAATGGAATATTAAAAACAAATTACCAACATCAACGAAATCACCAAAACAAAACAAAGCATCAACAAGAGTGTCAAAAGTACTAAAGAAGAACTAAAAATATTGAACACCACACAAAAGAAAATAAAGGAAAACAACGCTATAATAACAAAGGCAGATAAAGGAAACACATTAGTAATCATGTCATGTGATCTGAAGATTACAATAGGAAAATAGAAGAATACATCACAAACAACAACATAGAAAAACTACCAAGAGATCCAACAAACGAGTTCAACACATAAACAAAACGAGATGTCAACCAATCCATCAACATTTTAAGCGATAAAAACATCAGATTCAACAAAATGATAAAACAGGCAGCACCAAGCATACAAGGATTACCCAAAATACACAAACAAGATAGACTAATCCGGCCATTGATAAACTTTACAACAGCATCAGCATATAAAATATCAAAGCACATCAACAAATTATTAAAATATCACAGGAAATTCGACGTAGATTACTCCGTAAAAAACAACATAGAACTAATAAACAAAATTGAATCAATAAAAATCCCACATAATGCAAAACTAGCATCTTTGATTTAACAAATATACCAATCAATGACACCATAGAGATCACAAGCAATTTATGAATAAAATATGGAGTTAATACAAAAGATGTAACCGAAATAACAAACATAATCAAGGAAATCACACAACAAAACTATTTCACCGACAACCAAGACTTCTACAAACAAACACAAGGATTACCAATGGGAAGCTCACTATCAGGAACATTAGCAGAAATATACCTCAACAATCTTGAAAGTAACGGTTACGAAGTTATCTGTACTACTAAAAGTCTGTAAGCTACTTAAACCTAGAATTATTCTTGCGTTTGATGCAAATGCATTCCACACAATTTGCAAAAGCAAAGAAATTAGTGCACTAAACGAGTTCCCTTCTGGATTACATTTTGAAATAACCACACCCTTATAACTAGAAACATACAAGAAAAAACGGATGTCAAATGTGCCTCTCACTTAATGTCAAATAAAGCTAACTTAGATGAAATGTATCTGAAAAACATTTATTTGCTGTTCCTAGAAATTCCGTCTGAAGACACAGTAGAAAAAAACTAAGACTCTTTTAAAACAGATATATGGCTCTCTTTCAGAAGTGATCGAGAACACACTCTTTTCAACCAATAGACTTGTAAAAATTAACGGTCGACCTTATTTCATTTCCTGCTCTAAATTAAGGATCAAAACCATCTAAGAAACAACTCCATAAAAACAACTTATTATTCTATACTAGTTTTTACTTTATATAAAAAAATCAAAAGCAAAAACATCCAAAGAAACTCCGTAAATCAATTTAGTATTTTATTTTTGAAATATATCAATAATTGAAATTAGGCCATACTAATATCATATCATAGAGTATGAAACTTTGATTAAAGTATACAATTCAAATAAGTTTGCGGTTTCTAAGAATTTATTAAATGTAAAGTTGTAGTCTTTCGTTTTCGTGTTAGTATGTATATTGATTTTTTGTGATATAAATAGAAATATCGAGATATATAAATTCTGAGTAATATCATGACCAATGTATATAAAAAGCATAATGATGACCAATATATATATAAAAAAAGAAACACTGATAGAAAATTCTCGCTAATAAAATAGCGAGCAATATGTTTGATTGATTCAATTCATTAAATTCATTATTATATGAATTATAAAGCCCATTAATAGATACGATGTAAAATAGATGATCATTTGGAGACATTAAAGGATGATTAATATTAAAATTTAAGTGACTATTATTTAAGGATTGAAAAATATTAGAGATGATAGTTTGTGCCAAGAAGCATAGATATTGATTTTCATTTTGCAATTTTACGAGATCACTATTTAAAAAATATACCCCATAGTGCAACAAATAGGTTCACAACAGTGTAATTTTGTGGTTTACAATTATTTGACGATGGGCTAGTAGTTGCTTAAAAACATTAATAAAAGTTGTAGCTAAATCTAAACGCGTTTTGTAAAAATTAAAAAATTTCCACCACAATTTCTATATAATAAAATAAAATTATAATAAAAATAAAATAATGAAATACTTCAAATATTTTCCTAAAGGTGTTGTAATTTTTTATACCATTCATAACAAAACAGAAAAACGAAAAAAAAAAAATATAAAAACTAATAAATGTCCCTCCACGATATCATTATTTTAGCTTACCTTTGTTTAAAGTCAAAGATCCATCTACGTAATTACAAGAGCTAAAGAAAAAAACTTTTAGCACCTCAATAAAGAGGAAGACGGATAAGAAAAATTTTATAATAATTACATTTTCTATGAAATTTTATAGTTTTGCTGGTGGGATATGAATGTGCATGCGATGTGTGATCTTTTTTTATATATACGAAAGATGGGAATAATAAAGTTATATTTACCATAAGTTCATATAGGTATATGAAGTGTTTTGGCATTAGATGATTTTTATGATGGGTAATTTAGTTTTATTTGAATTTTACCGGGGAATTAAATTTATTTTCAATATGTGTTGTTCACGTTTAATCTATAACTCGAAATTGGTTTTGGATGTTTAAATGGAAATTGCTTGGTTGTCTGGCGGCTTGTCTGTCTTAGTTGATTGATTTAAAATTTGAAACAGTTTGTAAAGGATTTCAAACGAGGTATGCGTTTATTTACCTGTGAATAATTACACTACTTTTTTGCTGTTTTGTTCCAATTTCTGTTTTAATTCTTGGTTGGGATTCAAACTCCGCGTCAGTGACTTTGAATCCTTTGGCAGACACGTTTCACTACGCCACCAAGGTGTTATGTAGCCTGGGATGTGATAACGTAGTGCAGTTAGTAACCGATTTATGTAGTTTCCATTTCCTTACATATCATTTTTTTTATATATATATCACGCGCATTTAACAACAATTTTTCGTTCATCCGTAGTCTATAGTCATATTTTCATATAGTTTCCGTTACATAAATTTGTTCTTAGCATAAAACAATTAACAATAACATTTCCTTTACAATCCCCTATTATTGACTCGCACTGCGTTTTCACCCGCATTACTTTACCATACTACAAAAATTTGAATTCTCCGGACACTAACCGTTTTTGCTCAACAAAATTTTCAAACCTCAAACGGCTGTGCTTATTTGTCCAATCGTCACAATAGAAAAAATTATTATCCTACAATTAGTTATGTATTCGATTTCTTATATGGACATTTTTTTTTTCAATTTGTCTCTCTGTTATAGATCTAAATTTTACTGTAATACTGTTGTAATCTATTGTTTCATAACACATAAGCATCGTAAAATCGGTTAAACTTGCGTTTAATTCATTTTAATATTTCTTACAAATGTGTTGGAAATGGCTTATTTCGTTAAATCATCTTGCAATATTATGTATTACAAAATAACAAACAGTTTTGTTTTAACGAAAAAGGTCCTAACATTTATTAACATAACATAAATAAATTTCCTTTCATCAGAAACATTTTTTCGAATTTTTCGATGTTAAAAATCCTATAAAAGAGATGGATATATGCTGTTTGTTCTCTTAGTCTATTACATTTATCATTCGTTTGTTTGACGTCACTTAGTCTAATTTAAAACGTTTGCATGTTATATTTGTTTGGTGTGTTAAAACTTCTTCGTTTTGTGAGTTTATTTATTTTTAAAAATATTCCTTACCAAATTTTAAATAGAAATTATGAATGTTGCTATTTGTTTATAATACAGATAGTTTTATTATTGAAAATAAAGAATAAATTGTTTTATAAATTGTTAAATAAATTATTAGATAAGATAACAGTAACTAGTGATGCCTTAAATAAAAAAATAAGTCTACTACATAGTTATCGTTTAGCTTAGTCTACGAAAATTTTGAATTAATTTACAAAAAAAATATACATGTATATTCTGTGAACTGTTCTGATAAAAATAAAAATTTAATTTGAAATATTTTATAAAGTGAAATATAATGCCAGCAAGGCAATAGAGTTCATTTTTTGTGTAACAAAGTTTTGTTATTATTTCATCTCTACATTGATATCAAATTTTTGCTATTACTCCTTATTTCAACGCATCATTTGTGTCAAAGTTTTACTATTGCTACCGTATATTATACATATTGAAACGCATCATTTATATCAAATGGTTGCTGTTGCTGCCGTATATTTTACATATTTCAACGCAACATCGATATCTGATTTTTGCTATTACTACTGGATATTATACATATTTCAACGCAATATTGGTATTAAATTTTCGCTGTTAATGACATATTTCAAATCAACCTTTATATCAAATTTTTGCTGTTGCTCTCATCTATTTTACATATTACATCTCAACATTGATATCAAATTTTTGCTATTACTACGTATTTCAACGCATCATTTGTGTCATTGCTTTAATATTGCTGCCGTATACTATACCTATTGAAACGCATCATTTGTGTCAAATTTTTGCTGTTACCACCGTATATTTGACATATTTCTACTCAACATTTATATCAAATTTTTGCTGTTGCTAACGTGTATTGTACATAATACAACTGATATCAAATTTTGGTGTGATTACAACTGAAGTTCAACTCAACATTGATATACTATTTTCTTGATACTTTACCTGTTGGATTGTTCATCGCTGATGGAGGGCTGAGGCCGTAAGATGTGGTAGTCGGGAGGATTTAAACATGGGGTGAGCGAACTTGATTTATTTTATGTATTTTTTTTACATAGAGGTGTGAATGCGTGTGAAAGGGTGTATCAGTGATTGAATGGGGGCGTGCTTGTCGTTGCGTGTGTGTGTGAACTGGCGGTGCGTGTAGCGAGACACATTTAGTCTAAATTGGAAATGATTCTAATCAAAATATTTTTGCTCCGAGGTAATACTTAAAATTCCAATTACCTTTTCTTTTTTTATATTACCTAAATTTATGAATTTTTAAGTAAATCAAAAATCATTCTCAAATAACCGGTATTACAAAAAAGAAAAAAAAAAGACAAATTCTTGTCATGTTTCAGGTTTATTAATTCTATAATACATTAACCCTCTGTAAACTACAGGTATTGAAACAAACTGGTTTGGACATGTTTATTCAACTTACAAATCAATTGATGATTTTTTTTTTCTGTGAGCTGTAAATATTTTTTTTCGGGGAATTACGTATGGTTTTATAAATTTTTTTTTGAAAATATTATTAATAAAGAAAGGGGAAAATAAACAATAAAGACTTTCAATATAGCGTGTGACGTTCTTCAGTGCTCTAAGATTTGATTCACGGTTTACCAGCGATGGCAGTGGTTTACGAGCTGTATCGTATTGCTCAGATGACAGCAATACAACTTAATTTTGATTACTACCACTTGCGATACTTGCTGCGGGTCTTGGAGCTTGGTTGTCTTGCTTCGCAGTCTGAGTGTGTGGGTGAATGTTAGCGTGTATGAAGCGTGAGTGTGTGGGCGTCTGGGAGTGATTGTGGGGGTTGGACGCGCTGATCGTGGTTGTTTCGCAAAAGGGGTCGCCAGAGTCTCCTTTTTTCACTTGTATTTGTTTCCATTTCTGTATCTCATCGTAAATTGCGTACATTTCTGCATTTGTGTTGAAGCAGCAGGTAAAAATCTATCAAATCCACGATGGCTGAGCATTAGTCGTTATGGCGTTAAATTACTCTAGGTACGCATCCTACCATGCCATTCTCATTGGTTCACCAATGAGAAAGCTCTTCATTACTATTAATATTTTTATTAATATTTTATCATACATGTTTTAGTTTATCCATTTATCCAATAGCTTAATATAAATTTACAATTGGAATTACATAATTTGAATATGGATGAAAACGAACCTGATTTTTTAGCCTTCTTAAATCTGAAAATTTGTTGCAATGAAAAAAAATTGAAAAATTTCTTGGGTTTTAGCTATTTTCTCCATAATATCCAATATCAAGTAGATGCGGCACCAATTGAGTCGAAGGCACATAGAAAAATCAATTGGCGTTGAACCGAAACCGTGAGAACCAAAGCATTTGGTTTATGAAGTGATCATATGGCACAATCTGTGAAAAAAAGGCATGTTAACTTGAAATCATCATGAAAATGGATTTGGTACCATCAAATATTTAAAAATTTAATGCAAAATAATAATAAGCGTACTTGTAATTTTCTGAAGGGTCATATCCGGCTCGAAGGACCCAAAATTTCGTAAAAAATTAACAAAATTATCAAAATTACTCTAAAATATTAATGGATTTAAAGGCGAAAACTATAACATGCATTCAATACAAATAATGGGGAGCGATTGCTGATAATTCAAAATTTTCATTTATCTAAATTTAATTTCAGACGGTTTGACTTCGCTGATATGATTTGCCAGAAAACAAAACCGTCAAGATGAGGCGTTTTAAGGAAGAATACAAACAATCAATTAATGTTTCTATAGCAATAAACCGTAAAACAACAGATTACTAGGAAATGTTATCTGTAAAATAACGAGGAAATTATAACATAAATCAAATGATAAATAATATGCGCTTGTGGCTAGGGCATGCAAATCTATAAAAGATAATTGAAAGTTTGAGCTCAATTTAATATTTTAAAGTGACCCCCCTCATTTTGGTAAACGTAATCCGTAGCAGTGACTGTTAAGCATAAGCTGAAAGACACAACCAATACAGTAACGCAACACCATACAAGGTGGTATGAATTGATAAATATAACAGTTTGGATCAAAAATATTTTTACACCATCCAAAAGAACACCCTTACAAGGACAAACGAGTTATCAACATTTTTAATTATTGGACGACGCAATATATCAAGTACGGTGGAACAAAGCTATTATATCCGGCTCCTAGGACCAAAATTGGAAAAAAAAATCAATAGAACTACTAAAGCGTATTGTGAACAATCTTTGAAAGATCAAGCGAAGAGTTGGTATTGTAATTAAAAGAGCTTAAAATTAATAATATTATAAATTATTTTATAAATGAAGCGGTTGTCTCTCAAATAATTTCTGACCTCTACTTTGATTTGTCGGTTTTACCGATCAGATGCTACCGATATAAACACCATCAATTCTGTTCCATGATATAATAGTAAGTTCAATGGGTTTTTCTTTATTCAATTTTTTTCAAATTTTGTTAACTTTTTAACATACATACTGGTACAAGCTTACAATACTGTCAATTCGGTGGAAAGATGTTTAGTTGTCAGAAACTTTTATTTAAATATTTGTTTTCTAGTTCTATAAATATTAGTTAAAATTATTAATGAAAATTAAAATCTGCATATATGTACAACATTTTCCTTTTTTTGGTGATACTGTACCATAACATTAACTATGGAAAATGATTTTTTTCTTTTGAAAAAATTAAGAGAGCTATGACCAAAAAAATCTGTATTAGCTAAAATATTTATATTATAGTTATAATATAAAGTTCAAATTACGAAAACATTCCATATTATAAAGTTACTCTGTAGGTACAGAGTTTAACTCCTGGTATGGTACATATTTTTTTATTGTTTTTTTTAATTTTTATTAAATACCATTAAAATAATTTTTTTTTTATTTATGAATTCATAAAAATAATAAAAATTTCTTTATTGAATTTTAAAAAATTGATCTATAACGCAGTTTTTTAAAGTTATATTGCTAATGTGTTTTGCAATTTGCATTCGAGTCATCATTTATTTATTTATTTATTTATTTATTTATCTTTTAAACCAACAAACAGATTTACAGAAATCCAATTACTTGCTGGTTATATTAGAAATTACTTAATTCTAGTTCACATCAAAATTTGAAAATAATTTTAACAATTAAATAAAAGAGAAAAAAAACAAACAAAATAGAAATAGTAAAAAAGGTTTTTATTCTAAATAAAAATTAAAAAGACAATATTAAATTATAACCTACAATCTAATGATGTAGAGTATCATCAAAAACATAAATATAGAAATTTTTAAATTGATTCAAAGTTATCAACAATAAATTTGATGATCAGTTAAAACTTAAATCAATTTAAAAATAGTTGTTTTGAACTTCTTTAATGGCATAGAGATCGAAGACAAATCCAGTTCATTAAAGTAACAATTATGAGAATTTTGCAATCTTACCATTGGCGAGTTTCTCATAAAATTAGTCCTGTATGTAGCAATAGAAAAAGATGCAGGATTTCTTATGTTGTATCTATTATTATTACGATATGACAATTGATTAACGATGTCGGTATCCAGTTGTAGAATTATTATTTTGTATAATGTTAACTCATCTGTGATTATACGCCTATTTAGTAATGTTCGGAAGCCATATCTATTAAGTCTATCACAGTACGGTTCATACGAAATTTTCATTTTATAGTTGAGAAATCTCAAGAACTTTTTTTGAACTCTTTCAATTAAATTTGTATAAGTTTGGTAACATGGATTCCATATGGAAGAGAGGTATTCAAGTTGACTTCGGACAAGAGCATTATAAATTGAAACAAAAGACCCAGATCTTGAGAACTTTTTGGTAATTCTCATTACAAAGCCTAACATCTTTAGAGACTTATTAACAATACTTCTAATGTGTGTGTTGAAACTGAGTTTACTATCAACTATTACACCTAGGTCACGCACGTCCTCTTTGCATTCAAGTGGAACATTTGCAATACTATATGAGTGATTTGAATTGGAAAGTCTTGATTTTATACTTAACGAGTAACATTTACTTATGTTAAGATGTAAGTCGTTTTCAACACACCAGCACTGGAGATTATCAAGGTCTGATTGAATCTGATAGCGATCACTAGATGTTTTGACTGACGAAAATATTTTAAGGTCATCGGCAAACAATAGAACTTCACTTTTGATATTACTAACAAGATCATTGATGAATAAAATGAACAATAAAGGACCCAATGTAGAACCTTGTGGAACACCAGATGTGGGTATAAATTCAAAAGACTTTTCATTTTTAAGCTCTACATATTGACATCTGTCGCTCAGATAAGATCTAAACCACCACAATAGTTTACCACGAATACCATACCTTTTGAGTTTCCGTAAAAGAAGATGATGATTAACTTTATCAAAAGCCTTGGTGAAATCTGTATATATCACATCAACTCCCTTACCCAAGTTAATCGAAGCATAAAGGTATTCTGTAAATTGAAGCAGATTAGTTAACACTGAGCGATTTTTGAAAAAGCCGTGTTGCTTACGAGAAATAAGATGCTTAGTGTGTTCGAATACTTTGTTATGTACCAGTTTTTCAAAAATTTTACAACAGCTGTTCAAAATACAAATTGGCCTATAATTCTTAATGTCCGTAATATCACCAGATTTAAAAATAGGAACTACTTTGGACCTCTTCCATTTATTTGGAAAAACACCTTCATCTAATGATTTGTTAAATAGAAAAGTTAATGGAACAGCAATAGACGAGGCTACATTTTTTAGAAAAATAGGTGGTAGTAAGTCTGGACCACAAGTTTTATTTGTATCCAGATTATTTAATAATACCCTAGTTTCTTCAGGTGAAAATACTATTTCGGAAATCAAATCGGCATTTACCTGCATATTTGATAAGTCGTTGGCAATATTGGAAGTATTATTATTGTTATAAACTGAGCCAAAATAGTTTGCAAAAGAATCACATATGTGTTTAGATTTAGAGCTCTTAATGTCATTTAAATGCATAGTGTTTGGTGTCGTATCAGATTTCTTTAGTTCACGAGCATACGACCAGAACTTTTTAGGATTATTGGATATGCTATTTTCAACAGATTTAATATGAATGGAATAGGATTTTTTTAACTCAACTTTTGCTTTTTGCCTTATTCTGGAGAACATATTGTAATAATCATTATCTTTAGTTAGTTGAAATTTTTTTCTTAGCGACTCTTTTACACTAAGAAGTTGAATAAGATGAGTTGAGTACCATGATGGATATTCATTTTTCTTTTGAGAAAATTTTAATACATTTTCAGATATTATTCGATTTATAATTTTGTAGAAGTCATGCTAAATAAATATTGAATACATATAAAATTGAAGGTATGTATGGCTGTTTATACTTTATGCATTAATACATTAATCATCATGAAAATTTATGAAGTTGTTTATGAACTTATGAATTATCGTTTTAAACGGTTGTTTGCGTTGATCAATGTTTTTTTTAACATAATTTTTTTTAGAAATTAAAAATAACGTAAGAAAGATAGTATAACCTGAAGGCTGAAACAATTATATTTGTATATCAAAATTATATGTATTTTAATTTTATCATCTTCACTAAATATGCTGTCGGTTTGCAATTGTATGTAATACATGTTTCAAAAATTAAGCGAAGACTTAATACTTGTAACTTGATACTTGATAAAATCGATTATATCGACTTATAGCTCACAATTACGAGACGGAAATCACATAAATTCTATACAAAGAAGCATAGCCTATGTATGGTTAAACATGAATGGCAATCATGATAAATAAAATAATTAAAAATGGTAGCACTTGGCCGATGGTGATTTGCAAACGGCAATAATACGCATTAATACCAATGAATTTGCTTAGCTTTCCGCAGAAAGATTTGTAAAATTTAAACTTGTTGATCTATGGGTGTGACAACCACGCGTACTTTATTCCCTGCTATTGGTATATGAGCACCTTTTGACAATTAGGTTTACATTGTGAGGTCAGTGTGTGTAGTTAGCGGTTTATCGTTCTGACATGTTTCTCATTTATTCTACTAATACGATCCAAATATTACTAATACGATATCAATTGATTGCGATTGCCAATGAAGTTTTCACTTCTGCCGTGCGGTCTTAAGCACACTCTCGGTTTTTTATCTAAGCTTGGATTTTTGTAACATCTAATAGAAAAAAAGTTTGAATCACTTTTAATAATGCCTGTAATTAGTACAAGAGCTTTGGCGCAACAGCTGGCTGTTATATTGATTAACTATTCGTGTTCAACCATCGTCGGTTGGCGTAACGAATTTTGTTATATTGATTTATTAATATTGTTCAACTATCGCTGGTAACATTGGCGCAACGATTTTAATTATATTGCATTGTTGGTGTTGTTGAGCAATCGCCTGTGGCTTTAGCGCAGCGGTTGAATGTTTTATTAAATTAATTTATATTTTATTTATTATGGTTGGCTAGTGGAGAAGAAGCATGAAGATTTGGATCAATTGATAATTTTGGGATGGGTGTTACATTTTAATTTTTTAATTTAAAAGTTATATTTGATGTTATGTGGGTGATGGTCTTGGCTCCGCTTACTTTTGGGATCGACAAATTCCCTAATCTTTGTTCATTTGAGACCATATTCTTTTGAAACCTTTGCGTGCAATTCAGCATTTGTGATAAGCTGAGGAAAGGCATAATCGAACTCGCGTACTACACTAGTCGGAAATTTAAGTGTTCATTGCAATAATTTTCATAATTGATATTTTTATCGTAATTGAAAATGTAAAAAGTCATTGAAACTCAAATGAAAGAAGTTGCAATCCTTAAATTTACAAACTTTATAATGAAGCTGTTGTTCAATCTTCGTGATTTAGAGCCGCACTATTTTCCTAGGCGCATCAAATTTACATTACCAAAAACCTTCTTTTTTTTTGCCCATTTCGAACATAGTTTCTTATATTCAAATACGAAATCGTCTTCTACAGTAATTTCTGTTTAAAATTATCATAAAATAGTTGTGCAATCTCTTTAATTTGGAATCGCGCTATTTCCCTATATAATTTCTTACAATCATTTCGTAATTAATTAGTTTTTCTACATCTTTTCTAATGTTGCTATGAGTTAGTGGTACAAACTCTTTAGTGGGTACTAAAACTTAACGAAAGTAAAGACCCAAGAAAGAAACTTATCGTTTTGTTATTGCTTGTAAACGATCGATAATCTACTATAAATAGATGCCACAAGATGGCTTCGGTCTCTTATTCGACTTTTTGTCTGATGAAAACAAACAGCTTTTTTCATTTTTTTGAGGCTAAACGCTGCTGGTTGAATGTAAAAGATGGAAGATATTCCCCCTTGGATTGGAAAACGATGAAATATTTAATTTTCATGTTTCGGTTTGGTATGGTGTTATAAATTAATCTATCGGTGTAGTGATTGTAATTATAATAAACAAAAAAAATTAGTAGAATTGATATACGTCTTAAATTATTAGCGCCAGCGTTCTTCGTGATATTCTGTGTTGTAAATTTTATTGCAAAAACTGTGTCATTTAAAAGTGAAACGAGGCACGTCCGCGAGTTGGATAACGGAAAGATACACCGTATGTACGTCATGACCTTTAACATAGCCTATCCAAATTTTATGGGTATGTTGGTTTAATTCGACGGATAAAGTTTTACTTTTGTCGATAATTGAAAATACAGGGTACGTACTCCACCGAAATTTTTGTATAAAACGGATTAAGAACAGTAATTGTGACAATGATACAATCCATTTATTTCCGGTGTTAACTATTATTTGTGGTAGTGCAAATGTACACGGTAACTTATTTAATATTGCACGTTTTAAACTAAATATAGATAAAAAGTTGAAAAATGTCATAGCTTATTAGTTTAGTCTGTGACTAAACTCTTTTGTGTGATGACCTAATCAAGGTCACTGATATTCATTTTGAATGCAGAATATAAATACATTAGCTAATTAAAAATTAAACCTACACAAAAAGAGGAACATTTTACATTTAACTTATTATTTAATTGTATCATATAAGTAAGCGTTAGTTGTTATTAACGATAATTTGGTTAAGTTGAACCTAACTTGTGTTAACCATAATAATAAGATTGGAGAAGGAAGTTTGATTTTCAAAAGAAAAAAAAACAGACAAATTATCGTAACTAAATGAGCATTTGGTTATTATTGACGTAGTCAGGGAGGATTGAAGAACGGTAGCTGGTGGGAAAGGTATTGGTCTGCGCTAGAAACGACATTAATCAGGTACGACCATTTGGTGATTTGATACTAGATCTGGCGGAAGAACGATTAGACCATTATAGCGACTCACGGTTATAATGCGCATGATTTAATTGTGAAATTGTCGATCAAGTTACCGATGATGCTTGGCTAAAGAAAGGGAGGATCTGAGGAGTGGGAACTGGACTAACCTTGGGGTGAGTAATTCGTTGCTTTTACAGTTATGTATCGATGTTTGAATGTATACGGGAGTGTGTGTTCTTGTGCGTGCATGCATGGAGGGCAGATGTGTATTTGACTGGAATTTCAGTATGTACACCACCGAAATGATATAATCATTCACGGTGAGTATAGTATTCGTCATAATTTATTATATCTGTGTTTATTTTATATGTGGGTGTTCATAAGTGAAATTTTATCATGTTTCTCTTCTTTTAATGATTATTAATAGTAAATGGTTTTTAAATTAGATATTGATATATTAATTAAAGTATATTGCTGTGCTAGAAAATATCTCATCGATGATTTAATAATCACAAAAATTATTAAACCAATTTCAAATAACATTATATTATTCGTACATAATGCTAGCATTGAACTAGTCAGTGTGCATGAATTTAAAACCGTTCATTAAAATTCGTGTGGAATATTTTTATTTAATAATTGATGTTCAACTGATAAAATTTCTTGCCGGCTTTGAATGGTAGTGATAATATAACTAATGGTTTTAGGTAATAATTTTTCTATACCAAAGGATTGTTTAAGTTTCATATTGCAAATCTTCGGCGGATGATGGAATATCACCGACGATATTATTGGTGATATACTCAACTTTAACTAAAAATACCTAATTTTTCGTTGGTATTGAATACTAAATTTGCATTGGATCACTTGCCAACGTACCTATTAATTGAGATCCACTAGAAGTTGATACCACCGTATCAGGGAATTGTTTATATTGTTGCCTTGATACCAATTAAAAGTACAATGTTACCAATTACACCTTGTGTTAATGAAAAATATATACCAATTTTGTCGTTGAATGACAACGAAAGAATTTATGTTCAAAAATCATTGATATGGAAGGTTGGCTATAATTTAATTTTAAATATAATTTGTGCTCATTCAATTTAATTAGCTCCTTATGTTAAGCATAGAATTCAAATAATTTGAGATGGTAATGCTTTCATTGGCAATGAATATCTCAGAAACAGATTTTCATCTTCGACGAATCGGAGTATTTTTTCTTTCTTCTTTGTAAACTTGATTTTGATAAAAGTTATACTTATTTGGATCAGGATGTTGGTATTTGGAATGGTACACCATATGCTATATGGAATTACTTTGTATTTTTTTTCTCCTTGGCGTTAAGGTCTAATTTGGAGTTTAGGACAATTCTACATTATAGCCATTAGTGTGGTCGTTGTTATTTCTAGCTGAATAGGTATGGACGTATGCATGGGTGTATGCGTGCATGTGGGTGTGTGTGTGTGTGTTGAGGTGTGAGGATGAGTGCCTGCGGTGCGAGAGCGCGTGAATGGTTGATTGAATTGTGGGGTTGGACGTGGCGATCGTGGTTTATTCATATACGAGGGTCGCCAGAGTCTACTTCTTTCACTTGCCTTTCTGTTTAATGCGTGGTTATTAAGAGATCTACGTACAATAACGTTATTTGAACTGGAGCAGCAGGTAAGGTCTACTCGTCCCCACAGGCTGAAGCTAGCTTGGGGCTAAATAAATCTCATCTAGGTGCGCGGCCTGCTATGCCACTTCGTTGATCTTACCACGAAGCAGCTCTCCATTACAACTTTGACTTTTAAACTTGTTTTACATTATGGAATCTGCTTTTTGTAGGACAAAGCCCTCTTCCTTGGTATAACAGATACCTATATATTTCAGCTAAAATTATGTGCGATTCTTTGAGTCAGAGATTACGATTTTTAAATATACTGGTTCTTTCAATTTGGCTTTTTTGTATTTCTGACATATAAGTCACCACTGTCTTCATTGCCAAGAATCAATGTAAAAAAATTGACTTAAAAATTTTGAGGTTAAAAAAATCTAAGCTATTGTTAAATAAAATGAATACACGTGATAGATTTTTCTCACTAAATTAAATTCACACATCAGAATAGTCTTAGTCTTGAATAATATAAAATAAAATGACTTCCAGTAAAATTTATATTGGACGAGTGTATTGAGTTATTTTAATTACTTCGCCCACTTTTTTTTTATTAAAAATGGTGGAAAAATAAAAACTGTCGTAAAAAAATAAATAATTTTTTTTTAGTTAATTATTAACTTATTATTTCATTTGCTTTATAAATTTATTAGGTATGTTGTTATTTTTCACTGAACCAATTTAATTCTTTTATTTTAATGTTCCAGCTATTAATTTCGATATAAAAATAAGAAAAACTTGTGTTTTGTCGGTTATGCTTATATTTCAAAATAAAATAAAATATACAAAATTTGAAATCAATCGTTTCATGCAAAGTGATGAAACAAATGATGACTAGATTCTAGCTCCCAATTGCTTAAAATCAAAAAAATTAAATATAATTTCGAGCATGCTGTTTTTATAGCATTTTTTATAAAACTATTTTATTTGTGACAGTTTAAAAAAAAATTTAAACATACATAAATTAATATATTTTCCTTAAAAGATTTACAATAACATAAAACTATCCAATTAAAATACTTCAAACTATTGTATCTTAAGTTAATTATAGCATTTTATTGTTCTATTAAAGAATGACTTTAATGTTTTTATTTATTATTTTGTGTTCAAAATTTATTACAAGTAATAATTTTATGTACGTAACTTTAAATCATAATTTTATTACTGCTATAAAAATCAGTGAAATAATTTTAATTAATATTCCGTTTTGTTGTTGATGATGTTAAAATTATTTGCTTGTTAAAAAAATTAATATTTGAATAAATTTACATATTGAATATTATAGTGTTATTTGTTGTAGGCTAAGAAATGTTAACCTAAGACCTGTAATCTTAAATAAGGAATTAAGAAAAAAAATTATAACAATTTTTTTATAACTTGTTGTGTCGCGGAAAATAGGAAAAATAGTTATTTATGCAACAAGTGCGCAAAGTTATTCTTTTTTTTAACGAGATGAAATATTGACCGGCAATTCACTCGAGTTAAAAAAAGAATTGCGCACGAGTTGCATACACTATTTTTTCTAAAATTGTGCGCAAAAATATTAAATAATAAAATTTAACTTTCAATGTTAAATTTTCTGAATCATAATCAACATTGATAAAACTTTCTATAACAAATGATTATTGTTTTGATTATTTTTTTCAAGCCTCTATTATATAAGAAATTACAAAAAAAACTGTTCTATAAAATTTCAGTGTATTACCGCACAATCAAAAAAACATGTACTTTGCGCACTACAAACTGTGCGCAAAGTGACTACTTTGCGCACTGTTGTAGAAAAAAATTTTTTCATACTTTTATTTATTTTTATTGCACTATTTGTCCAATTCCCAACTCACAGGGAAATATGCATTGTGGATCATTTTGAAACTTTTGAAAATTGGTTGAAAGCAGTAAATGTTTTTTAGAATACAGAGTAGAAGACAACTCCAACATTCCACATTAATAGTTTTGCTAAGAATTTTTGGATTTCATGATCTTGCAATGGAATGCCAAGAGGATAAGTTGAAAGTTTTTCAGTTTCAAAAGTAGACAAAAATTAGTTGTTATATATATTTGTTAAAGGTTTAAACCAATATGACAGTTTGTCATCAGAAATAATTGAGGCTAGGAAGAATGTCTTACCACACGTATAAATGAACTTGATATTGTTGTCTGTAAAGAAAAATCGAAAAATGAACAGAGCTATAGGAAAAAGGGAAGTAACGTGCATTTATACTTATTTCTTTTGTTTGCTTTATTTTTTCGTGTTGATGTTTAACTTCTTCTATAAATGACATCGTTTCAGCGTCGTTATGGTCGATAACCTTATGTACGGTAGGTAATTATCATGCTTATGATTATCAAAAGTAAGGTGCAAATTCACCTCTAAAGGAATTAGAACCCTATATATAGTCTTTCAAAATCGTTTGCATGCTCTCTTGGCACTGAATTTATTTGTGATTTAAATCATTTGTAAGCGTTCTTCCCGTTTGTCCAATTTAGAATTTTGAGCGGTTTTTATTCAAATTATTTTTTGTTTATTTAAAGTTAGGCATGTTTAATCTTAGTTATGATAAATTATAAATTAACGTCTATGAATAGCTGAAGGTACCATGCTAATTAGGTTTTGAAATTATAAATTACGTCTTTTTGTGCAATTTTTGAACGTTTAATTTCTAATCCTAAGACTTTCGAGAGATGCGATATTTCGTCGAAAAAATCATGTCAAATGCATGACCTAAAGTCTCGCAATGGACTTTAAATCTTCTGTTGTTCTTTCAGAATTATTAACGATTCCATGAAGCTCATAATATTAATATAATATATTTTTCTTCAACAAATAGAACAAATATATGATTTTTGTGAGTATTGGTACAAGCTCTTGAGCAAATGTTTTAAGAATAATGGGAGGAAAACGATCAACCCTCGACAGTATAACTCATAAATACCTTGTAATGCCTGTGTCCGATAATAACATGCGCTTTGACATAATCGGTAAAGTGTTTGTTAATCTTCTGTAAATTAGAACTTCCTGAAACTGTTGATCAACAACATTCTGCAAATCGTTCCATTTATGTGCAATTCGTGCAAAAAAAGGTTTTTTTATCGCATTTTATTGTGTAAATGATGTTATATTTTTTATGACTGTTGATCTGTAAATGCATTTACAAAGACTTTTTTTACGATATCGTAGATTTTGTTGGACGTCTTTTTTAAAGTTTTTATTACATTTTATTAATGGCTTCATGTGAAGATAAAAGCGGTTTTTTATACTTTTTCACTGAGTTGGGTTTGATAGCTATGACTTTCACCGATTGTAGAATTGTTACGGTCACACTTTACAATTCGTATAATATATTATTTAAAATCAGAATATTTTCCGTACGCAATTACACAGCTCCTTTAAAGCTTTGATGTGAGGTACACGATTACGTTAAATCTGACCAACTCGGGTAGCCTTGTCAGTTGGAAAAGACCTAACTATGATAAATTATACAAATTGTTTATCTCAGAAAGAGAGAAAAAAAGAGAGAAGATGAAAAGTTGGTATCTTTTCATCTTCTCTCTTTTATTGAAATTTCTATATTTGTGGTTTCGTTTGAATGTTTTCTTGATACTACACTTATTTGTTCTTTTTATCATTTGTAAAAGTTAAAACAGGAAGCTGTTTGACCAATTTATAACTTTAAACCGTTTTTTCATTAAAGTTATTTTGCGATAGCAATTGTTCATGAGTGATTTTAATATTGCTTGGTAATTTTCTGACCTTTTTTGTTTATAATTATGGATAGTTAGCCAATTTATTGTTTCATTTGACCATTTAAGAAACTTTGAAGAATCTTGAACGACCTCTTAAAATTTTTTAATCGACCTGATTTTTGATGAGACTTATATTTTAAACTACCACATTTTCATTCCAGACAAAAAAAATATTCTTTTTTTTCAGGTCGCTCTTTTGTAGAGTTTCTGAATATTTTTGTTATTTGTTTTTTTTAATTTAATTTTCATCGAATTTTTCTTTGTTGTCTATTCTGATAATATTTGTTTGTTTTAATTAATAAGAAATTGTCACTAATAACTAAGAAAATTGAATAAGATAATGAAAAACAACACAATTGCTAACCCAGTATAGAATTTAACTTAAAATAATTCAAACTTTTACAGTTTAGTTTCACAAATATAAAACGAGACAATAATCATCAACGGAATAGTAAAGATGATACAAAAATGAAGAATAAAAACATCAATTAAATTGTATATTACCAAAAACAGTTATACAACATAATGCTATCGTACCAAAATCAATAAAATGAAGTATTTTTTATATATAGGGATGCAGTGCTGTAATGAAGAGCTTTCTGATTGGCGAACCAATGAGAATGGCATAGCAGGATGCGTACCTAGAGAAATTTAACGCCGTAACGACTAATGCTCAGCCATCGTGGATTTGATAGATTTTTACCTGCTGCTTCAACACAAATGCAAAAATGTACGCAATTTACGAAAAGATACAGAAATGGAAAAAAAATACAAGTGAAAAAGGAGACTCTGGTGACCCCTTTTGCGAAACAACTACGATCAGCGATCACCCACACAATCATTCCCATATGCCCACACACTCACGCCTCATACATGCTAACATTCACCCACACACTCAGACTGCGAAGCAAGACAATTAAGCTCTAAGACCCACAGCAAGTATCACAGATAGTAGTAATCAAACATAGGTTGTATTGTTGCCAGCTGATGAATCTGATACAGCTTGTACACCACTGCCATTGCTGGTAAACCGAGAATCAACTCTTCGAGCACGGGAGAGCGTCACACGCTATAGCGAAAGTCTTTATTAATTATTTCCCTTTTTCTTTATTAATATCATTTTTAAAAATTTACAAAACCATACGTAATTCCCAAAAAAAATATTTACAGCTCAAAAAAAATTATCATGTGATTTAGAAGTTGAAAAAAAACATGTCCAAACCAGTTTGTTTCAATACCTGTAGTTTACAGTTGGTTAATGTATTATAGAATTAATAAACCTAAAACATGACAAGAATGTGTCTTTTTTTTTGTAATACAGGTTATGTGAGAATGATTTTTGATTTACTTAAAAATATAAATTCATAAATTTAGGTAATGTAATAAAAGAAAAGGTATTTGGAAAACGAGACGCTACCTCGGAGCAAAAAAAAATATTATGATTAGAATCATTTCCCAATTCAGACTACATGCATCTCGCTACACGCATCGCCAGCTCACACACACACACACACACACACACACACACACACACACACACACACACACACACACACACACACACACACACACACACACACACACACACACACACACACACACACACACACACACACACACACACACACACACACACACACACACACACACACACACACACACACACACACACACACACACACACACACACACACACACACACACACACACACACACACACACACACACACACACACACACACACACACACACACACACACACACACACACACACACACACACACACACACACACACACACACACACACACACACACACACACACACACACACACACACACACACACACACACACACACACACACACACACACACACACACACACACACACACACACACACACACACACACACACACACACACACACACACACACACACACACACACACACACACACACACACACACACACACACACACACACACACACACACACACACACACACACACACACACACACACACACACACACACACACACACACACACACACACACACACACACACACACACACACACACACACACACACACACACACACACACACACACACACACACACACACACACACACACACACACACACACACACACACACACACACACACACACACACACACACACACACACACACACACACACACACACACACACACACACACACACACACACACACACACACACACACACACACACACACACACACACACACACACACACACACACACACACACACACACACACACACACACACACACACACACACACACACACACACACACACACACACACACACACACACACACACACACACACACACACACACACACACACACACACACACACACACACACACACACACACACACACACACACACACACACACACACACACACACACACACACACACACACACACACACACACACACACACACACACACACACACACACACACACACACACACACACACACACACACACACACACACACACACACACACACACACACACACACACACACACACACACACACACACACACACACACACACACACACACACACACACACACACACACACACACACACGCATCGACAGGCAAGCCCCCATTCAATCACTTGTACACCCTTTCACACGCATTCACACCTCTATGTAAAAAAAGTAAATAAATCAGATCAAGTTCGCTCACCCCATGTTTAATCCTCCAGGCTTCAACGTCTTAAGGCCTTAGCCCTCCATCAGCAGTGAACAATCCAACAGGTAAAGTATCATGGATAAAATCGTATAAATAATACTGATGTGTTGAAATACGGTCGGAATGCGGCAGCAATAGCACCAATAATTTTAAACAAACGTTGCGTTGTGATACGGTTGAAATCCAGTAGAACAGCAAAAATTTGATATCAATGTTGCGTTGAGATAAGTGGTAATAGCAAAAATTTGATATCAATGTTGCGGTGAAATCTGTATAATATCCGGTAGTACTAGCCAAAATTTGATATAAATGATGCGTTGAAAGATGTATAGTATTCGGCAGCAATAGTAAAAATTTGATATAAATGTTGCGTTGAAACAAGTAGTGATAGCAAAAATTTGATACCAATGTTGCGTTGAAATAAGTGATAGTAGCAGAAAGTTGATATCAATGTTGCGTTGAAGTATGTATAGTATACGGTATTAACAGCAGAAAAAATTTTTATATAAATGTTGAGTTGAAATATGTAAAATAAGCGGCAGTAACAGCAAAAAAACCTTATATAAATGTTGAGTTGAAATGGGTTTAATATACGGTAGTAACAGCAAAAAATTTTATATAACTGTTGCGTTGCAATACGGTTGCCAGACGATAGTATCAACAAAAATTTCACTTAAATGTTGCGATGAAATAAATCAGGCCATCACTGATAAAAATTTTGAATTGATTTTGTACTAAATCCAACTTTGAAGGACATATTTCTAATTGCAATCACACAACGTAGCAATCAAAATCACAAATATAGAATAAATTTTATTTTCCATACAACACAAAATAGTTTAAAAATTTGGGTTTTTTTATTTTAATTTAACATTTTTAATCTTAAGTGTGTACTTACAAACAGATTATTATTCGAAATATATTTTAATTTTAACACGATTTGATTTTTGTTTTAAAAGAAAAACCACAAAAGCAACTAATAATATTTTTAATTTAACACATTTATTGTATAGACGAAACTATTTTAATTGAATTTAAACTAATTAAAAATTTCACTGCGTATATTTTAATGAAAGAAAATGCCTGAATCAACAAAAAAATGATCCATCTCTTCTGATATTCACGAATGAATATCTGACACAAGACATAAGAGATAATGGTTGATGTTTTTTTTTAATTTTAACTAAACACGGCACTCACAGCACAACAAACAAAATCCAATAAGAATTATATACCAAGAGATGACCGACAAGGTCATGTTAAATTTTTCCTTGTTTGTTTTACGGCACATAGCATGTTTGATTTATTATTTTTTTGGTTTATTTTTGTACAACACAAAACATATAGATTTTTTTTAAATTTTAACTAACGGGACGAGACATTTAAAAAAAATTGAACTAATTGAACTATCTAATATTAAATTTAATTTTAAGTAAAATTTCACTACTTATATTTTTACACTTAAATTTAGGAAAACAAGACATGAATGCAAAATTCAGCTGTTCAAATTTCGTCATTCATGAGAGAAAATATGCTGCACAGGAGACAACGAATACAAAACTGATTGTAGGATAGTAATTTTTTCTATTTGACGACTGGACAAATATGCACAGCTGTTTGAGGTTTGAAAATTTTGTTGAGCAAGTACGGTTAGTGTCCGGAGAATTCAAATTTTAGTAGTATGGTAAAGTAATGCGGGTGAAAACGCAGTGTGAGTCAATAATAGGGGATTGTAAAGGAAATATTATTGTTAAATGTTTTATGCTAAGAACAAATTTATGTAACGGAAACTATATGAAAATATGACTATAGATTGTGGATGAATGAGAAACTATTATGAACTACGTATGGTAAGCAAAATTCTGAATTATGAGAAAACAGACATTGAATAAATCGGGAATTTTACCGCTCTACATTGTCATACTCCAGTCTACATAACAGTGCTTGCCCCAGCATCTAAAGTCTAAGACTTAAGCATCATCATTTTAATTTTTATTCAAAATTTACTAATTTTTTTATCATTTAACAGTTCATTGCAGAGGTGAAAAATCATTTATTTTAACCAAGGGCTTAGATAGACACCCGAACACTGATAGTACGAGACAGATATGGAGATTTTTACTGAGATTTGTAGCGTATTTTATTCAAAACGAGTCAAGTATTTTTAGAATTTTAACTTAGTAATCACATGCAAACCGTGGGTTTTCAAGCAAATTGACAAACTTTAACTTCCCTTGGCGAAAGTATTCAGAGATTGTATAACACCCATTGATTGCATGTAAGAACAGAATTGGGTTCTATTTGATAGCAAAATAGAAGTTCAAAGTACCTGGGAGAGTAGAACGAGTTCTGAGAGATATATCCTTTCCAGGTTTCATAACGTAATTATTTGAGGAATTGTGTAGTCAGTACATCGCTGTCCCTTACGATAACTATGGTGGTCAGAAAGTGGGTTTACTCACACAGCATGAAAATAAGCCGTTCTTGTCGTTGTTGTTGTCGTTGGTGAGAAAATTGCCGGTTTCTTAGCCTTTATTACGACTAAACTGCAATGTAAAGTTGAAGATTTATATACACTTATTCTACGAATTTAACCATTAAGGCCATTTCTGATAGGAATAATAATTGGCTGTAATCTTTTCTATTAATGATGATGCATATAATGATTTTGTCAGCAACGCTTCAAGCAATTTTGATGATACATGTCACACTTTTATACGCCTAATAGGGCAGTGATGATATAGTGTTAATTATACGCCAAATAAGGAACTGATGATGTAATACTTATACGTCCAACAAGGCACTGTTGATTTAGTGTAAATTATACGCCTAGCAAGATCCGGATGGTAATATATATTGTAAGTCTAACACGACACTGATGATATACTGTAAATTACACGCCCAAAAAGGGTATGGGTACTTTCTGATGATATCCCTTTATCATTACGGTATGATGGATTACTAGTTTATTATATATTAATATAAACTCTTAATCGTTTTTATTTAATAGCTAGCAAATTTTTATTTAAATTTCAGTTCATCAATGTTTGATATGAAAATTGAGTTGGTAGATTTTTAAATAAAGATATTGTTGAAAAATCGAAAAAAATATTTTGTAAGCCATTGGAAAAAAAATCGAAATTATTGATAGATGCAATTATTGAATGTTATAAAAAATACATCTATACATATATAAAAAAAATTATTATCTTAATATTGTTCTATTACTTTTTTTTCAAATATGTGGTGAATAAGATTTTATTTAGCGAAAATCAAGCTTTAAAGTGTTTTTGGGTTATCGTTATTGCAAAAAAACGTGGTTTTTTGTGAGCAATTAAGCCTAAGTGCATATTGGAAGTCACTTGAATTTTGCAAGTCGAAATACTTCTTCATTTTCTCTAAAATCCCTTAAAAAAAATTTTTTGTGTTGCGTGCCAGGATTCAAACTCACACTCATCAGAGACACATGTTTAAATTTCGTGTGTCTTACACAACTAAGCCACAGCGCCGATGACGAACCATATTTTTTTAATTTTCATGTTCAGATAATTTATAAATTGAAACTTCATCATTCTTCATATTTACATGGATTTGAACATGTGTCTCTGATGAGTATGAGTTCGAATCCTGGCACGAAAAACAAAAAATATTTCTAAAAGAATTTTAGAGAAAATGAAGAATTATTTCGAATTGCAAAATTCAAGTGACTACCAATATGTATTTAAGCTTAATTGCTCACAAAAAACCCTTCAAATTAAAATTCCTCTAAAGCTGTCTATTTTTCCCAACCAAAAATATAGCAATAAATTGACAACAATCAAATGACTCTACTTTCGTGACTTAGGATGTTGATTAGAATGTTGACTTAAGATGTTAACGAAATATTCTCACATCCTATGATGAGTCGTGCATCGTAATGTCTTGAAATTTAATAGAAAAAAATCCCTCAAAAATATTGATTGTATTTAATCTGGAATTATAACCCAATGTTACGTATTTTATTAACAAATTATAATCTATTGTGATTTTAACAAAAGATAGTTTTTAAGTAAGATAGCAAAAGTAATTTAACAAAAGATAGTTTTTTTATTGTTGTTGTGATATACAATGTAATTCCAACTACACAATACATTTAGCTTTTTAGAAAATGACAAATTGTCTATAATGGTCTTGTAGAGATATAGGACAAACTGGAAGATCATGTACTAAAACATGAAAAAACACATAAATTTAGGAACAACACTTAAAATCAATTATGTACCGGATATAGTATTTTAAATCGTTATTCAAGAATAAAATTGAACAAAATGTAATCCTGCAAACAATTCTTTATCGAAATATTATTCTATAACTTTTAAACAATAAAATTGTAACAATGTCATGCTGTTGCCATGAAAAAAGTGCCACTTTTAAAAATTGACAAATTATTATCACTTAAATAATCTTAGATTATAATAATTATAGTTGTCAATGTTTTAAGTTTCAACATTTCAACCAATCATTTAAAAAATTTAAAATTTGAGTTTGTTGTATCGCAAAAATTAAATATATGAGCGGCAATAAAACAAATAACACTAAAATTATAGCTATCGATTGATCTTTGAACGATTAAAAACAAACATATTTAACAACGGTTGTAATAAAATTTAACCCAGTTTTAGAAATTTTAACACTGAAGCTTGTTCGAATTTTAATTAAAATAAAAACAGTAATAAACAACCCACAATGAACTCGTGTATACTTATTGGACAATGAACAAATTTATTGTTTGTTGACATTAAATAAAAAAAATTAAATGCAATATTAGTTTATTATATAAAACTTTATTTTATCATTAGGGAGAAAGTTTTAATATAATTTAAGAGAGAAAATTCCAAAAAATGAAATATAACTTTTATATTTCCCTTATAATTTAATAACAATAAATAAAAATTATTTACGCTTGTTAATTAAAACATTAATCTCATTAACCTTACTTTAGTAATTTTAAAACATGTTAGGTTTAAATAAAACACATTAAAAAAATAAAAACAGACAACAAAACTTTTAAAAGCTCATATAAAAGCTATAAAATAACCTTTTTTATATTAATAAATTTATTTTGACATTTTTACAATTGAATTTTATATAGAAATTTTTTTTATACAACTAAAAATAACAATTCTTAACAACAATAATAAATTTTACGATATTCTGTTTTTGTAGTTAGTTTATGTTGAATTATATGTTTTCTTGTTATATGTATTTTATTGTACGTGAATTAGATGTAAATTTTGAATTCATTTATATTGTTTGTCCTACATTATCACCTTTCATAAACGATATAAAAAATGTTAGTATTTTATTGATATTGAAATTGAAAAATCAATACGGACTTTCATAGATTTTAAGAAATAAATGTGAAAACAATAAGATTTTATGATTTGTGATTAGAAAAAAAAAATTTCCTAAATTGATTTCAGTTTGTAAGATCTTGCATTATTTAATTTCAAACCCAGTTATAAATTAAGCTCAATACCACTTCAACCCATATTTGTATAACAAATTTCATCTTACATGAATAACAATAAAATAATACCTGTAACAAAGAAAAGTTTAAACTTTCAGAGTTATCATCGTGAATATAAATCGGCTTCCAACAACAATAAATATACAAAAAAAACAAACACAAAAATTTTATGAACTATATTTTAACTACCGTATGACAGCTTCATTGCTTCAACTAAATAAATTATAAACATATAAATTAAAATAAATACCTTTCTAAATTGTGGTTTCATTTAATTGTTGTTAATTGTGATTGTAAGTTTTGTGATCTTTATACAAACCCTCTTGCAAGGTTACTATTGTAATTCACAGTGAGAATACCATTTAATTTTTGGGTATTCTCTTTTGTTGTATTGTGTAGAAATTATAAATGTTGCCGAAACCCCTTTTCGCCTTCTAAACAAGCTACTATACTTCTTCAGTTTCATTTCTGTCTCCTCCAGTTTTTTTTTCTGAATATATTATATCGTAATACATTCTATATTCAAGGAGCCTGAAGATTTTTTTTTGTGAAATTAAATGTAGACCTTCGATACTTTGTTTCCATTTATTATTTTATTTTTGGTTATTCTATCGCAAGATTACATATTGCCAGCTAGTGTAAGATCAGTTATCGTATTTATTTCTAGAGTCAATTGCTAACCCGGCTTGAGACCTTCTCTGGGTATGGAAGATCCCCACAACCTGTGACGATAGGCATTTTAAAGAATGTTTGATTATGTAAAGTCTCTATTCAAAAAAATAGTAAAAAAGTGTCGTAACAGACACCAGGTGTCTTCATCGATGATAACGTCACTCAAAGCTCATGATAAGCTTATAAAAACTGCAGTCAATTAGCAATTGAACGGAATAAAGTTAATCTGTAGGCAAAATCCTTCTATTTTGAGTCAGCGCCAGAGATAAAGAGCGAAAGGAATTTATGACAAACTACTTTTGTGCAAAAGTATCTATTTTACAAAACATTTATCCATTTTTTTTAAATTTATTTTCAAACAATTATTGTAAAATTCTAACTTTTAGTCTAATTTTTTTGATTCTAATTTATAAAATTTCGGGATTTTGTTTTCCTTTAGATCGACGCTTGGGGACCATCGTATTTGTCATTAAAAAGGCAAACCGTTTTGATACTAGATTCACTAGATTAGATTAGATTAAATTCGGTGGTGATATGTTGAACTGCGACCAAAATTATCTATTGTACTCCACCCTACTACTCCCTGGTGCATACCCAGTTAGAGCACCTCCTCCAATCTAGCCTCCCTTAGGAATTTCAGGATATGGAGAGGGTTAGGCTTATGCAGGTCATGCCCGGCAATATTATACTCCCCAGATGCAACCTTCTCGTATAAATCAACGCTCCACAATGTTTGAGAAGATGGTCTGGGGTCTATTCTTCCAATAGACAGAATCTACATTCATCCCTCGGCTCCACCTCAATGTTCTTAAGGTGTTTTCTTAGTTTGCAGTGTCCTGTAAGAACCTGTGTCAGTATTCTCAGGTTGTTCCTACTCATCTTAGAGCACATTACTGCTATCGTTTGATTAAACTGTACAATAAACTCCTTGGACTGCTTTAAGCCTGTGGTGCTGTTCCAGGTTTTGGACTAATCCATCATAATTACTTCCCTCATCTTTTCATGGATGGCTTTTGTCCCCAATCCACAAAAGGGTGCTGGACCGACAAAAGATGTAAAGGACCTCGCCTTGCCAAATGGTCGGCTTCTTCATTACCAGCGATACCCGCATGACCAGGTATCAAGTGAACCGTAATTTTGTTACTATTCCCCAAGCTTGTTTAGCTTGCTCACACAATATCCAACCAATTTGGATGTGATGGTGTATGAGCCTAACGCATTAAATGCTACTTGGCTGTCCGACAAGATGGCAATTCTCTTGTTTTTATATTTTCTTCCTAAGCTGAAGTCTGCACACCTTTCGATAGCACATATTTCGGCTTGGAAGACGCTTGGGCAGGTAACCATTGGTTCAAAGTATTTGTTCTTTGGTCCAAATACGCCAGCACCCACCCCTGCATCGGTCTTTGAACTACCCGCGTACCATTTGATTACATCATTACTCAGATTTTATGTAGTGGATTCACTGCTCCACTCCGCTTTTTTGCACAGCTGCGATGTAAATATCCTATCGAGTTCAACTGTTTAATCATTCCGTCTTTAGGAAACTAAAGCAAGAGATTCTCCCTTGAAAGACTTTCTTGATATTTACACTCGATAATCTTTCCCTTTCCCATACCCTGCATGCTGTATCTTAGTATGTCTTCCTTTGCTACGCTTTTAACCGGCAAGTGAAGTGGAACAAGTCCTGATAACATCTCCATTTAAGCGGTAGGACATGTTCTTATTGCCATCGGGATGCAGATACAACCCAGCCTCTGCACCCTTTCCAACATTGTCTTCCCACCTTTAAGTTGGGCTCTTTTGTTCCATGCAACTGCTCCATAAGTGACGACTGGTCTCACTATCATGGTATACATCCACCTTAGGATACCTGGGCTGCATCCCCATGTTTTACCTGCAAGATTTTTGCACACCATCAGAGCTTTTACGGCTTTGCTTACCACCGCCTCCATATGGTTTTTCCACAGGAGTTTACTATCGAAAATTACTCCAAGATATTTGGTCTCCTGTGCAGATTCAATTAAGGAGCCTTTCTTTATGATTGGCTTCATACTAAGTTTTCTTTTCTTGGTGATAGGGATCTTTTCTTGGTGATTTGCAATCACCAGCCTTGGTTTCTGCTACTCTACTTCTCAGCATCTGGTCGGATGTGGTGCTGTCAACCTTTTTCCCGCTTAGAGCCTTCCTGTTTTGATATTAGTATGTTTCACAAAAAATTTACTTATTCAGAGGTTTTGAATATGATGAAGTGCAACCTTAATGCTCAAATGATCGTCGTGAGTCTACCAAAGCGATAATGGGTATGTAATTGACCAATTAGAAAGAGGTAAATGAAAGGAAACCAGAGTGAGAAGAGTCATTATGACACTTACCTGCCTAACACCATCCTCGTTGGTTTGTTTTTAGTATTTGTCTACAGCAAACAGTATCCTCTCAAAATTCACGAAGCCATTCTTCCAATTTACCCATACCAAACGGTGCCAGATGTACTCCGCGGCGGGGAAAAGTGTATAAAGAAGTAAAGAATACTTGCACTCACTATTCCTCATTGATCCCACCAAATACCTTAACAGCCACATCAGACGCAGCAGGCGATGTCAACGCGGAATTGTTACATCGAAAACAGCGTTAAACTCTCAAGAAAACGCCAATTTCCATGCAATTCCATTTTATGCTAGTGCCAAGACAGTTATCTTAAAGATCCGACCGCTTGAAAAGAACTCAAGCTTATATTCGTCAACGCCGAAGAACTCGTCAACTTGTTTCTATATGCCACAGTGCTTCGCGAAGAAAATCATTCACGACTCTCAAGCATATGTAGATAACTGTGGTGTTCTAAATGCTTCGTTTATTTGATATTGGCGCAAACATTAGTTTAATCGACCATTATTGTCGAAACACTATCTGTGCTAAATATTAAAACTTCTATCGAAGTAACTTCAAATGAACACAAGTGATCTCCAGAGGACAGTAGACGACTTCGACAGATTATTGCTAAAAGTCCATGCTTTAGCAAATTAGGAATTGAAATAGGTGACACAAAGCCCATTAAACAGGTACAGAAAGTAATATACTATTATAACGGAGTCTGTGACACCGTTATGCCAAGAATATGAATAATAAAGACCTGATTAAAAATTTTCAATACGGCCCTTGCCAGGAAAAATTCTCTATTTTGGTTTAGTTTATCAATTCATTAAAACTACTATATACATGCTCAAAAAAAACGAAATAATTATAGACACAGAAATTATGAATTAAACTAAAAAAAAAGACCCAACTTAATTCAGTGGTTGCATGGTCTTCAGTGTTGGCAGCGTCTTTCGTCCTTGTATGACGCTAAAAAGATGATATTTGATGACTTTTTATTATGGTTGTTATTCCCTTTTTATGATGGTTAGGATTCAAAATTTTATTTTACAAGTCCTGAGAATCCTAATTTTTATCTCCAACATATATTCACGTAGGTTACATCAAATTTACTCCAGAAAAAGCGTCACCCACCTCTACCAGACTTACTAACCCTTTTGGGTTTTCTTAATTGGTTTTCATTTTTAAATAAAAGAAGAGACAAATATTTTTGGTCTATACATTTTTTTATAACTGATTTGGTTTATTTACACAGCACAAACAATGTAGGTCAATCTTCAAAATTTTGGTTTTAACTTAACCAATTTACTAAATGAGTGAGGCTCTATTATTTTAATAAAAATTTTCTGAACAATAATACAACAGATATATAATTTTTTTATCGATCTTTCATCTACATCGTCTGAGCTTTAACACCCACTTTTTTAAAGGTATTGCAATAATACCGTACTAATTTAGTCACAATAATTTATTTCAAAAAAATTGATTAATCAAGAACTGATTCTAATCTTAGTGATTATTTATATTTTTATCGAATATCAAAACACGGATCGCGATATTGATTTATATCTTTTTTGATATCGAGCCAGACTAATGAACATTTTTTCTAATTTTACCAAATGCGTACTTGATTTTAATTAAACAATCATGATTTACTATCAAACACTCACTGACTTGAAATTAAGCAATATGCTAGTATAAATATTCTTTCTATTTTTATGACTAAAAAAATACAAAAGTTGATTCATGGTCATTATGTCTCTTCCATTCGTTTATCATCGAAACGTACAACAAGTTTTTGTTGAAGTATTAAAGCATAAAAAAAACATTGGCAAGAGAATATATTTCATTTTTTTCTCATTTAAATGTATAACAGAAAAAAAACTTTACAAAGGAAAGTTATATGATTACGTATAATATGACATATTTTTTTTATAAAATGTAAGGTGCGTCATCATTTCAATATTTCTTTATTTTCGTTTGATAAGAAAAAAATTGAAATAGTAATGTATATTAGGTTATATACATTAAAATGAAAACAAAATATAAACACAATGATATCAGTAAATGAGTTTAGGAAAATTACTCACTGAACGATAAAAGATTCATCACATTTGCAACTGATTATTTAGATACATATTAAACAAAAGTTATGTAATGCGAAGCAGGTAATATTATAGTTGGAGAATTGGGAATATAGGGTGAGTTACCAGGATGCCGGCCTTTGCTGGTAATGCAGTCGGTTTAACTGTCTGACCTGTCAAGTCCCGACAACCCACTTCAATTCTACAAACGTCGCCTGGCAGATTTCGTGATCACAACAGAGCTCGACCGAATGCTTCAGATCGGTGTTAAAGTTAAACGCAATTCTTCTTGGTGTTCACCTATGGTAATTGTACGTAAAAAGAACGGTAAGACAAGGCTTTGTTTAGATTCTCTCTGGGTAAATAGCTCATATTGTAAAAATGCCCACCCACTACCTAACGGATTGCTTAGTAGATTGAACACGACTACATATATTTCCAGCGTTGAACTTAAAGACGACTTTTGGCAAATACCGTTAGATGAATCATCCCAAGAAAAAGCCGCGTTTGCTGTACCTGGACGTCCACTCTATCAATTTGTAGTTATGCCGTTTGTACTGTGTAATGGACCACAAACTCTATGCAGGTTCATGCAAAAAGTTATACCTTACCATCTCCATGAGTGCGTATTTGTCTCTTTGGACGATCTTTTGGTTACATCTGCTTCACTTGAAGAACACTTGTTCTTATTGTATATGATGTTACTGATCATTTCGAACGAGCTGGTCTTACAATTAACGTGAAAAAGAGTCGGTTTTGTCTGAAAGAGCTAGATTATTTAGGTTAGATGATCGGTAATGGGTGCTTAGAGGTTCATATCGATAAATTTAAAGCTATCGCTGAGATACCAAAAAAACAATAACATGTTCGACAATTTTTAGGTATTACAAGTACCAGCACTTTTTTAACAATTATTCAACTTTTACATCTACGCTCACGAATCTGTTGAAGAAATTGCAGCAATTCCAATGAAACTATGCAGCGCAAACAAGCGCTTTCAAGCTTTGAAGTTAGCCCTTATATCATCTTCAATCCTTGTGAACTGTGCCTTCTCTATAGGATGTTTTATTTCCATTGCGATTCATCCACACCAGAGAAGGAAGCGTTCTATTCTAGCGCCGCGAAGACGACCAAGAAAGACTTCTAGTAGTAGAAGTTGAAAATAATATGAAATGGAATTCGCATATTTTTGATCAAACAAAGAACGCTGTTCAAAAATTAAGTTTTTTGGGGCGATGTCGCAAATCTTTCAATATCGAACAGCTTGTTTTAAAATACAAATCTTTTAAACGTCTCTGTATGGAATACTGTTCTCAAATATGGGGTGGAGCATATTTTACTATTTTGAAGTGTCTTGATTCTGTTCAGTGCAGAGCTGTTAAACTGATTGGCGACTCGACTCTTACTAATGAGCTTGATTCCTTGCAGCACAGACAAAATGTTGCTGATTTGACAATTTTCTACAAATATATTATGGATGAACAAACTTCCACAGAGATTAAACCAATTTTACCTGAACTAGCAAACTTCCCGCGTCTCACCAGAGCTATTACTACGGCCCATTCTTTTACGGTTCAAATAAAAAGGTGCAGAACTGTTGCTTTTCAGCGTGATTTTTTCAACAGAGCTTCTCATCTTTGGAATGCCTTACCTTCATGGGTTTTCCCGATGGCTTTAATCCTCCAATCTTTAAAGTAAACGTTCATAAATTTCTTAAGGAAACTTAATTTATTCAAAATAAATCCTAATCCCTAGTTGGCATGGTATCTTCGAATATTCAGTGACGTTAATTTATAATGTATTATAAAAACTAAACATGCCTAACTTCATGTTAACAAAAAAAACCTGATTGCATTCATGTCTCAAAAACAGAACGCGTCGCAAAAAAATTGTTCCATAACGGAACATGAGTGTCTAGTGGATAATTTCAGTGTCAAAACATTCAGAGCATATGTTGAAGGTTTTCCATTTACCATAATAAAAGATCATGCAAGTTTAAAATGGTTAACGTTCCGGAGAGATCTTCTTGCTGGACTTTCTAGATGGAGTCTAAAACTCCAAGGGTTCGACATTGATATCGAGTACTTTTAAGAATCCAACAACATTTTTTCTGAAACATTATACCGAATACACGCCAATGAACTGTCCGTAAACATTAACATTAACGGTCTGGAATTTACACATTTTTTAGAATAACTCCAAAACTGTGTACCGGAAAATTCTAAAAAAATTGCTATGTTTTGGAAATTTGGTGCTCTTTCAAATGATACCCCACTCGTTTGGGTCAAAAAAAGTTTTTTTTTACCCCCCTTACACCCATCCCCTAAACACACTGAAATATAATTATTTGAGAGTTCGCTATAATTTTCGTTCAAAATATAGCAAACTTCCTGTCTCTATGAATTTTTTCAATTCTTTCTGTCAATCAGTGTCGAAACGTAGGGGGGGGGGGAACGGTCTGGAATTTGCACTTATTTTAGAATAACTCAAAAACTGTGTACCGGAAAGTTCTAAAAAAATTGCAATGTTTTGGAAATTCAGTGTTCTTTCAAATGATACCCCACTCGCTTGGATCAAAAACATTTTTTTTTACCCCCCTTACACCCATCCCCTTAACACACTGAAATATAATTATTTGAGAGTTTGCTATAATTTTCGTTCAAAATATAGCAAACTTCCTGTCTCTATGAATTTTTTCAATTTTTTCTGTCAATCAGTGTCGAAACGTAGGGGGGGGAACGGTCTGGAATTTTCACATTTTTTAGAATAACTCCAAAACTGTGTACCGGAAAATTCTAAAAAAATTGCAATGTTTTGGAAATTTAGTGCTCTTTCAAATGATACCCCATTCGCTTGGGTCAAAAAAAATTTTTTTTTACCCCCCTTACACCCATCCCCTAAACACACAGAAATATAATTATTTGAGAGTTCGCTATAATTTTCGTTCAAAATATAGCAAATTTCCTTTCTCTGTGAATTTTTTCAATTTTTTCTGTCTATCAGTGTCAAAACGTAGGGGGGAGGCGGGAACGGTCTGGAATTTGAACATTTTTTAAAATAACTCAAAAACTGTGTACCGCAAAGTTCTAAAAATATTGCAAAGTTTCTGAAATTCGGTTCTCTTTTAAATGACACCCCACTCGCTTGGGTCAAAAAAATTTGTTTTCACCCTTCCCCACCCCAATTCCTTAAAAGCACAAAAAATATAACTATTTGAGAGTTCGCTATATTTTTTTCGTTCAGAGTTTATCAAACTTCCTGTCTCTGTGAATTTTTTCAGATTTTTCTGTTAATTAGGCTCGAAATGCGAGGGGGGACCAACTTTTTGTATCACTTTATTGATAATAATTCAAAAACTATGCATTGCAAAATTCTAAAAAAATGGCAATATTTCTAAAATCAAGTGCTCTTTCAAATGACACCCCACATGACCTGGTTTTAGATGATGTTTTTACCCCTTAACATTCCCACCCCTTTAATAAATATAGTTATGAGTATCTGCCACTTTTCTATATTTTTCATTAAAACCTACTCAATTTTCTATCATTCGAAATATATTTCAAGATTTTCGATGAAGTAGGGTCGGTGTTATTCGGGCAATAAAACATCCAGAAAACGTCATTTTTCAATATTATACAAAAAATGGTGAGGTGTAAAATTCCAAAATATATTTTTAAATAATGCTGAAATGAAGCCCTTTCATATGATACCCTACTCGTCTCGATAAAAAAATGTATGTTTTCAAAGGCTTTACATCTTACCTCTTTAAAACAAACGAACACAACTTTATTTAATTTTTAACCCGCCATCTTGTGTGGATAGGTTAGTTTTATAAGCGCCTTAAATTTTAAGTTCATCGCATTAATGGTTCATGAGATAATCGAAATAATGTGAAAAACACGTTGTACTCTCACCAATAGTGTTCCGTATAAAAAACGGAACCCTAAAAACTCACATCACGGCGCCACTGCCATCTATTGTTGAAGACATATAACTTTCACAATTAATTCAACTATTTGACAAGTATAGCATTTTATTCTATTACTTTACATCGGTGCATTCGTTTCACGGATGTGAGCTTGGTTATAGCTGCGCTAAATAAACAGCAAAATTTGTTTCTGAAACTATATTACTTTGGAAGCATTGTGACATCCAAAAAAATCGAAATATTTCTTTGGTATTTATCTTACTTGTTATGTTTCACTATTAAAACTTATAAAAAACACAACTGTTTATTTAATTTAATAAAACTATTTATTTCGAATATAATTATTATAAATTATATTTATTCCGACAAACAATTATAATAATAGGTTGACACGGTATAAAACATTTGATTAGACTAGTCCAAATTTAATGAGAGCGATGGTGGGAATAATAACTTGTTATATAGATTTGTTTGTTTATTTGTATCTGTGTATGATGATTTACGATGATAAGTATTAATTGTTTTATGGATGCGTTCGTTATACACAGCATTACTAGAATCAATCAACTTGCGCTGAAATTCTTCACTACCGTTACGAACTGTTATTAATCGCAATTATGTTTATTGATTCCATTTTAATTATTCTTTGACCGTCCCATATGTTTGAATAAATCTACTCGTTGGTCTTTAAGACCGAAGTAGCTCAAAAAATTATTATTTTTTATAAAAAAAGACTAACATTTGATAAACAACACACGAACTTTTCACCAATTTTCCAACAAAATGATTTATCAAAAACTAAAAACATATTTGAACGGTGTAAGCTCGAGATACGAAACAATATCAAAAGCTATTAGAAATACTACCAATCGAATATAATAAAATATCACAAAAAAAGATTATTAAAACCAGTGGCTGACTTGCTAAAGAAACCAACAAAACTATGGAGGGGCTGAAATCTCACAGCTCTGAGATATCAAGACTTCGGTCTGGGTAAAGAATTTCGATATAGTTTTCGGCAAAAAACTTTCACAAGGACATGGTTTTTAGTTTTGGGCAGCGATGTATATCATACCTAACTCTTTGTTAAAGTACAAGTTTTTATCTCTGTTTAAAAATTTATTACAAAACTAACACGAATCATCAATACGTTGCCGGAAAATTATAATCAAAATTCCAAAAATATTGTTAAATTAAATAAAATCAAACTTTTTCCAAATTCCAAAAATATTCCAAAAATTAGAATGAAATCAAATATTTAAACTTTTTCTAAATTCCTATAATATTACAAAAATTCTTAAAAATTCAAACTTTCCCAAAATTCAAAAATATTGCAAAAATTAATACAAAATCAAAAATTGAAATTTTTTTCAAAATTCCAAAAATTCTAATAAAATTAAAAATTTAAAATTTTTCAAAATTCTAAAGATATTCCAAAAACTCTTACAAAATCAAAAAATGAAACTTTTTTCAAAATTCTAAATATATAAATATATAAAATTCAAAAATTCTATTTTTCTCAAAATTCTAAAAATATTGCAAAAATTAGAATGAAATCAAATATTTAAAGTTAAAACAGCAAAAAACAGTATATATAGGACAAACAAAACAACAACTAAAACATCGTATTCTTCAGCACAAAATAGATGTTCAAAATAAAAGCGATTTGACCGCATTAGCAAAACATAGTATAAATGATGAACATATTTTTGAATTCGAAAACACTAAAATTTTAGATATAGAAGAAAAGCTTAAAAAAAGAAATACCTTGAGGCTGCACATATTCAATTAAAACTACCGATGGCATGTAATGCACAACTAGATACTGAGTTTCTACATAACGAATACAAACACCTGTTAAACTTGAAAAAAATATTTTTAAAAAAGCCAACGTAGCTTTTAAGAAAGTTTTTATTTTCCTTGTCTTTTTGTTTACATAATTTTTTCAATTCATTTAAGTTTTTTCAATTTTTGTGTCAATTTTTATAATATTTGTATTTAATTTTTGTTTAACTTGGAAATGGCAATGTGCCGAAATATTGTTTTTTATTAATTTAATAATAAAAAATAATGTGAAAGACTGATTAGTGTAAAAAATAAAAATAAATATTTAAACTTTTTCTAAATTCCAATAATAATCCAAAAATTCTTAAAATTCAAACTTTTTCCAAAATTCTAAAAATATTGCAAAAATTGTTACAAAATCAAAAATACAAACTTTTTCAGAATTCCAAAAATATTTCAAAAATTATAACAAATTCAAAAATGTCCATGTCCAATTTCATTTTCAATTACATTTACGTCATAAAAACAGCTACATTTTTTTTCCAAAAAATTGGGTAAAAAAATAAATGAAATCATTTTTTGACACACTTGACAATATTTTTTTGACAAACTTATAATGCCATAATTCTCAATAATAATAATAAAATTTCATTTCAAACAAACAATCTTATTTTTTCCAAAAAATTGGGTAAAAAAAATATAAAAATCTTTCTTTTGACACACTTGACAACTTTTTTTGACCAACTTATAATGCAATAATCTAGTTTTTGATCTCACATACCAATCCTTACCATCAAGATTTCTCCAAATTTAATGTTCCTACTCGTAATCACTTAAAATGAACGTTTTTTAAGCCAAAAATATGCAAATTTGCTATTTTTAACACACACATAATGATTTTTTTGACATACTTCCGGTACAGTTATCGAACAGTTTTTTTTGCTTATTTAGAATCAGGAGGTCCTAAAACGTCGAGAAATGTCAAAAAAAGTGGGGGTAAGAATTTCACTTTGAGCTCATGAATGTAATACTTAGGTCTTTCAGACCGAAGTAATACTAATTGGATGCAAACATTTAATTTAGGAAAAAAGTTTTTCTCCTATAAGCAAATCACTTCAAGTATTACAATCTCGAGCCAAAAGTGAAAATCTTCTTCAAGCCTTTCTCGACGTTTTAGGTCATAGATTCTAAGAAAAAACAAACATAAAAAAGTCCAAGCGGCACGTATATCCGCTAGAAATAGGTAGATTTCGAGACCAGACAGTTTTGTGTTCCAGTAGAATCTGATGTATCAGATTAGTTTAAACAAAACAAACTAATTTCAAACAGATATCGAACAAATTTTAAAAAGAAAATTAGCTACCTACAAGCAAAATTATATCTATCGAATTTTGCAACAAACAAATATCAAATCTACCACAGAACATGTGTGTGACAATTTATGACACAAACCTACTCTATATCATATGTCGTGCAATTACTGCAAAATATCAAAATAGTTTATTTCTAAGAAAAAAAATTAGTTTCTTCTATTCAAATCTTTTATTTTTTTGACTGTTATAAGGTTGACATTGACTGTTATAAGGTTTTTGGAAATTGTGGTTCGGGATTGTTGCAAACTTTTTTGTTGAAGCCAACACGTCAAAAACCTCTAACTGCAGAGGTTTATATTTATAAGAAACAGATTAAAATGTTTCCACAAATTCTAAATTTATGAAGATTTTAAAAATATTAGTATCCAAACGGCCGTTATAACGGATTAAAAAAACCACTTTTTTTTCTAGTATAAAGTCTATAGTACCTTAACCATGTGTCAGATTTTTCTGATTTACGAACTGGTCCAAGATATTAATAAAATACACATTTTTAAGAAAGGTTTTTTGATCTGGCTCCACAAATGCAACCGTGAGAGCGCCGGTTGATTTAAACGCATTTTGTGTTTTACAAGCTTTTTTGTTGGAGCCGCTCACTCAGAAACCTCCAACTGCAGAGGTCTTTTTTTTGAAAGAAACTGATTAAAAAGATTTCAAAGATTCTAAATTTACGAAGATTTTAAAAATATTAGAATCCAAACGGCCGTTATAACGGATCTAAAAAACACAGTTTTTTTCTAGTATAAAGCTTCTAGTTTCTTAACCATGTGTTGGATGGGGCTGATTTACGAACTTGTCCAAGATATTAATAAAACGCACATTTTTAAAAAAGTTTTTGATCTGGTCTTATAAATGCGACCGTGAGAGTGCCGGTTGTTTCAAAAAAAAATTTTTTTTTGCAAACTTTTTTGTTGGAGCCACTCACTCAGGAACCTCTAACTGCAGAGGTCTATTTTTAAAACAAATTGATAAAAAAGATTCCAAAGATTCTAAATTTGTTAAATTTTTTTAAATATTAGTATCCAAACGGCCGTTATAACGGTTTTAAAAAATCAATTTTTTTCAGAAAAAAGCCTCTAGTTTCTTAACCACGTGTTGGATTTTGCTGATTCACGAACTTGTCCAAGATATTAATAGAACACACAAGTACAGAAAATTTTTTTGATCTAACTCAACAAATGCGACCATTAGAGTGCCGGTCGTTTTCGTTATATCTCATATCGTTTATATATATATATATATATATATATATATATATATATATATATATATATATATATATATATATATATATATATATATATATATATACATAAATTTTTTTTTTTTGTTTTTTCGTCTCCGCTTTTCATATATAGTCGTTTGGCACAAAAATTTTTCCGAAATTCCGAGATGAAGCCCATTGCAATAGGTAGATTTTTATATGAAATCTACCTAAAAATAATGTGAAAGACTGATTAGTGTAAAAAATAAAAATAAATATTTAAACTTTTTCTAAATTCCAATAATAATCCAAAAATTCTTAAAATTCAAACTTTTTCCAAAATTCTAAAAATATTGCAAAAATTGTTACAAAATCAAAAATACAAACTTTTACAGAATTCCAAAAATATTTCAAAAATTATAACAAATTCAAAAATGTCCATGTCCAATTTCATTTTCAATTACATTTACGTCATAAAAACAGCTACATTTTTTTTCCAAAAAATTGGGTAAAAAAATAAATGAAATCATTTTTTGACACACTTGACAATATTTTTTTGACAAACTTATAATGCCACAATTCTCAATAATAATAATAAAATTTCATTTCAAACAAACAATTTTATTTTTTCCAAAAAATTGGGTAAAAAAATTATAAAAATCTTTCTTTTGACACACTTGACAACATTTTTTGACCAACTTATAATGCAATAATCTAGTTTTTGATCTCACATACCAATCCTTACCATCAAAATTTCTCCAAATTTAATGTTCCTACTCGTAATCACTTAAAATGAACGTTTTTTAAGCCAAAAATATGCAAATTTGCTATTTTTAACACACACATAATGATTTTTTTGACATACTTCCGGTACAGTTATCGAACACAGCGTTCTTTTGGACCTGTTCCTTGAGTATACCTATTTTTAGAAAAAAAAATTTTTTGAAATTCCTCTAGCGGTTTTCCCTGCAGCGTAGGTAATGACAGCCGGCCGGCCTACAAACAGACATACATTTTTTTTTGCTTTTTTAGAATCAGGAGGTCCTAAAACGTCGAGAAATGTCAAAAAAAGTGGGGGTAAGAATTTCACTTTGAGCTCATGAATGTAATACTTAGGTCTTTCAGACCGAAGTAATACTAATTGGATGCAAACATTTAATTTAGGAAAAAAGTTTTTCTCCTATAAGCAAATTACTTAGAGTATTACAATCTCGAGCCAGAAGTGAAAATCTTCTTCAAGACTTTCTCGACGTTTTAAGTCATAGATTTTAAGAAAAAACAAACATAAAAACCATCTGTCTACCAGCCGGTCGTCAGGCCACATGGCCATCATAACAGACGAAAATAAGTAAACTACTGAAGCGATTTAAATTTTTTTCTAAAAATAGGTATTGTTAATAGAAAGAGCCGAAAAGACGATGGGTTCGATAACTGTACTGGAACAGTGTCAAAAAATCATTAAGTGTGTCAAAAATACCAAATTTTCATAATTTTTTCTGAAAAGCTTGAGTTAGTAGTAACTATGAATCTGGAGAAATATTGATGATCGTCATCTGTATGTGAGACCAAAATCTTGATTATTGTGTTATCAGTGCTTCAAAACAACCGTAGAGTGTTAATTAAGATTGACAAAGTTAAGATAGAAGAACTAGCAGTCGGTAACAAATTTAATGCAAAGCTAGATACCTATCAACTCAAACAAATTATTCCAACTTATTACAGCATTTCTATATTCAACTACGAAACAACAGATTTTCAAATCGTATATAACATGAGCCGTCCCACTCATAACATATTTTACCAGCCTTTCTGAGATCTCGTTACTTTATTCACGTTATAATAATTACGCTACCAACTACATAAATGTATTGTATCGAACCATAATTTACAGAATTTCTTTTGATTTTTTCTTTCAGTGATTATTAAGATAAATCTAATAAAGATAAAATTAAAAGAAAAATGAAAATTTATTGTCGAAGTGAAATTAAATAAAAGAAATATTTTAATGGACGACATAATAGCAAAAATGTTGTAATATTTATGTCTGGAGATTTGAAAGAACTTGGTGGATATTTCTTATCTCAAATTCATTTGCTTGTCAACCTCAACAATGAATTTGATTTCAGTTTTGGTGAACAGTCTCAAGACCGTAAACCTTGTTTCCATTCTTATAACAAGATTCATCAACACAATCTATCGACCATAACCATAAACTACGATAGCAAAATTATTATTTATTTTAAATTTATACACTTACAATGTCATATAAATATTTCATTTCGTGTTTATGTGACATCAAAAATTACCCCAACAATAGAATTTGCCAGACAGATGATGTCACATTCAATTTTACAAAAAATTACAAATTTAACAAAAATATTTATTCCGAACATACAATTTGAGCATTTGACATTTGGAACATACCAGAAATAACAACAAAAAAAGATTATGGATTATACAGACAGACAGATACGTGTGTTTTATAATTTATTGAACAAATATTTTCTGTTTTTATTGTTATTTTATTTCGATTAATTTCTTTTGTCAAGTTCTTGTAAGTTTTCGATATATCATATTGGTTTTAAATCGATTTTGCTCGTTGAAGAAATTGTGATCGCTAATAATTACTTCGGTCTAAAAGACCTAGGTATTACATTCATAAGCTCAAAGTGAAATTCTTACCCCCATTTTTTTGGCATTTCTCGACGTTTTAGGACCTACTGATTCTAAAAAAGCAAAAAAAAAAATGTATGTCTAACTGTATCGGAAGTGTGTCAAAAACGTCCAGTTTGAAGGAAATTTGCATATTTTTTGCTTAAAAAACTTTCATTGTAAGTGATTACGAGTAGGAACATTGAATTTGGAGAAATCTTGATAGTCGAGATTGGTATGTGAGACCAAAATCTAGATTATTGCATTATACGTTTGTCAAAAAAATGTTGTCAAGTGTGTCAAAAGAAAGATTTTTATTTATATTTTTAGCCAAGTTTTTGGAAAAAAATAAAATTAATTATTTGTTTGACATGAAATTTTATTATTATTATTATTGAGAATTATGGCATTATAAGTTTGTCAAAAGAATGTTGTCCATTGTGTCAAAAGAGAGATTTTTAAGTAGTGCGGTGCCAAAAAGAGGCATAGAAGTCCTCTACCTCTTTTGTGTCATCCTAGAGGGTTGGACGACCCACTGAGGCGGGGGTTCAGTGGAGCTGATACCAGGTGATAGCTAAGGTTTCCAGCTGATGTCTCGGAAGGACTCAAAGATAAAGGCTTTCTCAAGGAAAGGGAAGGCTCTAAACATCGGAGCAGAAAATATGAAACGGTCCAGAGAGTCAACGAGAACAACATGGTCTCAATCCAAGCACCAGCTACGCTGGTGTTATCAAGGCTACTAAGGTGGCTATTCTGGATGTTGATTATCTCCAGATGATGCTTAGTGTGGAAGAGATGGGGTTATTCTAGGCAGGGTTAGTGAATCAACTAGCGATAGAAAGTGCTGATCCTAAGATTGGGTTTGGGGTATTAAATTAAAACCTGGTCATGTGGTAGAGGCGACGACGAGCAGACGGTAAAATGGATTGTGTTTGTTTAACTTAAAGAAGAAGACAGTAGACATATACATACTTGTGATGAAAATTGGAGATGACATTCCGATTCCTCACAAGATTATCATAGACGGGTAAAACGAAGGTTTATTCGTCAAGGATTGGAAGCTGTCTGGAAGTCGAGATGAGGGCACTGGTTAACTACTGACTGTACTGATTAACGACAGAGCACAGACAGACATATTGGTGGTTTGGAATACCCTCAACTATGGGTTTGGCAAAGTCATTGTCCATGGACCTAGAAAAGTAACGGCATAATGAACGGGGAAAAGGTGGCTGATAGCATCTCAAAGGAAGCATCTCAGATACCACCGACCAGGGAGGTAGTCGCATTCTAGGGCTCCTAGTGAGGTGGCAAATATGGTTGTGGAAAAGAAGGGGGATGCTTCTGCTGAGGATTGTAATAATATGAAAGACGTGAAGACTGAGGAGGAGTAAAGGTTGTTGATGGATTAAGGGGTAGGTATGCTCTACAATATCTAATGGATGCGGTTAGAAGCTTGCGCGTGGCCCAAGTGAATTTCCATTATGCAATAGCAGCATCAGCTGTGGACATTCACTAGGAAACAGCTAGGGCTCATGCTGATACAGGGATCATGGATCCACAAAAATAGGGGGAGAGGCCTTGCAAACAGCGCGAACAAGGTTGTATTGGTTTCTTATGCAAAAGTGCACAAATTAATGCTGGGAATCAAAGTTCTAAAAGGCTCAAAGGTTGGTCTGTATCTGCATCACGGGATCAATGAGAACATATCCTGCCGCGTCAATGCAAATGCTGTTAGAACTTGTTCTACTCTACTTGTAGGTTAAGAGAGTAGCCAGAGAAACAATACTGAGATTCAGCATGCAGGGTATAGGAATAAGAAAGATTAGCAAGTCTAAATATTGAGAAAGTCTTTGGAGGTAAAATTCTTTGCTTGAGTTTCCTAAAGACAGAATGATTAAGCAGAAATATACATCGGTGGTTTTGAAAACACGGAGTGGAGCAGTGAATCCACTACGTATACCATTTGAGTAATGATGTAATCAAATGGTAAACGGAGGATTCAAAAACCCAGACAGAAGTCGGCGCAAGGGGTTTTTGGACTAACCAAATACTTTGAGAGCATGGGCACCTGCCCAAGCGTTTTCTGGGTCGAAAAATGTGTTATCAAAAGGTGCACAAACTTCAGCTTAGGAAGGAAATTTAAGAACACGAGAATTTCCATTTTGTTGGACAGCCAAGTAGCATGTCAATACGTCGCAGATAATAAACATCTTTTGTCGGCCCGGAGCCCTTTTGTGAATTGTGGAAAAAAGGACGTAATTATGATGGAATGGTCCAAAATCAGTACAATACTGCGGGTTAAAGGCAGTTCAAATAGTTGATTGAACCATTTAATCAAATGAGAGAAATAATGTGCTCTAGGTCGGATAGCAACAACCTAAGAATACTGACAGGGGTTCTTATAAACCACTGTAAACGAAGAAAACACCTTTAAAAAATTGGGGTGGAGCCGAGAGACGAATGTAGATTTTGTCTTTTGGAAGAAGAAAGCCTAGTCCATCTTCTCAAAGATTGTGGAGCCTTGATCTACACGAAAAGGTTGCATGAATGACCGTCGAACCAACGTTTAGCGCCGAAAAAAACTTAAACACGTCACAAAGGTTTCAATGAGCTTTTTCTTTCTAATTTTTTCTCAATAAAATTATTAAAATTATTCTAACTTTATACTTCGTTTTATTTGTCTAACATCCGACTCCAAATTCCAAAAAAAATTCAAACCAAATAAAATCAAGACAATAAAACGTATAAACTTATTACTTATAGCCACACTATTCATAAAAGAAAACAACAGCTCTATATATATAGTCAAGGGTGTACTCTAGTGGGTAGGGTTGTTAAAATTAAAATATAAACAAAAGCACAGCAATAAAATGACAACAATTCGTTGTAATAAAAATAAACAGAAATGGAAAAATCTTATAATACAAAAAGATTAAATTATAATTAAGACAATTTATGTTGTAGAACTTTAATATACATTTTATGGCCTATAATAAAACTAACACATTAAAAATGAAATTTATATTTTTTTGTTATATTTCCAATTTTTTGTTGTGTTCACGACTCAGAAATATTTTTATGCTGAATCAGAAAGGTGAAAAATTTTTCAAGTGAACTAATGAAATGCAAAAGTAACCAACACTAAATATCCTGGTTGAATTTTAATTAGTTAAATTATTGAACCATGAGAATTTGTGTGCTGAAATGCTATGTGTAACCATTCAACACTGTTTCATTATACAAATTTTACAAAGATGTACGCAATTACTTTTTTATCCTTATGTTACTTAACGAAAGTATCTCTCAAGCTATGTGTTTGTACGTGACATTAATAAAATAAAAAAGAAAGAAAAACAGTTTTTTTATCACACTCAGTGTGTAAGCAATGTTTTTTTTATCATTTTTATTTTAATAAAAAAACCAAATTCTAATTCAGTAAATTTTGATATTATAACCGAAAAAAAAACATTACCAACAAAAAAATCCAACATAAGCCAAACTTATCCATCAACCCCATTCATAATTTTCTTCTTCCAATTTACTGATTTATCTAATGTAATTTTCTTTTCATTTTCATTTTTATCTATAGAAATTTTTCAATCAGGAAATTGAAATAAAATAAATCAAATCCAAAAAACGAAAAATTGTATAAAGATAGAGGCTGAGATTAAAACTTTCTGTTTCTTTTACGAGATATACACAAAAGAAAGGAAAACTGAAAGAAAAATCACCGTCAAAGATTTTCATTTTCATTCAAAAACAAAAATTTTAATTTTAACTTCACCGTTAAAAAAAAAACAGCAATTGTAATTTTTTGATAAGAAAATAAAATTTTTATTTTCGTCCATTGTTTCGTCCAACGTAAGATCTTGATTACGGTTCGAATAAAATAAAATATCCTTTGAAAATTTCTAGACATAAGGATTTATTTGCTAAAATAAAAAACATTTAATTTCCGAAAAGTTTTCTGATGCTGTTTTTTTTTAGTTTTTGTATCCGAAAATTTGTAAGAAATAAAAAAGATCTAAAAGGTTAAACTGAAATAATTGAAAATGATTTTGGGGAAGGTTGAAAGTTAAGGTGTTCTACCAAAATTAAGTGAAAACTTAATTTCAAACTTTCGGTATCAAATTGAAACTTGCTTTAAAACAGTTGAAAATTAGGAAGTTTATGAACTGGAGTCATATACCCCGTAGTTGTTTGTATAGTTCAGCGTGAATCACAGCTGGTCGTTAAATGCAAATAAAATTGTGCTGCAACAAAAAAATTAAAATTTAAATCTTCTTATTCGTTTATTTGCATTTTATTCATTTATCACAATAAAAAAACAACTTATTCTATTTATCACCCTCTACTATATCTGCACGTATATTGTGTAGATAATTAAAATATTCATAAAAATATGTATAAATGTTAAATGAAAACGAAGAACAATGAAACAGTGGAAAAAAACCTTTAGACGGAACGGAATTATTTAAGATGATGTGTTCATCATCAGTCTGAAGAAGAACAATAATCCATGAATAAATAATATATTATGACGTAGGCAGTTATTCATAAGGTGTTTGTTTTCATTTCTTTAGAGAATATGAAATAGAAAAATATTTAAATAAATAGGATTAATTTGGTTGTGCGAACTGGAAGAATTGTTTTCACTCTTGAAAACGAGTTACAATGTGTGGTTGACATGTTGTTTCTTTTTGTACACAGAGTTTATTAAAAGTAACCAATCAACTTGTTACGAAGCTGTTCGCCACTATAAAAGTTCATTTATTGAAATACTGTCTTATTCATGAACTAACACATTTAACGCGATTTATCTCATCCTTGAACCAATGTGTTTAAAGAACTTATCAGAGACCCACGACTTATCGCCTTTTTTTATTCTTGAGTTTTTTTCTAATGCATTCCTACATGAAATATTTTTTTGATTTTTATATAGACATTTTTTCTCGATAAAAACGTGACCTTTATGATCAGCTGATTTATATTTCCAAAACTCTTAATAATTGTTGTTTCATGTAAATCAATATTGTTTTCTTGGTTGTAATTGATATAGTTGCATTATTACTGTTTTTGCAGTAAATTTTTATTCATATTTACTGATTTCTAGCTATCATTGCTGTATGTAATCTGTATACGGGAAAAGCATACATGCAGGCTTTTAAATTCTGTATAAAAGTCGGTCTCGTGACTATCAGAAAATGATACGTTTGAAATTTGAAATGAAATATTATTTAATTATTTTTGTTCAACTTCAAAACAGATTTTTTAAACTCATTTTATTTATTTTCTATATTAAGTTATTTTTCAGCATTTTTTTTGCCAACTAGTCAAATTAATAGTGCAATTTTAGTTAATTAAAAGTACAATAAAATAATGTTAGAAAAATTGATATATGAAATTTACGGTATGGTGTAGCTAAATTAAAAATAGTATATTAAGAAACTAGTTTCATAATCGACGATTTTATTGCACGCAATCTGTTTAGAAAACGACCCGCGCAGCGGGTATTTGTGTATTGTATTAAAAAATAGTCAATTTGAAATTTTGTTATTATTACTAATTATTTTAATTAATTAAAATATTTAACACTAATTAAGATATTCTTATTAAATTTATTTGTATAATTATTTGTTATAATTTTTACTGACGTTTGTATTACCAATGTGACCAACCTTGAAAAACAAAACTTTGCGTATCGTAATGAAAGCCATTTCGATACGCAGTTGGGTATCGAAATGACTTTATTTTAGACGCAAAATGGAAAAAAGAAATTATATGTCTAGTGAAAATTTAGTAAAAATTTGTACCGTTATAATAATAAAGATTATAATTATTAATTCAAATTAGCTTAAATTCAAGAAATTAGAAAAAATATTATGTGTTTGTTTTTGTAATGGTGGTCGATAAATTTTAAGATTCCATTGGTTGATATGCTCATGTCAGTATATGTGTCATTGCCAGGTGTCATTGTCAAGTGCCAAGCGGCAAGCGTCATTAAATAATTTGTGCTGGAAAAGGGGAAATATTTCTTGAACTCACAAGAATGAAGTTTTTTGGATACAACACAGCTTGGCTTGCAGTCTCCCCGATTCCTCTCTGCTACTCAATAATAAGCAAATAAATAAGTGATTATGAAGTTTCAACTTCAAAATAGTCATCACCTCCATGGCGCAATTGTTAGCATTTCTGCCGACGCTTTAGAGCATGGCAATGAAGAAGAAGGTTCGATTCAAACGTGTAACGAAGTAGCCTGGTGCTCGACGTAGTAGTTGGATAATTCCCTGATACATCAAATTTGCATTGGCTGAGACCTTCATAGTTATTTTTTTTCCTTAAACTCAAACCGTAATTTTGATCTACAATAGTTTTTGTAAAACAGGGATTGCCCTAAAACAGTTGTGTAATATTTTCCAGTGTGATTTCCTATTCGTCAATGACTATAAAAATTAGCACGGAACAGTTATATAATATCATTGATTCGTAATTCCACTATGTTCATATATAGATCTTTCGATCAGTATTCTGCTATAAATTTGTTGTAGTCTCCAATTTTAATGCCTGTTGGTTGTAATAAATCCTTAGTGGATACATTGGTAAATGTAGATGTCTCTGTTTACATTAGCGAAGACTCCTTTTTTTTAGTACACCTATTTTTCGAACGAGATTGTTCAGTGGACGGGCTTATTTTAGTTTAATGATCTGAGATGTAAAATCGTTTTTATTTTGCTTATAAATACGCCAATTTTTCGTATCTCGCATCGTATCTCGTATATCGTATCGTCTCTTATTTTGCTCTGATTGTTTGAAAAAAATTCTCTCGTGAATATCTTAATTTGTTGAAATCTATTTTGAATTCACGTTTTGCCTTCCTATTTTAAGTAGTGTAATTTTTAATTAGCCTCAATTTAGTATTAGATAGTTTAATTAGTGCAATTTGTTTTAATAGTGCAATTTTCCTAGTAAAATTTAGTTCAAGTTTATATGTTTGTGATTTCAATTTCATTAGTTCAAATAATTTAAAAACAAAAATTTATATGTTTGTGCCGCGTTAACTAAATTAATAAAAAAAACAAAATTGCAAACAAAAAAATGACCTTGTCGGTCACACGCTCTCAGTCGATTTTCTACTCTCGTGAATGTCAAAATTTGTGTAATTTATTTTGAATTCACGTTTTTTTTTTCAATAAATTAAGTAGTAAAATTTTTTCTAGACAAAATTTAATAGTTCAATTAGTGCATTTTCTTTTATTAGTACAATTTATTAGTCCAATTTAGAAAAAAATTATATATGTTTTGTGCCGTGCTAGTTAATTTCAAAACAAAATTTCATATAAGCAAAAACGCTCTCTTAGTCGTATTATTCGTATCTGATCTGATTAGATTCCTATTTTGTTTGGGACTGTCAGTGCGGTCAAAGCGTGATATAATTAAAATTGAATACGTGGTGTTGTTTCTGTCTTTATACAAAAAAAATTGATTAATTACTTGTTTGATATGTGTTCTAAGTCCGTAGTGTTTCGTTTTTTTAATTTATTAAACTAATTTATATATCCGTATAGTCTAAATATATAGTTTTTAGTTAGTGAAATTGTGATGTGCGAAAGTTCTCGCAGGTGATTATTATCTTCAATGGCTTTGGCATGGCCATTTTAACAATATTATTCTAGTGATTTCTTTCAATCAATGAGCCAGATAAATTTAAATTTGATATAACCATTGAATGGAAATACGGAGATCAAAGCAGTTTTATAAAAACACTACCAAAAAAGGCATTTCCGGGGTGTTCGTTTAGTAATGGCGCTCGATAAATTTAACATTTTTTTTCATAAATAGATCAGAATAAGAAGCGCAAAATTGTAATCCAAAAAGAATTTTTGTTATTGTGTATGTTGCAATAATGGCACTCGCTAAAACTAAATTTTCTGTCTAACTAAATTAAAATAAGGAGCGCAAATTTGTAATAAAAAAAAAGAATTTTTGTTGTTGTGTATGTTGCAATAATGGCGCTCGCTAGAATTAATTTTTAGGTCTAAATAAATTAAAAATAGGAAGCAAGAAACTTGTTAATAGAAATAACAAGAAAAGAAATTTTTGTTTTGTAGGTTGCAATAATTGTGCTAGATAAATTTAATTTTTAAAAATAAGAAAGAAAAGATAAACTCAATTACAATTGAGGGATCCATTCACCTCCAAAGAACTGTGAATTAATTAATGCTAAAAATTGTTAATCTCGAACAATCCCTGAAATTTACTGTTATATGCTTAAATTACAATAAATAATTTATATGACTTTCAAAATTGATGTTGTGTACTTTTGTTGATGTATTGCTCCCGTACGATCACGTGTGGAATATAGAGAATCAATCACGATATACCATGTTTTTGGACGGTTGTTGAGGTTGACGTTCACGTTTTCGCATCATAAGAAGGTTGTTTAACCGCTCGATAATCGTACACTACTACATGGAACACAAGTTGTTGTGCTTCTATAGTCGCTCGACTACCAACCGTATCCACCATCGACCACATCATACATGCTAGTCGTTCTGAAACCATATCGTCGGCTTTGGATTCCGGTCATCGTTATTGCTGCCGTTAGTTAAGTCAGCAGAGGTACAATTTTCAACGGGTGGTGCAACATCCCTCCGCAAACGTGGATTTAACAGTTTGAAGTCAATCATCCTATATGCATATTTATAAATGACTCTGAAATTATACAACCGCTATATCAAAATTACTCAATCCGAAGTTGTCTTAAATTCAACCTTTATACATCGTTCCTGAAAGACATATAGCTTCTCTTTGGAAATTAGTCAATGCTGTGTCAGCTTAGATCCTTTTTTTTTATATGTTCCAGACCTTATTCAATTGCGACGTGAATGTACTCCATCACTTTATCAATAACTATGAACTTATTCATCATTACAAACACTATTTCAACTTGAATGATCAACTGCGTATATATACGTCAATATCATTCATCATTTTTATCGTAATTTGAGAACGTATTCATCATTTCAATTATTGCATCAACATGAACCATAGCTCATACGTATAGTTCCGTCTACAGTTGATGTATACTCGAGCGATGACCAGCTAAATACAAAGAGGGTGAGGAACCGGGTCTGGACAGTAACATGGGGTGAGTAACATTCGTAGTTTTTTAATATAGGTGTGAATCGGTGTGAGTGCGTGAATGTGGGGTAGTGTGGATACAAATTTTATTGCTATAGTTTTACCACGGTAATTCAACCGACAAAAAGCATGACTATCGAATTTACCAATTGTGTAGGTAGTTTAGATTAAGTCATCGATCGGTCCTACTACAATAACTCCTTTTTCATACTATTTTGACTACATTATAAATTAACAGGGAGGTGTAAGGAACAACTTTAATATTTATTACAGTGAATTTAACTAATAATGCCAATCTAAGTAATTTCATTTTAAATTTACACTTTGAATTGAATTGGATGTTATTATGCGGTTTTAATTATTACCCTAAAATTAGATAATTCTTATTTTCAGGTAATATCTAAAAGAAGCTCGGCCAAGGTCTATCATGAAAAGATGTCCAACAATTATTGCTTAATACAAAACGTGGTATGAAAACTCACATAGTCTGCGATAAAATAATATTAAATTATAGCTATTACGAGGATAACTCCAAAACATCTAAACTAAAGCAATTTTCATTTAGGTAGCGACTAATTTAGATCACTTCTTGCTCTTATCAACAATTTGTTATTTCCATGATATTCATTTGATGAATATGCTTTTAGTAAATGGAGAGTTCCTGATGCGTTTGGGTATGAAAGACGACTGTATGTGTATAGGTATGCGTGAGCGCCTATGGGGATGGATGTGTGTATATGTGTGTGGGTATGTGCAGGAATGAGCGGATATAGTACGTGAGCGTGTGAATGTGTGAGTAAATGTAGGGTTGGACGTGCTGATCGCGGGTATTTCAGATACAGGGGTCGCCAGAGTCTCATTCTTTCACTTGTTGTTTATCATTTCCATATTTATCATGTTTATCGCGTACTATATTGTTCATTTGTGCTGAAGTAGCAGAGTTTCTTCTCTCGATCCCATGGGCTGCAACTAGTCAGGGGCAAAAAAATAATCTCGCGACCTGCTATGCCACTTCGTTGCTAGGAAACGAAGAAGCGCTTCACTACAAACGAAGCACGTAAAATGAGAAGTCCTGGCTTCGATTCAGGGATTTGAAATATTGTTGGAATATGTCTATTGGTTGTCGCATTGGTTTCTAGGATGTGCTACACAATGAACTAGTGCTAGCTGGAGTTTCGTGCATCCTGTTCGCGATCTTTGCATTCCATATAGATTGCATTTTTTTTTCAATGCCAAAAAGCGAATCTGTATCACGGGTCATCACTACCTAGCCTTAACATATTTTTTCGATCGCGTGTTTATTTAGTTTGGCTAGACAATGCTTATGAAACAAATTCATTTAAAATAAAATAATTTATAAAAGTTGGTTTTTGAAGAAACTTAGAAAATTTCAACCCTAGTTCTACGAAGTGCACCGTAGCACACTTCCACCTCGGTAAGCCATAAAAACATCCAAAATCATTCAAATGCCGGGTAAGGATATGTTTTCGACTATAGCATCTCTCTCCACTAATATTCTGTTTTGTAAAAACCAGCAAAAATTCCAAAAAAAAGCTCAAATGTGTATGAGAACTTGCTCATTCGTGTATTCGTGTCATGAAGTATTGAGAAATTTTTCAATGTGTTAATTCGCTCTGTTCCGTGAATATTGTCCTGCTTTGAGAATATCGACAGTCATTCTCATTATTGGAAAAGATGGGAAGAAACACTTTGTTCACGTCAGACTCATCTTGTTAACGCAAAGGTAGGTTTATAATTCATAATAGGAAATCCATTCCCTACTCCCCTACGACATAAAAAAATTCAATTTCTGTGCAATATTGCATAGTCAATTTTTAACAAATTTTTTCTAAATGCTTTGCAATTACAACACTAAATTACACCAGATATCCACCACGTCACAGTTCAGAAAATCATTTTTCCGAAATAAGAATTTCGAAAGCCAGTAGTAATCGCTACCACTGCTAAAACCAAAAAATTAGCTGTGTTAAATTATTTTGTTTTAAGTAAATCTGGTCAATTGAAGTGAACACGCGATCGAAAAACCACTCCAAAACTCGATAGGCCTTTGCTGTTTTTTTCTTTTAAATTGCCATCTTTATTTATATCCGATTAATTAACGTATCATATCCACAGGTTCAGATTGTCTATTTACACAAGATCCGAGTTTCTTGAGCTGTACAGTTCAGTACAGTCTCGTGAGCTGCTTGAATTTAGAGTCCACAATTAAGAGCAATACGACATAACAACAAGCCACAATCAAACGCAACGTTTTATCAGCGCTTAATAGGGTTGAAACACTTGATAAAGAGCACACATTATTAAAACCAATCCCAATAATATGTACAAAAATTTCTATCGACCATATCAATCAACGATACACAATAATTTTCATCCATAAAAACTCCTCCAACTTCCTCTTCCAAAACATCAGCACATTGTAAACAAAACACTAGATCCCATCTACACGCTACAAAGAAAATTAATAAATCTTGCTTAGTTACGGAAATGTATTCAGTTTCGGAACGACTGGTAAGACAATCAAGCATAAGGTATTAAATAAACCCATCACTATTTACCACCAAAAAACACACGAAACACTACAATAACACTCAGAGGCTCCTGCTCAATGTCAGTGTTCAGGTTAAAAGTGGCTGTTATTCTCCCTCGACAATAGATATAAAATGCTAAGAAACGACAACACCAAGAATAAATTGCACATAACAAGTCAGTTAGGAACGAAACTGATAATTCAGGGGAATAGAAACCTACAGAAAATCAGAATGTTAGTGAACAACTAAAATTAGATACGCTGCAAAAAAGCAATGTTTTTGAAAACCAACCTTAGAGCTCTTGGCGAAGGCAGTTAAAAGACAATTAAGTTGTTCAACTCGTAGGTATCGATAATTCCAATATCGTCTTATTATTTATAGATTGTAAAATCAAAGAGTTTTGGAAAAAAATCCGCTCAATCAATCCTTAAGCAGAACACAGAACTAGCTCTCAAAGGCTTGACGAGCGTTAGATTATTATGTCAAGAAAATTTTACAGAATGTCTATATAGACGGCAACCCCGTATTCTGGTAGAACAAAACCATTGCCTGCTTGAGAAAAGAATAGCTTAATCTATGCAAGAAATATTCATGGATAAGAAATTGTTAGGAGGACGAGATGTCACAAATCACAATTGTTTCCGAAAACAAACAGAAAGAGTTGCGGAACGCAATCATTACTAGTAAGAACAGATCACTTCAGTATTTATCAAAAATAAAGTTCAAAATAACTCATGGGGCACTGTTTACAAAATTGTAGCAACCAAACTAATTGACGTTTAATCAGCTGCACCAATGCGTCCTAAGATAATAGCTGAAATTATGTCTGGTTTTTTTCCACCCCACGAGTACTTCCTTCTGCAAATTTATGTTAACTAAATTATGAGTGTCACAACAGAAGAGGTTCCAAAAGCAGTTGCAGATTATCTTTAAATGGTACGCCGGGTTTAGGAGGAAATTAAGAGATCATTTCAAAAACAGCAATAAAGAAGAAACAGAGGCTATTTAAAAAAAAGAAATATTTCTTTAGCAAGGGAAACTCCAACGTGTGGGTTTATATCTAAAGGTAACAAATCATCAAAGGAATCATCATCATGTCGCCTACTTCACATGCTGAAACAAATGAAAATATCTTTTGCGACTAGCGAAACATCTTTAGCGATTCAAGATAATCATCACTCCTAAACTTGAGAAATATATTGACGGCAAGTGGGGCCATTCCGGCGGACAGTTTAGTTTCAGTAAGAAACACTTGAACATTGGTACAATCATTGCAGCGTGTGAGATAACACGTAACGCAATGAGTATTGAAAGATGGTTAGAGGGTGAAAAACAGTAATATGATGTGACCACCTTGGATGTTAACAATAACTTTAACTTGGCCCAATTTGTCAATTTCTGAATGCCTCAGACGTATAACTTTTACATATAATGGTTAGTTACTGTGCGGGTAAAACTCTGGACTATTTTACCAGAACTTTGCCAAAAAATGCAATATGACAGGGAGAAGGATCTCCAGGGATCCTCCAGGGATCGGTTCTTGCACCACTGTTATGAAGCATCATGTACGATGATGTTCACAGAGTACCTGTGTCAAAGCTTTAAACGATTGTCAGCTTTGAAGATGACATTGTCATAGTTGTTGTGCCTAAGAGCCTCATCTCTACTACCAGATGTACCTGGTGATGGCACTTATTATCTGCTGAACAATTTTCTAAAACACAATATAGACTCAAAAAGAGGCTGAATTTTCTTGGTCAACACAAATTTGAAAAAATGATAACAAAAATCAGTGAGGTATGTTAAATTTGGGGCCCATTTTTGATATAAACCATGATTCGTTGACAAATTTTCACTGGCTTAGAAAGAAATTAAAATCGATTAAATTTTAGATATTTCTAGTGTTGGGGGTTTTGCATTAGACGCAGTATATAACTACAGAACATTTTTTTTAAAACAAAAAGTTAATTTGTATAGATCATTCGAGGATCAATAAAACACATGAAAAATTTAACTCATTCCGTAGTATGTAGGCCATGAGTCACATTCATTCTACATCGGCAACGAAATATCCATTCTACGTCGGTTGTCAGGCAAAATTTTAATGATTGTAGTTTTGCATAGAAAATATGCAAATGTTTTTTTGGCTTTGGACGGTGGCTCTTCTTAAAATTTAATGTAAAATCTTAAATACAAAATAGCATTTCTATATTAGACAGAGCTTTGTGAAAAACACAAGCCAAAAATACAACCCATATTATTAAGTAAAGTTATTAAGTAAAATGATCATACAAGTTTTCTCCTGACTCTAAACATATCAATGGCTTAAGAGATTTAAAGTTTATGGTGCCATTTCATGGATATGAAAGGTAAAAAAGAAAGATTTATTTATTTAGGTAAAGTTAGTCTGGTAGAAAAACTTCTGATATCTTTAGTGATTGATATACTTAAGAGCTACCTTGCTTAGGTTGTATGAACAGAAAGGATGAACTATAAAAATCGAAATAAGAAAAAAATGCAAACAGTTTCTGTTCAAATCTTAAGTTTAACTCTAACGCACTATCCAGGGTCAGAAACATCAGATAGCATAAAAGATCCTAAACGTTTGTTGCATGTGAGGACTATATATAGCGATCATTTTTTCTCTGCAAACTGGACATAAACTTTTTTGAAGAACGGTCGTGAATGCTTCTTAGGGTGTTTGTCCTCAACTAATCAGATTTTTAATAGATAAGAAATAATAAGAAAATTTCAGTGTCACCTTCAACTCCTAATGGTCTTCATCAAATTGTTCATCTAAATAGTGAAAATGTGAGCTCAAATTGAAAGTTCGGTTGAGTAAAAGAAACAATGGGAAGCTCACGACAGTTCATAGGGTTAGATCTGAAATGTTCTACGCTAGAACTTAATCTTTGCATTTTTATGTAGCAAGTATGTATACTCGTAACCTGGCATGTTAACTGCTTAGGTCTTTAGAAAAAAACAATATCAGTCATTGGCTTACTTTGTAAAAATCTTCTATCCTTAGACAGCTTGCTCCTAACATATTATTTCGAGACCTGAGAGAGGAACAAATTTACTTACTATGAGAGGAACTTTTTCATCTTATCTGAGACAAAAACGGCCTGTCGGATCGTTTTTACTCCAGACTTTACGTAAGCACTAGTGTTTAGCTAAAATAAAAATTTTCGTAATAATACTTGTTTTGACTGGTCTCATCGTAAATGATGTGACCATCACGACCAGAGACATAACTGAAAAATTTTCAATAACGGAATCATAAAAACTCTAGATAAAATAGTTTCGACTAACCGAAAGGGAATTCTGCAGGTAATTCTTTGATAACATAGAGGAAACCATGAATGCTGCTAGGCTCAAGAAAGTCTTTCAACAAGCTAAAAAACAAAGAAATCTTATAAAATCGGGTGATAACTGGATTACTTACAGCTACTAAATCCATAATTGAATGGATGCAAACTTTCACCAAGAATCTGCTGTTCCTCAGCTACTGAGGAAAGTGTCAGGTTATTAACTCAACTTCAGCAATGACCTACTGACGGTGTCAATAATCTTCCATATCATTTAACAATTTAAACTTTTCAAGTCAGCTGGTCTTATACAGTTATACTTCCTAAACTACTGATTACCTCAGGACTAATAGCTGGTTAATTGGAAGGATTCTCAAGGCTTGTAGGAAATTTTCAGTGGAAGGAAAGGAAATGGAATAGGTGTAGGAAATTTTCAATTACCACAGGTAAAATAAAAGAAACTCTATAAGATAAAATGAAAATTTTAGCCCAGTACCGAGTTTCAAATTTGAAAATAATCTTAATGTATTCATTTTTATATGAGATAATTGTAAACATCTGCCACCCTTTCTATGATTTTTTTCGTTTTTTTAATTAAATGCATATTAGATTTTGGTACAGTAATTTATTCGTACAATTAGACCTTACTATAATTTTCCCCTTTTTAATCAAATTACATTAGTAGAAAACAAGGCAATTTTTAATATATCGTGGACAAAGAAAACTGAGACCGAAACGATTAAACGAGTTTTATATAATATAAAAGGACCTAATGTATCTTTAGTCAGATAGAAGTTAGACTATTATTATAATTAGCTTGATAGGTTTTCAATGAATTTGCACAAATTCATTTTATTATATACAAAAGAATAATTATTTGTTTGTATGCCGAATTCAATGGCAACTTGGGCGGAACGTAAGATATTGGCAAAACTGAGCATCTCGAGTTATTATGTAAATGAACAATTGTTTTATTTTGACTTGTTTTGAATTTGAATTTGAATTGAAATTGAATTTAATATGTCGTCTAATTTTTCATTGGACAAAAAATTCGTCTAAAACTGAAAAACAGACAAGTGAATAACTATGCTTTTATAAATTCAGCAAAATGAGTTGTCTCCGTCCTTGGAGATGGAGAACTTGAAAGGGAGACGATAAATCGTACCGCACTGAAGTTTAAAGCTTCTAGGGTTGTTGGCTCGACTAATGTTGGGAAGCACCCAGAAATAAATTTTCATAAATTCCAGAAAATAAAACCAAATTCAAAATTGCCGATTTGAACAAACAAACTCAATTGAAATATTATGCAAGTATTATCGCCACGACAAGGGTCTAAGACTCATAGCATATTTTGTAAATATTTTAATTTTGTATCGGAAAATGAGGTTGGAAAAGTTTTGTCAATTTATGGCCAGTTTTATGTATATCAATAGTCTTATTTCATCTAAATTTGATTACATGGACTTGCAGAGTTATAGATTCCATTATAGACCAGGGTAGAAGCCTTTAAAAATAATAAGTAGTGAAAAAAGTAAAAGTAGGATGAAACGCATTAGAAAACCAAGAGAATATTATAAAAATGAAAGGAAACGTAATTTACCGGCGATCTGAGGTCGGGAAGGGGAAGAGGTGAGTTTTTAAGAATAAAAAACGGTTTATCTCGATTTCCGGCAAAACTAAAAGTCCTATGGAAAAAAAAATTATACGGCAAAGTTGTAGGTAATAAAAAGGTCTAAAACTTTTGTGTAGACATTTTTTTCACATAACCTTAAAATTTATGTGAAAAATTGAAAAAACCAAGTTTTTGATATTTCATTTTTATCTTTTACAAAAATTTTTTTTAACGAAATTTGGTGAAAACTTACCTTTTTATGTCCCAAATACGCTGTAATTTATTTTATTTGAAATATTTGTTTTTTCACCTTATTTTGAATTAATATAGAAAAAGCACCCTAATGTTCAATCGAAAATTCAATTAATTTTTTGCATTTTCTGAGAAGATTTACTATACTAATATATTTTTTTTTTCACCATCGGAAACTAGAGATTTCAACGAACAGAAAGCATACCAACTTTTTGAAAAAAGCTGATATTTTGACGAAATGAATTTATGATTGAAAATTAGGGTGCTTTTTCGATATTAATTCAAAATAAGGTGAAAAAACAAATATTTCAAATCAAATAAATTACAGCGTACATGGGACATAAAAAGGTAAGTTTTCACCAAATTTCGTGGAAAAAAAAATTTTTTTGTAACAGATAAAAATAAAAAACCAAAAACTTGGTTTTTTGAATTTTTCACATAAATTTTGAGGTTATGTGAAAAAAAAATTCTATGCAAAAGTCTTAGATCTTTTTATTACCTACAACTTTGCAGTATAATGTTTTCCCATAGGACTTTTAGTTTTGCCGGAAATCGAGATAAACCGTTTTTTTACCCTTAAAAACTCACCCCTTCCCTTCCCGACCTCAGATCACCCGTAAATTATTTTTCCTTTCATTTTTATAATATTCTCCTCCTTTTCTAATGGGTATCATCCAACTATTATTTTTTTGTTTTCAAAAATTATCGACCCTGGTCTATAAAGCATTTAATCTAATTTGTTTTGGAAACAGCAGACAAGGAGGTAGACCAGTGATTGCAAATACGTTTATAAACTTTTCTGGCACGACGCCACTTTGATTTTATTTTTCAAATTAGGTTTCGCCAGAGTAAAAAGTACAAAAAGAAATTAAAGCTCGAGCAAAACTGGTGTGACATTTTGTTTTTATCATAAAACCCACTATTGCGATTTATTTTTCAAATTACGCCAGTTAACTTACTGCTATTGAGTGAGTTTAAATAAGGACAAGTGAGCTTGTGTGTAAATGATGATGATGACACATGATATCACAAAGCTTGTCACCCGACTATCTCGAAAGTATTAACTAGAAAATATATCAAACTGCTAGTTTATTCGCCATCAAATCAACACACCAGTGCGTTGTGGATAAAGTATCCCCTCCGCCAATATTTCACCAGATTGTTTTTGTAAAACCAACTTAAATAAGTTTAACTTTTGGCACTCTAAGCAAAATCTATTTGCGACCACTAAGACTATGCTCTACAAAATTCAACAAAATGAGTTGTCACCGATATTGGCGAGTGAAATGTCCATTGAAAAATAAGACTAACACAATTACCGTGTTGAATTTTGAGCTAAATTGAACAAACAACAGGTCCATGAATGATATATTACGCATATTTTGTAAATATTTTCAATTTGTATGAGAAAATGATTATCACTTATATTATGTCGATCTATATGGTCATTGAATACATAGAGCCATCATCTTATTTTTACTCATTTGTAGCGGTCATGTAGAAACGATATACCTAGAGTTAAACAGCTTCGAAAATTCATCACGATCATTCAACACAACACAACAGTGGTATAATTACCATACCAGGAAATTTTTTTAAGATCGTTTATTACGTCCGTGTCCCATTGTTGTGCTCGTGGTCTAACTCGCGAATGCCCGTTTCCTGAGTACTAATTCACTCTTTTTGAAGTGAAAACTTCTTTATGCGCACCACACACAGATTTTTCCGTAGGTAGTAAATTAAACTGATTCGTCAGCATTTCTATCATTTATCAATTTATCAATCTATCATTTCTTAACATTTCAAATTGCGTTGTGAATATCGTGCTCGACTGATGTGCTGTAGGTTGTGAGTTCAACTTCAGGTATCGTACATATTTTTTTATTGTTTTTTTTTTTAATTTTTATTAAATACAATTACAATTATTTTTTTTATTCATGAATTCATAAAAATAATAAAAATTTCTTTATACGAATTTTAAAAAATTGATCTATAACGCAGTTTTTTAAAGTTATATTGCTACTGTCTGTTGCAATTTGTATTGAAGTCATCATGCTATATAAATATTGCATATATATAAAATTGAAAGTATGTATGGCTGTATATCCTATAAGTATTAATACATTAATCATCATGAAAATTTATGAAGTTGTTGTGTACGCTTAATTTTTGCTTTTATTTAACTATCGTTTTAAACGGTAGTTTGCTTTGATCAATGTTTTTTGTTGAACATAAGTTTTAGAAATTAAAAATAACGTAAGAAAGATAGTATAACCTGAAGGCTGAAACAATTACATTTGTATATCAAAATTATATGTAGGGGAGAACTGCCTTAAAGTAGACATGGTCATAAAGTAGACATAATGAATTTTTCGAATTGAAAGCGCTCTAAAAATTTGGGAAAATATTCTTAGAATTGCAAAACTAGTTTTATATTATGGAGAAAAATATTTTGACAAACCACATATGCGTTTAAGAGTTACTAATGTAAACACGTTTTTTTGATTTTGTTCGTGCCATTTCATTTTTTGAAAACAAAGTAATTATTTTTTAAGGAAACCGTTATACAAAGTGGTTCCATTATTTTTGTGTTTAGAAACATATATACTGTTCAGGTAAGAATATATTTTGATCGATTTGAGAAATATTTATTATAATTTCAAGTTTTGTGTAAAATCGTCAGGTTGGCATAAAATAGACAGAAAAAACAACATAAAGTAGACAGTTGTCTACTTTATGTCTATATACATCATATTTTGTGTTAAACAATTAAGAACATCATTCAGCATGGGCAAACCATATGATAAGCCACACAAACGAGTTCAAGTTCCTGAAGCAATAATGAAAATGGCTATTGCAGATATTTTAAGTAAAAAAAGACGTAAAAAGATTGCCAACACATTAAATATTGCATCGCTGAAATGGAAGCTAAATGTATCGAACCCAACTCTTCCAAGACTGCATGCACTACCTAAAATTCACAAAATAGGCAAATCTATGCGGCCGATCGTGTCAAATAATAATTCACCGTTCGAAAAAATTTCTAAATGGTTAGTTGAAGAGTTTAAAAGGATACCAGCTTTTCCATCTCTAGCAGTTAAGAACTCAATAGAAGTTGTTGACAAAATAAAAGACGTAGAAGTGGAGGATAACGAGATCTTAGTGTCACTTGATGTCAGCGCACTATTTCCTAGCGTACCGGTCAACATAGCTATCGATATAATTAAAAAGTGGCTGATAAGGAACGATATACCACAGAATACAACAGAAGTATATATTGAAGCATTAAAGGAATGTATGAACAACAGCTACTTCCAGTCCAATGAAAATATATATAAACAAACCTCTGGAACTTCTATGGGTAACTCATTATCACCGTTTGTAGCTGAAGCGTTGATGTCAGAACTGGAAGAATCAGTAAATAGAGAATTCAACTTCAAGTTTTGGGGAAGATATGTAGACGATGTATTAGTGATTATGAAAAAACAACAATTAAGGAAAGTCTTAAAAGCCATTAATAGCAAATACGAATCAATTAAATTTACCTATGAGGAGGAACAACAGGGAAAACTTCCGTTTTTAGATCTTCTACTCATCCGAAATAATGGAAGAGTAGAATTTGATATCTACAGAAAACCCACTACCACAGATCGGTTCATAACAATTGATTCAAATCACCCATGGCAACACAAAATGGCAGCATTCAGAAGCATGATACATCGTCTTATATACATTCCACTCAGCACAATAAATTATTCAAAAGAGGAAGAAAACATCAAAAGAATTGCCAAAATTAATGGATTTAATAGCCTCCATATAAATACCCTTATAAGGAAAGCCAAAAAGAAAAAAGCATTACGAGATACCACAGTTTTGACATCAATCACGGAAAGGAAAAAAAGAGAAAAAGTTAGCTTTGATCCGCGAGTCTCTACTAAGCTTCAAAACATATTCAAACGCCACAATGTAGAGCTAATACCAACAACTGATCAAAAACTATCTTCTATACTTACCAGCAATAAAGATAAAATTCCACAACATTACCAAAATGGAGTATATGAGATCAGCTGTTCAGGTTGTAGGAAGAAATATATTGGATCTTCTAAAAGACAAATCATCACAAGGTTTAAGGAGCATATAAACGTGAAAGTCAATTATGACAAATCAGCAGTAGCCAAACACATCGTAGATAACAACCATAAAATCAACAATAGTAATTTAAAACTTTTACACCCAGTCCGCGACAACAGGAAGCTAGAGATAATAGAATCTTACTACATCCAACAAGAAAACGAAGAAGATTTAATCAACAACGACAGAGGTCCAGTTTACAGCCCCCTTTTTAAAATTAAAAACCGTCATAAAACACTTCATTCATAAAATCACCTAATAATTAAATTATAATTTTTTTTTGTTTCTCTGTTACGCCTTCATTTGTTTATAATATAATTGTTAAATTTCATATTCACGATCCTTGTCAATGGGAAAAACCCACTAACTTTAATTACTTTAAGATCCATAGCTTTGTATTTGTATATAAATAGATCATTGTGTTTAGTTTAGTTTAGAAAACAATTAACCCAAGAAGAAGGTCTCTTAGAGACAGAAAATATTCGGTGTTAAAAATAAATAAAGTTTTTGAAGTGAAAAAAGACGTTGTTTTACTAATTATTATTATAATCGCTTCAAGTAGTTCAAACAAAAATTATTTAATTTTTAAAAAAAGAACATTCCGATCTGCAGCACAACATCACAATGTCAATAGATCAACGCTGTTTAAACGAATCAAAATCATAAAAATGTCTGGTTGCTCTTTACCCTCCAATAATGCTAATGATTCCGGAATTTCAGATGACGAAGATTCGATACCATCAGGCTTGCAGCAAAACGATCGAAAGAAATATCGTCATCGTCAGGTATTTAACGATTTGGAGGAAAATGAACTAGAAAAATATTTGATCAGATCTTCTGAAATTAGTTATGGGTTAACTTACAAGCAGTCAAGAAAACTGGCATATGAATATATTGTTCATTTAAACAAACCACACCCTTCTAGCTGGAGTAACGAAAAGATGGCTAGTGCAGACTGGATGAGACTGTATATGCATCGTCATCCAAATTTATCACTTCGTAAGCCTGAGAATACTAGTATGGCGCGAGCTCTAGCTTTTAATAAGACCAATGTGACTGAGTTTTTTGAAAATTATTTGAAGGTTGTGAAGAAGCATGAATTCCCACCTCATCGTATTTATAATCTTGATGAAAGTGGTATTTCAACAGTAATGCAAGCACCAAAGGTATTAAAAATTAAGCATGTAGATATAATTTTAAGTATATGTTATAGGTTTATTTTTTAGGTCATAGCACCAACTGGAAAAAAGCAAATCGGTCAAGTCGTATCAGCAGAAAGAGGTGAGCTAGTCACATTTTGTGGTATAATTAATGCTGCTGGAAACGACATTCCACCAGTGTTTGTATTTCCACGAGTACGATACAAGGATACTTTCATGACATTTGCTGTGTGTCGTGGGGTACACATGGTAAATTATTGTTAGTCAATTTTAAAATTTTAATTTATAAAATAAAACAAAATTATAGTAATTAAACTAATCAAATTCAATATATACTGTGAAAGTGTAAATTTATTATTTTTTCATAAATATTAAATTTTGTGTTTAAAAAAAATAATAACTAAATTATTTGGAACCAATTTTTTTATAATAAAACGAGTTCTACTCTACAGAAACTGTTCTTCACTGTTACATTTAATAGTCAGATCTACTTTTTGTTTTCTTTGATTATAAAAACATTGCAAAAATATCATTATCATTTAATCAATATGACTATATGTTCAATCTGTAATAATAAATTAGATCGAAAAGCAGATAATCTAAAAATTAGTTGTGCTAGTTGTTTATTAGTGTTTCATGTTACTTGTGTAAACCTTAAGCCGGAATATGCCAGTTATCTTCAAAAGGATAAATTAGATTGGAAATGTAGCCAATGTGCAACTTGCAGTAACACATACCAATCTAAATCCAGCCCAGCGACTGCCACATCTAAGCCAAAATCAAATAGCTATGCACAAAAAAACACAAAAACTACAGATGCAGTTGATGATAACAATTCAGCAACAGAACATACACCAGTGATAACTACTACTAATGACATTCTAATTGAGGTAAATGCAGTCAAAAGTTCAGTTGAGCACCATTTCATGGCTTTAATTAAACGACTTGAAGTACTTGAACTGTCTCTGAAAAGAATCAAAGACTTGGAAAATGAAAACAAAGAACTTAAAAAGCTTATAAACATACATGAGCATAACCTTGAAATACAACTACAAATGTCTAAACAAAATTGCTTAGAAATATCTGGGTTATCAGCTGAACCAAACGAAAATTTGATGGAAAGAATAACTGCTGTATTTAAAGTAGGTGTTGGTGTCTCCATTACTGAAAGTGAAATCGATTATTGTTATCGGAAAAAAATTATAAAAACAAATGCATTGACTGGATCGTCTTCGAATAATAACATGAACAATTTGAAGTCGAATGCAACAACAAGCACCACAGTTTCAGACACTACATCAATTACTCAAAAATTTATATCTTCTGATGTAATCCTTGTAAAATTTATTTCTCGTCAGTGGAAAGAACAAATTATGGAGAAGTATTTTGCCTCGAAAATCAAAATTAAAAAAAGTCTTTTTTGTTCAGACGGTGATAAAGATGGTGTTATATATTTGAATGACAGTCTCACTCCATTCCAGCGAAGACTTTTAAAAGCTGCAAAAGATGTCAAACAAAAGAAAAATTATAAATATTTATGGATCAGGAATGCTACGATAATGATGCGTAAGAGGGATAAAGGGAAGTTGCACAAAGTTAGAAGTTTTGTTGACCTTGATTTCATTTAGCTTTTTTTTTTAATAATATTAATTCTTTTTATTTAAGAAAGTTTTTATATTGATTTAATATGAATCAAGGTTCTTCTAATAACAGTTGCGCAACTTCCCCTTTTTCTCAAATTATCAATTCACATGTTTATAATACTATATATTTAAATAATTTTTCAGTTTGCCTAGAGAATATAAGATCACTAAGAAGTAATTTTGACAACTTTGTTGTTCAGTTATACACGTTACAAAACTTGCCTGACATTATTTGTTTAACTGAGATATGGATTTATGAGAGCGAGATGTCAAATTACGTTATAAATGGATATAATTTGTTCTGTCATTGTAATTCAAACTATAGAGCTGGCGGCGTCGCGTTATTTGTGAAGGATACCCTGAAATGCAATTCTGAGAATATTGTCGCCAGTGGAGCGGATATTCTAAAGGCGGATGTTTATATTAATGGTGATTTGTTTTCGTTTTTGTGTATTTACCGGCTACAAAATGTTGTGAGTATTGATACTTTCCTAAACGAGTTAAGCCTAATTGCATCTACAATTAAAACGAAAAATTTATTGGTATTGGGCGATATGAATCTCAACTTATTGATAGATACACCTGATATAGATAACTATATGTTTTTAATGTCCTCGCTGGGTCTTTCTTCCTTAATAAATGAACCTAGGCGACTTGATTCCTGTTTAGATCACATCTTTTTTAGATTGAATAATAGTTTTGAGTATTCAATTTCATCCTCTGTTATGCGTTTAAATATTACCGATCATGACTTGATAGTTTCCTCTATCAAATATAACAATAGTTGCTCCTCCTCCAAGCCTTCAGATCATAATGTTGATAAATCTAAAATTCATTGCACGGCTATAGATTACAAATCTCTGCGATATAATTTAACTTTTGAGTTTTGGGAAGAGGTTTATGCACAAAGCGATCCTGATTTAGCACTAGAATTCTTTTCAATGAAGCTGCAGCAACATGTTTCAAATTGTACTTTCAAAAAATCTAATAAAAACAAAATTACCAAATTAAAGCCTTGGATATCTAAGTCCTTAGTAAACCGTGCCAAAAAGTCAAAATTTTTATCCTTAAAGTCAAAAAAGCATCCCGAAAATCTTAAACTTAAATCATATGCTCGTTCTTTTAGAAATAAATTAAAACACAACATTAATTCTACTAAAAACGAATTTTATTTGCAACAGTTTCTTAATGCAAAAGGTAACACAAAAAAAGAATGGAATATAGTAAATGGCATTTTAAATAAAAACAAAAAATCAGTAGAAGTAACAGAAATTTTAAGCGACGGAAATAAACTTCTAACTTCTGATGGTGAGATCGCGAATCAGTTCAATAGTTACTTCTGTAGTATTGCAGATAGCTTAAGTGCTGGCCTTCCATCAGTAGGGAATCATGTACCCACGTATGACGTTAAAAATTTAATTGGCTGCAAGCGCGAGCAAAATAGTTTCGTTTTTCATTCCATCTACGCCTCCGAATTATACAAACTAATAACAAAGCTTGAAAACAAAAATTCTTATAGTAGCGATGGCATTAGCAATAAACTTCTGAAGGAAATTGGTCTGCTTATTGTCGATGTTTTGGCTTTTATTTTCAATCTCAGCGTTACTTCAGGTATTTTTCCAAATAAATTCAAACATGCTACTGTTATTCCCATCTTTAAAAAAGGTGATCGGAAAGCAACTCAGAATTATAGGCCTATTTCGCTTTTACCAACGATCTCTAAGTTATTTGAAAAGTGTCTCAAATCTAGGATTCTAATGTTTTTGAATAGTAATAGTTTCTTCAGCAACGCACAATTTGGATTCAGAACTGGTATTGGCACAGAAGATGCATTGTTTGACTTCCTTGAAACAGTCTACAAAAATATTGACAGCCAAAATGTTGTTGCTGGTCTTTTCGTCGATATAACTAAGGCTTTTGATATGGTAAACCACCTGGTTTTACTCCAAAAACTAGAAGATGCTGGATTTCGTGGGTTCATTCTTGAATGGTTGAAATCCTATCTGAGTCAAAGATCCCAACAAGTCAAAATTAACGACTCCTTGAGCTCTGTGCAATGTTTGAATACCGGCGTACCACAGGGTTCTGTTCTAGGTCCAATTCTCTTTTTGGTATACATAAATTCCGTTTTTGAACTAAATTTGTTTGGGAGAATAAGTGCGTTTGCTGATGACATGGCTCTGTCTTATTCTCAAAATACGCATGCATTACTAACCGATCAAATCACTCATGATCTAGAACTTCTAAATAAATGGTTTCTGGTGCATTCCATGATTATAAGTGGCAAAACAAAAATAATGCACTTTGGACTTACTGATCGATGTACTCCTAATTCTTCAATAGTTAGTCACTCGGTCGTCTGTAGTAAATCAAATTGTTCAAGCAACTGCTTTCCAATTGAATCGGTTACTACATTTAAATATTTGGGTCTCACGCTAGACAACAGATTGAGCTGGAAACCTCACATAGATGTACTGAAAAAATATTTTTTAATGCTAAATACGAAATTTTATATTCTTAAGTCTTTATGTCCAATACCTGTACTAAAATGTATATACTATGCCCTTTTCAATTCAAAACTTCAGTATGGAATTGGTTGCTATGCGGGAACTTATTTAAGTACGCTAAAACCTTTACTATTAGCTCAAAAATATATAGTAAGAATAATCTATAACCGAAAAAAACTTGATCATAGCTGGCCAATATTTCATTTTAATTGGATTCTTCCACTAAGGCATCTATATATTTATAGGATTCTTAAAATTTTTTATATTATGAGTGGTAACCGAATGCTGAGGTATCATAGAAATCTCAATAGATTGCTCCGGTCTCAGCAACTTGCTAATGTTCCGCGATTTAGAACTACTCATTACAGAAGATTCTTTACTATAATAGCCCCTAGCATATTTAATCAATTACCGTCCGATATTCGTCATAGTTCGCTCTCTTTGTCTACGTTTCTTAAGCAGGTAAAGTCATGGCTTTTTACCTTTGATTTAACCAAAATTGAAGAGTTGTTCAAGGTTATAATATGATGATCTGTGTTCGTTTGTTTAAGTTTTGTATTTATTTCTAAACAGTTGGCTAAATGATTGTTATTAATTTATGATATTTAATTTATTATATTGGTTTGTTGTATATATACTATTAGACTTATAAAATTAGTTGTTTAGTTCATTAGTTATTTAATTATTGCTTTTAAAAATAGCTTTCTATATATTTACACTTATAAAGAATATTATCTTAAAATTTTTACTCAAATCTTATCATGTAGCTTAATCCCCACGCCACATGTTTTAATTATTTTCGAGCTTATACAGATTTTTTTAAACCCCGGCTTAAAACAATCTGTTTGTTAAGAAAGGGCACATAACTCTAGGCGTTTTTAACGACTAAAATATGCTCTTAATTTTTTCCAACTTACATTACTATAACTAAAACTAAAAGCGAATAATAGTGTTATCTAAATTATTATAATAACAATTTGTGTATATTTGTATTTATTTGTAATAGTGTTATCTAAATTATTATATTAACAATTTGTAGTATTGTAAACAATTGGAAAAAACAATAAATAATAATAATAATAATAAATAATAATAAGCGATGGAATTATAGGGAGTTTGGGTTTGGCCTCACAATCAGGTTGGATGACTGAAGAACTCTTCTTCGAAGTTCTAAAGCACATCAGAATACATACTTTATGCACAATCAGAAATCCAATATTACTTTTGATTGATAATCATGTCAGTCATATATCAGTTAAAGGGATATCTTATGCGAAGGAAAATGGAATAGTTTTATTGTCATTTCCACCACACTGCACCCATCGTTTACAACCCTTAGATGTAGGTGTGTATGGTCCCTTCAAGGCTGGATTGAAAGTTGGATTTAACAGTTACATGGCCATGCACCCTGGAAGCCGAATAACTATATACGATATACCGAAAATCGCCAAAGCTGCTTATAAGTGTAGCTTTACGAAGAAAAACATACTATCAGCATTTAAAAACACAGGTATTTGGCCAATAAATCCTCTTATTTTTGGAGAAGACTGCTTTAGTTCAACATATGTTATGGATCAACAAAATCCAGCTGAATTGCCATCAACATCAACCGACGAATCATCTGCAAACAGGATTGAATCACAAACATCTGAACCACAATCTGTACTACAGATATCAACGTCAACAACCTGTTCACAATATGACAGTCTTCAGATGCAGTTAAATTCACGACCAACAGCTTCCCCCGATGTAGTGCGACCGTATCCAAAGTGCACACTCGAAAAAAAAGCAAAATCTTCAAGAGAGCGTGGACGATCAAGAATTTATACGGATACACCCGAGAAAAAACGAATTGAAGAGCTAAAAGCACCGAAGCCTATCAAAAAGAAACTGTTTTCTACGAAAAAGGCAGTTGCCAAAGTAGTTCCTGATAAAAAGAAACCATCATCATCATCATCAGAAAGTTTATCTTTAGAACTACAGTCTGAATCTGAGTTTTCGGATTTGGAAACCGAACATTCCATAAAAAATAATTCTATTCAGCTTCTAACTGATTCAGAAACAATCAGCATTGGACAGTTCGTGTTGGTTAAGTTTATTCAGAAGCGTGAGGACTTTTTTTATGTTGGCCAAATAATCAAAGTTTATGATAAAGATGATTTTGATATAAAATTTTTGCGAAAAAACTCGCAAAAATTTACTTTTCCTGTTATTGATGATATATCAATGATAAACAGACATGAAATAGTAGGAGTTTTACCTTTGCCATCTGAATTACCTGGCACCAAACGAACACGGAATTATTTTCAATTTGATATTAATTTTGACATTTACAATATGCAATAAATTTTTGATAACTACCTTTAGTTTTCCATGAACATTCAACTTTTAGTAGGTACAGTTGAAATGAGGTACGGATATATTATTTTTTTTGAACTAATTCATTTTTGTTTTAAGTATTGTAATTGGTAAATGTAAAATATTGAATGGTAATAAAGTTTTATGTATATATATCTGCAAATAATATACTTTTATACGTTTTTTATGCTATTTTTTATCATGTCTACTTTATACCAACTTAAAAAACCCACATGTCTCCTTTAAGGCAATTTCTGGCATAAAGGAGACAAAAAAAACAATATTTTCAAACGGAAATTAGAAATAGATATCTTTTGATTGTTCATTTACATAAATTATCTGCGAATGTAAAAAGATGAAACTTTATGCCATTTTGAGAATTATATATAATTTTTAACAAGAAAAAAAGTTAGGTCAGAAAAAGTAAAAATCGTCTACTTTATGTCAGTTCTCCCCTATTGGAATTTTATCATCTTCACTAAATATGTTGTCGGTTTAGAATTGTATGTAATACATGTTTCTAAAATTAAGTGAAGACTTAATACTTGCAACTTGATACTTGATAAAATCGATTTAAAGCTCACAAAATTACGAGACGGAAATCGCATAAATTCTATACAAAGATCCATAAATTATATATTATTAAACATGAATGGCGATCATGATAAATAAAATAATTAAAAATGGTGGCATTTAGCCGATAGTGATTTGCAAACGGCAACAATGCGCATTAATACCAATGAATTTGCTTAGCTTTCCACAGGAAGATTTGTAAAATTTAAACTTGTTGATCTATGGGTGTGACAACCACGCGTAATTTAGTCCCTGCTATTGGAATATGAGTGCTATTTTGACAAATATTTGGTTTACATTGTGAGGCTAGTGTGTGTAGTTAGCGGTTTACCGTTCTGACTTGTTTCTCATTTATTCTACTAATACGATCCAAATACTACTAATACGATATCAATTGATTGCGATTGCTAATGCAGTTTTCACTTCTGCCGTATGGTCTTAAGCACACTCTCTGTTCTTTTTATGCGTTTTATATAAAAAAAAAAAAGATATGGGGGTTCGAGAATTTTTTTAATCATTTAAGACTGCGAACCGGAACGCAGAACTTGGAAAAACAAAGCAGACCACCAAGAAGGTTTCGGATTTCAAATTACATTGGGTCCTATACTCTTCATTGAATGTCTTAAATGGACCAAAAATTTGGCATAGAATCTTACGTTTGAAAAGCGGTAAATATATAATTCGTCAGATTGTGTAAAGCTTCACATTTATGAATCATACGTGTCTGGTTAGCTTAATTAATAGAGCATGAGACTAATAATTTCGGTCGTGGTCGAACCCTACGTTGGGCGCCATTGTTATAAAATACTCTTGCTTTTTAGTTTGGGCAAACTACAATTAATATAATTTAAATAAACTTTTTTAATCCTTCGAGCCTTCGTTCTCTTGAAATTACACTATGAAGTTTTTTGGTTTAAATTCCATAAACCAATTGAAGAAGGAATGGAAATCAGTCAACCCGTTAACTAAAGTTATAATTACAGTTTAATTGTTTTATGTTATGAAATTTATTGAGTGATTGTAATTCATAAAAACAGTTCTGTTTTTTATAAAACAACTTCACTAAATATTTAATATTGATATAAAAAAATTACCTTTCTTTCTTTATTCACCAATAATCAATAGCACTTAAACGAAATTCAACATATATTCATAGCATTGCTTACGTTTGAACATAACATCAATTGCCTTTACAACCACACTCACATACTTCAATATATGTACCATAAATATATAAGTCTATTCTTTTTGAAACGATAACTACCTTGCGTCACCTTTACAATAGCAAAAACTTAATTACAATCACACCATGTTGTGTATTTTTCTTATTGTTCTATGAAAACGATTTTCCTTACCATAATTGTTTCATAGAAAGTCTTTACTGTGGTACCACCCATAGTTTTTTACTGTAATTTCATTTGATTTTGGGGTTTAGATTTATATAATTTTTGTCGTTTCAGTTGTGGAATAAAAATATGTGTGATGGTTATATATGCTATAAAAACCATCAGGTATGTGTTTTAAAGAGCATATATTTATTGCTACCACTCTAGTCTATGATATTTTGTGGTTTATTTATCGAGTTTAATATCTGATATCACTTGATATAGAAGTGAAATATTGTTTTGATTACTAAAAGTGAAATACGAAATATTGATGTTAGTATTTCTAAACTAACTTACCAACTGTCACTCTTATTTGCTATATATTTCATCCAACTCATAGTTTTATGACTGTTTACCTGTAATGAGAAAAAAAAATATACCTTAGTTTTGGTTGTAACAGTAAACGTTGCTATGGTTGCAGATATAATTTAACAGAATACGAAGGGCCTGTAACGTCTAAGCCTTAGACTGAGTTCGTATATCAAAAACTAGATCACCTTATTATTTTATAGATTTATTAAAATTATGCTAAATATATGAAAATTTCATTCATTTTAACATTTTCAACTTTAAATCCCATAATCTTATGAATACTTAATTTGAGAGCTGCATCCCTCAAACACCTTTGAACATTTTACAAACTCATTCCATTTAGTTCTAAGTCTCCCCAATCCCATTTTATATTGCGTAGATCGGATTGAATCGTTTAGTTTGATAACTTTTGTATTGCATTAAAATCAAAATATACTACATCATGTCTTTTTTAACTTTGGAATGAAATACAAAATATTATTTGCAAATGACACTTTAACCCAATCATCTGATATTTTCTAAGCATTTCTGTAAGTCCCAGAAACAGATTTGAGTTTTAATGTTGTCAGAAAATTTTATAAAGAATCTTTTAATTTAGGATTCTGAATTGAAAGTTGTGTCAAAAAATCCTTAATCTATGCTCGTTGTGCAATAAACTATTTCAAATCAAAGCAAATAATAATTATTAATCTTAAAAATGTTTGTTATGTAGCCAACTAAAAATATTACTACTTTACAGTCATAACTTGTTTACTTATGAATTTACAATTCAATTCAATCAAAATTCTATAAACAAAAATTGTATTCATGAGTAAAAGTCAATACACCTAACTAATTTGAATATTCAAATTTTGATAGAAATCATAATAAAAAAATGTTTTGTTGTTGTTCTGATATTGATGTTTTGATTGACAACATACGAATATACTAGAGACAAACAAAAATTGGTAATCTCACAAAAAATATGTTCGAATAATATTGAGATATAATGTGTTAAGTTTTAAGAATTAATCAAAAAAAAAAAACGATTACTCCACACCTCTCTTTAAAAATCCAATTATTTTCCTATTATTTACTCATTAATATATAGTTCTGTAACGCTTGTTAAGATAATAAATATATTATCTACACAATTCATCATATACGATAAGTTTTTCTTCTTCTTAATTTATTGCCTCAAAGGTGTTAATCAAAATAATATGAACCAAAAAATGTAATCGTAAATCAAAGGAATAAAGGAAAATAATTTTGATTACAATTTTAGCTTGTATTATATAAGATAAAATCGCGGTGATGTGATTTGAACATGATAAAATACGATCTGAAAACTATTATTAATAATATTTTATTAATGTTATTATAATCGTATTTATTGCTGGAAGCATATATAAACAGATTGATAAAAATGAGTTTTCGAAAATGGTAATTATGTGATTTTTCGAAAATAATTATCCAAAATTTTATTGACTCAAATGTTTAAAAGAAACGTTTTTTTATTGGAATAATACTTTTATGCTCAATAATGCAGCAGTGTTAATTTTTATCACAGAAAAAGTTGCAAAATGCAGTGGAGATTGTAAACTGATGTTAATCATGAATTTTTTTATTTTTGGTACGGAAGATTTTTAAACTACATTTTAATAAATTTGTTTGTTCAAACTTAACAAGTATTATAATAAATTTCACTAATAAATTAAAATAAAAACGCCAATTTCTTGTTAACTAATGGTTTTTATTTACTATATACGCATTTCGAAAGCTTTGCTTTCATCGACAGTAGTATATATTAAAAACTGAGTTTATCAGTGTTTATCAGTTATCAGTTTTTGATATATACTACTGTCGATGAAAGCTTAGCTTTCGAAATACGGATATAGTAAATAAAAACTATTAGTTAACAAGAAATGGGCGTTTTTCTTTTAATTTTACTAGTGAAATTTATTTTTACAGTAATTTTTTGAAAAACATTTTAATGAAAAAAAACTTACGGTTATTAAATAATTAGTAGTTTGAATCTGTTTTTTTTTCGTGTGAGCACATTGTAATGAAGCGCTGTTTCGTTGATACACAACGAAGTGGCATAGCATGCCGCGTACCTAGCGAGGTTTATTTAGAGCTCCAAACTAGATGCAGTCTGTGAGGTCGAGAGGGAAATCCTGCTGCTCCAACACAAATGCACAATAATGTACGCGTGTCTCGATAATGAAAACGGATCAAAGAAAAGCAAGGTGGAGTAAATAGACTCTGGCGACCCCCAAGTACGAGAAGAACTGCGATCACCACGTCCAATCCTATGATCCTAATACATTCACACGCTCTCGCACTTCATCCACGCACGCACCCACATTCACACACACATGCACACATCCATGCCCATACGCGCATTCACACTACGCGGTACAGCCAAGAGAGAGATCGTCTCTATAATTGGATTGAATAAATACCAACAAGCCACCCATTTTTGATTTTAATTATTTTCATATATTTATCAATAAATTTCTATTTTACAATATTTATGCAAAATTCTGGGTTACATGACTCCAATTGGAGCTCGACAGACACACGCGCATGCAACAAATATGCTCGCTCACACATATCCACATCCACACATGTATTTACACACAGTCATACACCTACATACAGATCCATAATCACTCACACATGAAGATAAAATGAAAATTAAAATATGACTCACCCCATAGGAAAGTCTGATCCCGCTCCTTTTCCTTTGGCTGGTCTTAGCCAATCATATTATCCGCATAACGACACCGTCACACATAAAATAAGCGATTTATGTGGGCTGAAAGCATTGTTAATATGCAGGACGGCTAACAAAAGGGCAATAATGACCGGATATTACAAATACGTAGTTAAAAAAATACTTGATGTCACGTTAATAAGGTATGGTGGTTACATCCATTCGAATTTCAATCATTGTAACTATATAAATGCCAGTCATACCACCAAATGTAGCTGTTTCCACAATAGAAGATACCAATCAAATTGCATTTGAAGCCCGTTGACAAGTACACCAGTTAAGCTCGGATGTACCGGCGGGCATAACAATATAATTGTATCGAACGTCGACTCTCTTATACCGGGACCATTAAGGTTGGGGCAAAACTACTATCGCCCTCGGCAGTTAAATACTATTCACGATGTTCTCAGGTTTGGCTATAGTATTTTACTTCAATATCATCCGACACAACAAGTAGACTGCTATACGACAGAACAAAGAATCCGGCCAAATCGATAGCGCATGAAATACAACACAATATTTACAGTTTATACTGAATAAGCTTTTCCGGCTTTATTTATAAGGTTTAACTTCAATAACATACAAGTTTTAAAATTAAATTAGAAACAAGTTCCGAATTGGTAACTGTTATTAGGTTAATTATACTACAATCAACTATGTGATATTTTAACTACACTGAACATCACAAACACAGATCATTTTTTTTCAAATTTTCTTTAACAGCACAGAATATATCTAGTATTTATATTAATAAAGTAACAAACATGAAAAAAAAAATTGTTTTTTTGTTCTATGCTTCTTTTAAAATACAGATTAAAAATCTTATTTATATTAACAGATGAGACACAAACGAAATAACAAATATATAATTTTTTTTCTATATTTTCATTTCTAGAACACCGTATATCTACACGTTAGTTCCGTATTTTTTTATAAAGTTAAGGTAATCAAAAAAAGAATAAAAAAAAAACAAACAATAACTCACAAGTTGATCATCAATGATAAACCGCAACACAATCTTTCATAGCTTAATTGTAATTTTTTTTTCTTTGGCAATCTTAAAGTTTAACAAGAAAACAAAAACAACACATGACTACCGACAGAGATTGCTCTAATTAAAAATGTTCGATGTGGCATATAGGTAAATATCTACCTACACGTTAGATTCCTTTCTTTTTATGTCTTTTAACGGCGCACTAGTGTTTATCATTTGATATACCGATATTTGCCGCACTACAGGTTTGACTACGTTTCTATCATAGTCTCTCATGTGAGGAGAAATTACTCTAAAAAAAATAACAACGAGAACTAATTGCTTTTACGGTTTAAGTTAACCAAAGAAAAACAACCGTATAGTGGCGTTAACACATTTTTAATTTATCGCTATCACTTTGATTACGTGTATACATTGTTATTTATTCCAATTAAAGTAATGATCTTCACGCGAGAATCAACTGAATTGTGTCCTTAAAACTTACGCACACAAAAAAAACGTACTCTGGCCTGGATATATAAAAACAAAGAACGTAAATGATAATACTTATCTCGTTAATTATCCGCTATCCTGAGATTCTTTTGGAAGAATCAATGGTTGTTAATTTCTTCTTTCTTGAGGTTATTTGTCAAGAATATATAGCTTTCTATCTACATACGTTGTTATTCACCAAGGTTGAATCACAAAACATGTCATCTGTCAACGTTGATTTAATCCATGTATAATCAAAACCATGCACTAAATATGTATCTCGTTTGTTTTCCTTTTTCTATCAATTTGATTCCAATTCCATGGTCTGGAAACTTAACTTTTAGACATCAAGACAGAAAATCCACAAAATTCCAACGTGTTTACCAATGGCTGATCAACCTCCCAATACGAAACGTCAAAAACAACAAATGCTCATAATCGACTAAGAGAGAGAGAAGCCAGCTGTCCTCTTCTATTTATAATAAGTTAACGCCGTTTGTTAACAATAACGAATCGATAAGGTAGTTTCTTGGGAAATTTTTTTATCATTATTTATTGTACCCACTAAAGAGTTTGCACAAGTAACTCATATCAAAATTAGAAAAGATTTATAAAAAAGATTGATTACGAAATGAATGTAAGAAAGTATGTATCAAAAGGGCGTAAACAACTACGAAAGTTTTTTGTTAATGTAAATTTAATGCGTGTAGGAAAATAGTGCGGCTCCAAATCACGAAGATTGAATCACAGCTTCATTTCAGAAATTGCACAACTGTTTTATGAGAAATGGAAACAGAAACTATTGCGATAAACGGTTACGAATAGAATATAAGAAATTATGTTTGAAGGGGGTTAAAATAACTACCACGGTTTTTGTTAATGTGAATTAATACGTGTGGGAAAGCAGTGCAAATCCAATTCACGAAGATTGAATAATTGCCATGTAATAATTTCGAAGATCGAATAATTGCTTCGTTACAGGACTGCCAATTTTGACAAATCAGTCAAACGGGGTAGAAAAACGAAGCGTAGTTTTGAACGAGGCTCAATACGATACCCACTACTACCAGAACTCGTCAAAAAAAAATGAAAGAAAGCATACAAACTCTCATTATCAATCCAGCCGGGCACACTCAACCAATCGAGAACATAGAACGATTCAGATCGTGTATAGTTCTGGCTCGAACCCACATACTGAGATTAGGAGTCTCACGCTTTACCGACTGAGCTAGTCGGGCACACAGAACAAAATTTGTAATAAACAGAATGAACAATATTGAGCTGACAAATCTCTATCGAACACATGTAAAAACGCTTATAAAGAATATAAAGCATACAGAATTGAAAAAGATATTTATAAATGTTTATGGCATACAACGAATGGATACTTGCATGAGAAATTAAGTAGTTCCTCTCAAACCACACTATTTAAATTTATTAGAAGCTGTGAACAGTACAGCTGGGTGATATATTAATGGGTGATATATTAAGATATATTGATATATTTGTTATCAATATATCAATTGTGATAACATTAATAGGTCAAGGTGCTGGAGTAATTGAGATTACTCACCTTTTCAATAGGCATGTCAACCATTGTAAACAATTTCTATAAACACTGGCCAAGCGCACAACAACGCGGTGACGTCGAGGCTAAAGGAAAGTCCCCTGATACATTCTGCGGCCAACCAGGTTCATTTACCAATGAGACAAAAAAAATTCTCTTCAAAATCTGAATTATTGAAACAAAAAAATATAAACTAACGGAAACAGAATTTCATTACCAACGATAAGGCACGCTATACACTTGAGCCAAACCATGCGAAACATTACATTTTTTAAAAAAACTTTATTCGCTCAAAACATTACTTTTTTAAAAACATAGCTCGCATATCCCGCACAGTCCAGCTCAGGCGTATAGCACGCCTAAGCGTTTAGTAGGAAAATTGTTCTGTTCGATAGGTGGATTAATACAGAAAACTCTGAAGCTCTCCCGACTGTAAGAAATGAAAACGAAGTGTGTAACACTCATTGGATAAATATTTTTTTTTTTTTTAATAAAATGTGTTGTGTAGTAGGAATTACAATATGTGTCACAATAACACATAAAAACCTTTTAAGACCAATATGACATAGGCCAATATTTTATGATAGAATAGAGAAAATAAAAGTAAATTAAAAAGTAAATAGCAAATTTTGACAAAAATTTGCTGAAACAAAACAAAAATGTAGTTGTCAATAATCCAGCCGGTTGCATATTCCTTGATCCTGTGACGCACTCTCTTTCTTAAAGATTAAAGGCCCACACATAATTATATGAAGGCGGGGTTGTCACACCCGTAGATCAAAAATAAAAAAAAAAATGTCAAAACAAAAAAACTGATCCCTCCATGCGGGAAAAAATGTACGTCTAAGGAAGGCTCACGCTCTAGGCAACACCAAGTAGATGGCATAGATCGAAACAAAGAAGACAAACAAAAAAAAATATGTAATACCCCAACAGTATCGATCAGACATTACGCTCGAATGTCCTTCGAATGGTAAACCCCTCTTCGTTTGGAAGCCAGGTACTCCAGCTCGTAGGCGGTACCTCCCACTAACCTTAAAACTCTGGCTTCAACAAACTTTTGGGAAAGCTTTGCAGATAATTTCTTACCTGCATCGCTCAATATGAGATTCCGTTGGAATACAATATCACCAGGTTTAAACAAAGACACTCTAGCTCGTAGATTATAACGCTCGGCACTTTTAACGATTGTTTCAGCAGTCAAGTCAAGAAGTCGACTACGTATTTTATTCAGGTAATCCGGACGCAAAAGCGTTTCACCTGGTTCGTGAAGGCTGTTCAATCGTCTCAGCAACTCATAGGAAGACCCGTGAGTCACCATCGGAATTCCAAAGGCAGCATAATAGGGCGAGCATTGAAGAGTTTGATGGAGAGCGCAACGCAGTGCACAAGCAATCTCGCTCAAATGTACATCCCACTTCGAATGTTTTTCTTTTAAGTAGGCCCTAAATCCAGACAGAACACTTCTATTCACCCGTTCAGAAGCATTAGCTTGAGATGAATACAAAGCTAGTAAGGTGTGTTTCACTCCGTGTCTCGCCAAGAAATCCTCAAACAGTTTAGATTTAAACTGTGTACTATTGTCAGATACAATCACTTCTGGGCAACCAAATACGTGAAAAACATTGGTAGCCAACATTTGAGAAACTGGTTCGGCAGTTAATTTCCGTAAAGGAAACTTGGTTACATGATCTAGTACCACGAGAATAGCGATATTCCCGGCCTTTCAACGAGAGTAAGGGCCAAGAATATCTATGTACAAACGCTGACCAAGTCGTTCAGTTTTCATTGGAGACATCATAGGAACATGAAATGGGACATTTGGAGCTTTATTTTCCCTACAGGTTCTACAATTCATCACGAAGTTCCTGACTTGGGTATACATTCGAGGTCAGTAGTAGAAACGACGGATGTTTTAGCTAAACCTCCATAAGATGAAGTTGGAGGATTATGGGCCCCTGCAATGCACTCGTCAGTGAATTCCTTGGGTTACCATAATTTCCACACCTCACCCTCTGGAGGAATCTCGAGGTCAAGACAAGCCAATCTTTTATATACCCGACCAGAAATTACTTTCAGATCAGGCAATGTACCGTCTGCTTCGGTAACTAGGTTTAGCAACTCCAAATATCTAGAAGTGTTGAAGAAAGGTGAATTAAGATCTAAATCAGGCACTGGACATACTTCAGAAATGACATCAACAGAGTCACGTCTGGATAGAGTGTCGGGAACAGTATTCAGTTTTCCCTTACGGTACTCAATATCCAAGATATAACCGTGCAAGTTTAAGCTCCAACGAGCCAACTGACCAGAAAGGTCCTTCTGTTGCATAAGCCATTTTAACGAAGCATGATAAGATACGATCTTAAAAGCCGGACCCTAGACATACGCTCTAAATTTCTTTACTCCCAGTACGGCGGCTAGACATTCTTTCTCACTTGTTGAATAGTTGCGTTGCGCAGAATTAAGTTTTTTGGACATGTACGCTATAGGATGTTCTATTCCGTCCATGTCGCACTGAAACAATACACAACCTATGCAATCGTTACTAGTGTCGCACTGGAGAGTAAATGGTTTAGTATAGTCGGGGTTTATAAGGACGGTTGCTGGTACTAGAGCATTTTTAAGATTTTTCAATGCTACTTCAGCATCTTCTGTTAACACGAGTTTACTAGCGGATTTCCTCAACAGGTCAGATACTGGAGAGGACATAGCAGAAAAATTGGAAATAAAGCGGCGATAATAACCTGCCATACCTAAGAAGCGACGAATCTGTTTGGGCGTACGTGGTGTATGAAATTCAAAAATAGCTTAAGTTTTATCAGAAGCGATTTTTAGCTCACCACCTCCCAAGAAATATCCTAAATATTTTACATCCGGCAAGAGAAACTTACTTTTTTTCCACATTGATCTTCAAGTTCGCACGTCTAAGACACTGGGAGATATCTTCTAATAGTTTCAGAGGAGCCTCAAAGGTATATGTTACCATTAGAAGATCATCTAAGTATACGAAGACGCACGACTTGAGATATGGAGGGATTACTTGGTCCATTAACTTCATTATTGTCTGCGGCGCGGGGTGAGTGAAACAATTTAATTTTTAAATTTAGTAATTATATATGATGTAGGATGGTAGTCTTGGTTCTTCCGACTTTTGGAATCGTCATAGTCCCTATTTTTTGCTGAATCCATCTTCTTGTGATTCCATTATCACAAGTGCACAGTGCTCATTGCACATGTTATCTTCGGATATTCAGAGACATTTATGTATAATTTATTCAAATTAATACTAAACATGTCCAACTTAGTATAAAAGATAGTACGCACGACTTCGAGCGTGACATCGGTTATATGACGAAAAAATTTAGTACTACCTTCGTATATATTAGGCTAATTCATAAATTTTTTATAAAGATACTATCACATGTTTAAGTCTGCCTACCTAATTCCATGCTTAATCGTAATTGGCATCAAAAACAGTTAAATGGTTGGTAAGAGGTTAAACTTTTCCTCTGATCAACCCTTTTAAGTATTGCAATTTATGGAGATTAGAAATGTTTTGGTTGTGATGTATCGCTGGTGTGCTAACACGAAATAAACGTACTTTACCTGCCTACCTTCCCTCTCCCCTCTTCCCCTGTGGAAGAGCACGTAGGATTGTTTCATCAGTAGAATTATCTCTCCATGATTAACATTTAAGATATTCATATATTTATTACAACACCCTGTGGAAATATTTCAAACGGTCAATAATCAAATTATTTAATCACATTAAAATTAAATTTAAAAATCAAATACTTAAAAATTAAACAAAAAAAGAATACCCACTGCCAGATACATCTCCAAATCTCTTTTACATCACTTTCTCAAAAATTTAACAATATGAAATCGATTATGTTCACCCAAACAAGCTTATTGACTAATTAGACCAGCCAGTACACCATCTGTTCAACTTAATAAAAACACAATTTTTTCAATCACTAATTACAAATCAATGAAAATTAATCACTATCTTTGATTAATTTTTTTACTAAGACTTTTTAATTAAAATCGCAAGAAATGGCAAACAAACAACAAAAAAAACGCATAAATTATTGAGAAAAAAAAATAGCGAAATTCAAGAAAAAAATTAATTAAATTCGCCTTCATAACTAGATGTTGTCGTTTGCTCATGTATTCGTGGTTCGCGAGAGTATTATTAGGTAAATATGAAGCTCGATTAATCATTGGGTAAATAATATTAATGAGATGAACTTTTCATTGAACCAACCGTCCTTGAAATGCGTATTGGATTAAATTTCTGTAGAGATGTAATGTAACAATTCCAGAATATTTTTTTGAATAAAATTAACTTTTTGTACAACAAAAGTATTTAATTTAATCCATTGTTGCTAATTAATCATAATGCTTACCTCCCAGAATTAATCAGAAAATTTTCAAACATTATATCACGTTCCCTTTTCTATGTTTTTCCATCAAAGTTTAAAACCACAAAAGTTAAAGATTAACCGTTTAAGTTTTAATATAACTTTTATACCAACACCAACTCTGAGTATCAACAATTTCTCATTAATAGTTTAATTTTAAAATAAACAAACCGAGCCAAAATCAATCAATAACAATTTATTAAAGCTAATTCAAAAAATAAATTACTTTGCAACCTTTAAACCTGAACCAATTCTGAAGGTAATGAATAAAAGAATCTTATAAGCGATACGAGTCAGCATCTCATTGATTTCTCAATTTCTTTTATAAATTAACAACAAATAGATGAAAAAGGAAATATGAAAAAAACATAATAGCAATTTGTGAAAAAAAAATTCATTGTTGTTGTGAAATTGTGAATTCTTTTATGTAACGAAGATCTAATGGTCGTTTTAGTTTAGTTAACATAAATTCTTTAACAGTATATTATTATTTTATTAAGTGTTATTGATGTTTTCATTTTTTTTGGTTATGATACTTACGATTTTTATGAGATATTGGCCAATTAAAGTATTTAAAGCCTGAAGGAATTAATTTTTAATCTTTGGGTATTTCAGTCTCCCGTACTTTATCTATACTTTATCTGTACCCTTAAGATGGTGCATTTCCACCTAATAAGGATTGCTCTCCCACTTTTTTTTTGTTAAAAATAACTTGGTGTGATTTATTACAGAAAGCTTCTAATCAAATACTAATCTGATGTGAGAATTTAAATTAGGAAAAAGGATTGTTCTAAACAAATCTAGATTTTATTCTTTGAACCGTTACCAATGAAAGGACGTTAAAAAAATTATTTTATTTTATTTTTATATTTTTAATCATTGAATATTTTAGCATCAATTTTTACTATACTTCAATTCATGTATTTCATGTGGTTCTTTTGGAACTGATAAACACTGGATAGAAAATAGACAAAAAGTTTTCAAATTTAGCCTATGAACTGCGTTTTTAAATAAAACCTGTGTAAACTTATGCTGATTTCTTCGTTTTTTAATTCGACTGGTGTAATACACGGTGTCATCCACTTTTTTTTTTAAACTTGGTGTGATTTATTACAGAAAGCTTCTAATCAAATACTAATCTGATGTGAGAATTTTAATTATGAAGAAGGAATTGTTCTAAGCAAATTTAGTTTTTATTCTTTGAACCGTTTCCAATGAAAGGATGTTAAAAAAAATATTTTATTTTATTTTATATTTTTAATTATTGAATATTTTAGCATCAATTTTTACTATAGTTCAATTCAGTTAGTTCATTTGGTTCTTTTGGAACTGATAAGCACTGCGTAAAAAATAGACAAAAAGTTTAAATTAAATTTTCGAAATTAAAATAAATTAAGAACTTTTGTTACACTCGAGATGCAGCGACACCTAAGAACAGAAAATAAGTTTACATTCGCATGAATATAAATCTTATTTCACTAGAAATTTACTTGCTAGTTCGTCCTCCACCAGATCTATTAATTCGTTGATTCGTTCTCTTTACCTATAGTAATATACTATAGAGATCTTCAAAGTCACTATACTTCTCGACTCAATTGTGTGTAAGAACACAATTTTTTAAACTATTTCTAAAATTTGACTCTTCCCGAAACTCATATTAACTAATTTCTTTTCTATTTTCCATTCATAATTATTTTAAATTATTATGAAAATTGTAAAAAACATATTGCAGAATAAACAATTTCAAGGTGAAATTAAAATTTATGTTGACCAAAAAAATATTCTTTTCTATCGCTCGTGCGATGAAAATTTCTTTTTAAAGAATGAGTTGGTTTTTGAATAGAGCAATTCCACGTCACCGCAACAGCATTTGTTCTAGCATCCGGACTGACCCCCTCCGATACAAAGATAGCCAATGACAAAATAAAAATACTGTTTCTTTCGAAAAATGAAATTTCGCGCTGGGGTTGATACAGGGTGGCGGCAAAGTTTTACGGGTTGGAGAAAGATTAGTATCTTTGGCTGATGATTTCTAGCGATTGACTAAACCGATTTAAGTCATTTGCAGCTCATTAGAAAGGTAATTGATAGACCTTATAATAAATGTTTTTAAGATTTTTAGTAATTTTTTAAGACTGTGTCTAGAACCTTCACTCAGTGAGCTAGCGGCAGGGTTTAATAGCGTGCGTGACCAACTGATAGACCTGCACGGGCTACCAGAAATACCTCCTACTACAAGATAATTAATTAACGAACTTGAAATTAATCATTGAAAAGAAAAAAAATTCTTTAAGTTTTACTTACCGGATATGTTCGAATAGTAGATTTTGGTGTAGTAAGAGGTCTAATAGACTGTGCAGGTCTACCAGTTGATCGTGCACTCAAACCACATTCACCCATCACTAGCTCAACTGGCGTGAATTCTGGGGACCTATCTCACTAACATGAAGTTCAGAACTAAACTACAACAAACATTGCATTCGCGTGCCTTAAGCGAAACCAAAATTTGATAGATGGGTACTCTGCCACGATCAACCAAAAAAATTCTTTCTTTTAACTTGTAACATCAGATTAAGATTATATTTTTATAGAGAAATTTTTATTCATCTTTTTTTTTTAAACCAAAAACACAGTTAGAAATACTATATATACGAGCAATTTCACGAAGATTCAACATCGTTTTGACTTGACCCCTTTTAATTTTGATTATTTTTTGTTTATAGATAGTCTTTGATAAATAAAAAATACAAGTTCTCTTAGAATTTTTTTTTTCGACCAGCGGTCTTCACAGGGTGCCCCTCAATTTTTGTTATTTTGTGATGTGAGTGCATTTTGACGAGCGATTGTAGAAAAACTACTCAATCGATTTTCATAAATGATATGTCGTTGAATAGGTATTAGAACAAAGTTTTTAAAAATGTACACTGTTAATTTTTTTAAATAATTTTTAACGGTGTAACATAAGGAAAAAATGGCGTAATTGAAAAAAAGATGGCACTAACTTTTTTTTTTTTTTTTAAACTTAATTGAAGCTTATTTTATATCTAACAACTTGTGAAAGTTTATGACTAGTGATATTTTTTGTTTTAGAGATAAAATTCGTTGTGCATATGACTGTCGGGAATCAGTTTTTTTTGATTTATTGTTATTTGATATTTATCATAAAAAAAAATTTGATATTTAACATAAAAAAAAAATCTGAATCTAAAAATCGCCATTTTTATATTTTTTCTTCAGAACAAAAAAAACTGATTCCCGACAGTCATATGCACAACGAATTTTATCTCTAAAACAAAAAATATAGCTAGTCCTAAACTTTCTCAAGTTGTTAGATATAAAATAAGCTTCAATTTACTTTAAAAAAAAAAAAAAAAAATAAAGTTAGTGCCATCTTTTTTTCAATTACACCATTTTTTTCTTATGTTACACCGTTAAAAATTATTTCAAAAAATTAACAGTGTACATTTTTAAAAACTTTGTTCTAATACCTATTCAACGACATATCATTTATGAAAATCGATTGAGTAGTTTTTCTACAATCGCTCGTCAAAATGCACTCACATCACAAAATGACAAAAATTGAGGGGCACCCTGTGAAGACCCCTGGTCGAAAAAAAAAATTCTAAGAGAACTTGTATTTTTTATTTATCAAAGACTATCTATAAACAAAAAATAATCAAAATTAAAAGGGGTCAAGTCAAAACGATGTTGAATCTTCGTGAAATTGCTCATACATATATTTCGTAGATACAGCAACAAAACAAAGATTATATAATAAGTACACATATACACCTATGTGTATGTATTCATTTATATATTCCAAAAAAATTTCACATATTATATAATTTTAAAATTACTCTCAACAAGAAAGAAGGAAGAGTTGATTGCATGAAACAAATGCTCTTTATTCATTTTGTTTGTAATCAATACATTTACAATTCAGAACGCAGCCAGTTAATAACAGATTGTCTCATATTTTCCCATAACATTTGTCCTGTTTTTCTATCAACTTATAAAACATAAACAAAAGTAAGAACCACAATCGTTTATCAATTAAGCATACAAGCAAATGTATTGCAACAATTCATTTCTTTCTCGGTTTTATTATAATATGAAAGAGAGAAATTTAAACGTTAGCTATTCTTTTTGTTTCATTTTTATAAAAACAAGGAAAATAAACAAAATTAAATAATAATAAACGTAAATAGAATGCAAATATATAATCAAAAACTATTATAGCCTTGATGCTTTGAGTGGGTCAAAGAAAAAGTCAGGTGAACCGATGATTATTAATAGAAATGTTAAGGAAAAAATGCAATGTAGTCGTATTATGAACAAAAAATGGAAAAGTGTAGTGGTTGATTAGGAATTTAGTCTTTACTGTTAGTCAGCCGGGGCCGTGAGCTACAAAGATCTAATTTCATGTTAACCCACCTATATAGAACTTAAATTTGTTCTGGAGTTGATTGCAGATTTTCTTATAAATGCTACCTGTTAAATATCACGTATTTTGGTGGGCATAACAATACCTTCTGATGGTGCTGATACTACCGATGAATTGTCCGATACATAAAAATAGTTAGATCTGGTACAATCTTCTCACCATTGACCACTAACTTTAATCGATATCCATAAATTAATATAAAAAAACCAACACAATTGGGATAACCTTTTTCAAATATTTTTTCTTCCCTATTCCCACTTCCTCTAAGGAATGGACATTGTTGTGGACATTGTTGGACATTGTTGATTTATAATCTTCATTACAACAAATAAAGGACAACAACCCAACAATATGTATTAATTGTTTCATAATTTTTCAACTAAAAATTATGTGACGGGCTATTTTAATGATAAGCCAGAGATTGTTTATATCAATTAACATGAATCTATATATAAATTATAAAAAAACTAGAAACTTACCTATAAATAAAATGACAACAGTAAGTATAAACAAAAATTTTGACAATACAAACTAACGTTTGTCAAAATTATACTGAGATGGACCTCAATATATTTCCTCATACATTGGAGATATGTAATTTGTAAAACAAATCCGTATTTCATCTATCGATAAACACTTATTAATCTAAAATTGATTGATAAATGTTAGATCTGGAGACAGGCTTAACAAAAAAGAACAGAAAAGTACCTATATATGAAAAACATATATTGAGGTTCATCCCGCGAAGAATTCAAATCTGTTGTAATTTTGATTAAATAATGAAACAGTATTTCCGTGCTTCATCAGAAGTGAATCTGAAATTTACTTGTAATATATAATTATTTTTCCATGAATAAACATTTAGTATTTTTTAACGCAAGCACAAAAATAAGAGAGTGCATTAGCCAACCGTACTGTAAAATAATCTACTACAATCGTATTATTGCTGCTATTACAAAATCAATAAGAACAGCAATTAAAAACAAAATAAATTCATATAGTATTTTAGCTTTTCGTAGAATTTTCATTACGATTAATTTTCAATTTGTTAAACACTTTTTTTTGTGTGCTGTTATGTTGCCGCAAGAACACCGCTGCACGTTGAATGAAGTTCTTAATTTATTACATCAATATTCTCGTCATTCCATATATTTAACAGAATATAACATGCATCGACAAAATAAAATTCCCAGTTAGTATTATTATTTGTTAAGCAGCTGCCCAAGACCAGCTGCAGCGATATTTTCGATATTTTAAACATTATAAATACGGGAATTCATCTCGAAGATCGCCGAGCCTCATGGGGCGGGTTATACACACGTCATCTCCTGGAATTTTCCATAAATACAGCAAGAAGTTGATCGAAGCTCGTTAATCGGGGGTTTTTGGGGTCGTAGAACACGAATATGATGTTGGCGATGACCACCGGAGTACCTAGGGCTCGAACTTCAGTGACCTTAAAAATCCTGGAGTAAAGAGTTTCCATCTGTTTGTTACAATCAGATTTATTTATATCATATTTACTCGACGAATATAATAAAAGAAAATAACCCTAGGTACTCCGAAGGTCATCGCCGACATCATATTCGTGTTCAGCTACCCCAAAAAACCCCGAGTAACGAGCTTCGATCAATTTCGAGCTGAATTTATGGAAAGTTCAAGGAGGTGAGGTGTGTATAACCCGCCCTGGCCCCTAGGTACTCCAGAGGTTTTTTGCCGAAAAGTGGCTATGTTCACAAATTTTTCTGACGGCTTCTTGAATCGAATGCAAAAAACCGCATCTCGATCCATCATACTCTGCCAATTTGCTTAGGTTTGACCTATTTTTGTGCTTTATTTCCTCGCCTACTATTAAAACAAGCAATTACAATTGAAATAAATTTAGAAAATAATTTTTATCAAGTGTGACAGTAAAATACATATAAGTTAGCAAAATGGGCCGCGATAGATGATTTTTACAATAACCTATCGATGGTCGAGATTACGGCAAAATTATTAAACAATTGTAAGTTGGGAGATATTGAGTTCCAAATTGCTGATACTACAATATATGCCGATAATGTTGAGTTGATTAAATGGAGCACAGGCTTTCTGGAACAACTTTCGGCGACGTATGAACGAGTAAAAGTAATTCCAGCTAAGGACGAGGTGACATATGGTGAGTTTTTTTTCATTGAATTTTTCTATATATTAAAATATGCAATAACCATATAAAATACTGAAAAATTGATGATATTAGCTGGGATACATATCGTACAGCCGCTGGTGATGCGCGTAGAACATTTTATGGATTCAAATTAGTGTAATGTCATGTGTGATAGTTTTAATTTATTTTTTTGTTGATTAGAAAAATTATTTTAGTTGTCGTGTCAGGTATATTAAAACGAGTGATTAATGGGTGTAGCATGCTTTCCGTCAGAAAAAGAAAAATCCTGGATATGTAAATATATTATATGTTTTGCGATTATACTGTGTTTTCCCAATGCTGTATAATTCATACCCATAAAACACAGATATCGCGTATATGATTAGAGTTTGGTTCGTTTGTTTAAAGGAAATATTTAATCACCACTCAAGGTCGACAAAATTGTTTTCCGTTAATCGTTGTTTTGAAGGATATATGTGAAATATTTGGGAACATGGAAGTTGTCCATATTTATTCACTCGAGAAGATCAAAATAGGAGTTTTCTTATTCACGTCTTTTATCTTATTTCAGTGGTAAAATTTACTACTCCTGATTTAATTGTTAAAAATAGAACAATTGTCCTTGTCTGTGTCGTTTCTAGATCAATTTATTAATGTAATTTTATAAATTTTTTATCTATTTGTGCCGTATTAGTGCAATTTAGAAAATATTTTTTATATGTTTGTGCAGTAAAAACAAAAAAAAATTCAGAATGAAATGCGTTATACTTGGATTATGGGGGAAATTCACGTTATACCAATATGTATCGTGTTGGTTATTATCAGAAGGCGAGCAATGCGTTTTGGTTTAACTTAATGGAAAACCGATGAAAATGGAAATAAAGATTGGTCGGTTTGTGCAAATATTAAATTAGGTATTTTTGAAAACGCTAGTCAACATAAAAATTATATTGATTCCTTTAATGCTAATAAGAATAAGAATCACCACACAATTTGTTTATAAAATAACTAATTAAATATTTATACTGTATTAGATTTTAATTTAAATTTTTGATTAATCGTCATTGCAGCCATTTTGGGACTTAATTATTTTTTTTGCTATATGGGCATGGATGTAGGTATGGGCGTATGTGTGCATGTGTGTGTGTGGGTGTGTGGGGGTGAGTGGATGAAGTGCGAGAGCGTGTAAATGTGTTATAATTATGGGATTGGACGTGGTGATCGAAGTTCTTTTCGTATGCGGGGGTCGCCAGAGTCTACTTATTCTCACTTGCTTTTTCGTTATATCCGTTTTTTTATCTTGAGATACGCGTACAATACCGTTATTTGAACTGGAGCAGCAGGTAATGTCTTCTCGTCCCCACAGGCTGAAGCTAGCTTGGGGCTAAATAAATCTCATCTAGGTGCGCGGCCTGATATGCCACTTCGTTAACATACAACGAAGGAGCGCTTCTTTACAGTGCTTGTGAGCTTTTAGTGGAAAACAAAATCAGACTGTCAAGTTTTTCAGAAACAGATTTTTATGACTGACAATTACTCTCAAGTACTATGCTCAAACCATTTGAAAAACAAAATAAACGTTTATGTTTCAAACGAACGTATCATCGAGAGATCCACCCAATATATTTCTCATTCATTTTATTTACTTAAAATCATAAAACCTAAGATTATTATCAGTTACAATAATTGATGTTATTAAAATAAATTAAAATTCTAAACCCGTATCTATAATTTACACGATGAATAAGAATTTTTTTCATCTTTGTTCTTTGATCTATGTTTTCGTAATATCATCTTAAAGATGTTTCAGAACAAATATTTATACACAAATTTCCATAAATTGCATTTAAATTATTATAATTGAGATATATGAATCAAGTAAAAGAAGAAAAAAATTGATAATAATTGACATGATAAATTATGGAATATTACTTTATTATTATATTTTTATTAGTTGAAGAAATATGATGATTAAGTTTAAGGATTAAGTTGAGAATAATGAAATTTTAATAGAAGAGTTACGACACTCAGGAAAACATTTAATTTGAAAACATCGTTAACCCTTTTAACGCGATGTGCAAATAAATGGAATTGCTATTTCTGACCTGAAGTATGATATAGGGTGAAATGCATAAAACCTAATAACTAGGTTTTTTAAGTGTTTGCTAGGTTTTTTATATATAATAAAACTAGTAAACACATAAAAACCTAGTAACTAGGTTTTATGCATTCCACCCATTGTATTCATTTTTGAGATGAAGGTCTTAGGATGTCAACGACTGTTCCTACCAGCAATGCCCATTTTCAATTTATAGGAACAGTTGGAAAATATCGGTGGAACAAAAGTAGCATTATCAAAAATAAGAATTTAGCTTCTGAGTAGGATTTTTTAGACTAATAGTAACAGTTTGAAAATGTTAGGTGTAGCCATAGTAGTAAATGTCGGAAGTTTTTATTCCAAATATATTGGTCGTAGGTGGGCGTTATCACCCACCGAAAGTAGAGCGTTATTGCCAAAAGTTTTACGAAAAACATTAGTTTATTGAAAATAATTTAATTTTGTTACGCAGAATCAATAAAAAAATTTTTTGTAAATGTAAGCAAAAATCATTTTTGTATGTAAATGCATGTTTATAGAGAAAATTGACAAGTAATAACTCTTTCATTAAAATCCTTTGAAGGCCAGAAATTGTTTCATGTTTATGAAAGTATTTTATTCTTACCCAGCTTCTGGATCCATGCTGCAAAACTAATTGAAGTGTTTTGGCCTAAATTTTCTGGTTAAACAAGATGGGGTTTTTTGTGAATTCACCATTAATATATTATTGCAATATTACACCACCTCGCTATGTTTTTATAACTTGCAACAAAAAACTTCTTGTTTAATAAAATTTCAATTCAATTAAAATATTTATTCTTTGAGCAAAGAATATATAATAGCTATTTATGTATTAAGGCCATAGAGGCCTGCTCCTATCAAAGTAAATTATAAATTACATCACACTATCCATGACATGTAAGTTGATTATTTCAAATAGCGTGCGGGAAGTAAAAAAAAGCGTGCGGTAATGGATTTTCATATATATATTACGGCACGCTTTTAATAAAATGAAAAATTTTTATTTAAAGAAAAATTTGATTTTTAAATATTAAATATTTCAATTCATTTTGACACAGAATAATGCAAAGCCTACCACAATTTGTAAACTATTTGCATTTAATTTATAATTAGAAGTTCATGTTTTCAAGTAATTATATGCGTTTGGGCATTAAAACAAAGTCGTAGAAAAAGTATATAACAAATCTCGAGTTGTAAAGCATTTTCCATGCTCGTGAAGACACTGCACTCAACGCTACGCGTCTCGTGCGCAAAATTTTCCCTCGCATGTAAAATGCTATTTACAACTCTAGTTATGTAATATACTATTTTTTATTTATCTAGAACGAAAAGTGAAACTTTAAAGTACGAGCTAGCTGTTTACGTCTGGTTGTTGCGTCTAGCCGAGGCCGAAATTACTAGTGAGTACCTTTAAAAACACTTTTCGTTTGAGGTAAATACAAAATTTTATTTCATACTGGAAATTTATTAAAATAAAAATAAATGGGTTTTCAATTTTGCTCAAAAAGTTAAACTTTAACGTCCTAGGACTTTATAAAATTTTATAAAGTCCTAGGACGTTTAAGTTAATCTTTTTGAGCAAAATTTAAAAGTCATTTCTTTTTATTTTAATAAAGTTCCAGTATGAAATAAAATTTTGTATTTACCTCAAACTAAAAGTGTTTTTAAGGGTACTCACTATTAATTTCGGTTTCAGCTAGACGCCTCGGCCGTAAACAACTAGCTCGTGCTTTAAAGATTCACTTTTCGTTCTAGATAAATAAATAACTATTAATTGAAATTTTACTAAACAAAAAGTTTTTTCTTCCAATTTAGAAACACATGGCGAGGTTTTGCATTATTGCAGTAATATATTATTGGAGAGATTGACATTAAAAATTTATAGTATTACATTATGGCGTGTCGATGCTATGTTTTACAAAGAACTGACATTTCATTTTATCAAATAATGCGTGGTTAAAACAATAATATGAAGCAAGTTACATTTCATTAAATCTTTTTTTGTGGAAACTTTTCACTTTTTTCACCAGGATAAGAATTACTTGTTTTTGTTAGATGGAATTACAATGATGAAATATATAATATGTATAATGCAATGAAGTGCGTAAGTAAACTTTTGTTATTTTTATTTGTTGGAACTGGAAGTTATCGCCACAAGTCGCTCGATCAATTCAGTTCCCTAATTTTTATTTATACATAAAACAAACATAGAAATTTTATTTACTGCTCCTTCTCTGAGTGGTTTTAAAAGTCTTACAATTCCTTTGATTTCGAACCATTTAACAGTAAAATTCATAACTGTCTTGGAATTTTTACAAGAGTTAAACAATTATTGAGATAAAAGAATGAGGGAATACAAATGTAAATTTGACCAACAAAAATGTAACCCCTAAATGTAAACCCAACAAAAAAAATTCTCATATGCAATGTGATCGGTAAAGGAAAACATTTTTTTTGATCGAATTTAGAGATACCCCATGTCCCAAAAAATTTCACCTCATTCATGATAAATTGTTTGGTTAAGACAGGCACTGTTTAACATTCTGACATAATTCCTTCATCTAAAGGCCCCAGCTTTTTTGGGGGGAAAGTCAGACATGTTTCGAACCGCAAAAAGATGAGCCACCTTGGTTTCTCTAGTGTGACGGATGAGATATGTTAGTTCAGGTAAAATTGACATAATCTCTGTGAAATTTCATTCATCCATAATGTGTTTATGGAAAATCCTTAAATCATCATTTCAAATCGAAACATATTCAAATACGGAGGCACAATACTTTGACAATGATCATTTGGCACGCAAAAAGAGCGATTATTACAAAAATAATTTTTTTGGCACACTTATCTTCATTCACTTGCGACCGCTAAAATATAAATCTGGATAGATCTAGAGCTATCTAACCATTTATATCATATAGCATAATTTGTTAGATGTGGAATCAAATAAGTGGATATGCTAACGTAAAGAGGATATCCTAACATTATTCTGTTTAAAAAAAACTGTCTGAGCTTATTCAAAATTCAGCGTCATCCGTTAGAAGTGCAACATGAGTCATACTGGCTGTAGTATTCCTAAACTAGGAATATACATATAAGTCCATAAACCTGCAAACTACTCAATATAGTTTAATCTCAGCCAAATAAACAATCCAATCCAGCAATTTCACAACCAAATCTTCAATAAATTAATCCCATAAAGCACCCAAAACCCTGTTTCATCATCGTTTGAAATAATCTCTTTAAAACGTGATAACACTGTTTTAAAACATTGATATATGATATATATCAAAATTTTCCATAAAACACTTAAAACTCTATTTCAGCAAAAAACTCTATTTCATAATTATATGGAATAGTTTCAAAACAACTAATATTTACAAATTCATAATAAATTGGAAATTTTCCATAAACGATCCAAACTCCAATTTCATTAATATTTCCCAATAAAGCAAATTCCATAAGAATTTCTTAAAATTGTTTAAACGATATTTCCTTCCAAATTACAACAAACACGAAAACGAAGTATCAAAAACTAATGTCAATCAAAAATATACAAAAACCAAATAAATCAAATTCCAATTAATTTCCAATGTAAAACGGAAATAACGAAATTCGATAATCGAAAAAACTTAATAATTAACAAAACTTTAACCGAATATTTATTTTATTTCATTTGTCCAATAAGCAAAAAATTATGAAATACGAAGAATAAATGTTTATAAGTTTTTAATTGGTGTAACCAAATTGTAAACATTTCCATAGAACTTATTCCAAAAATCTAATAGTGAGTTAGTTGAATTTAATCCGAGAACGCAGTCGCGAGTCGGGGGGTCCAACCTCTTGGACACCGAACCGGAGTTAAAACTTAGTGTCAGTCAGTTTTATTCAAAATACCCCAGTCAATGCGATAAATTTTATGGTTTCGTCTAAAGAAAATTGTGTTGAAATCAAGGAAAAGTTCAAAATATTATTGAGAAAAATTTATTAAGAAAAATTTACTGAAGAAAATTGTGTTCAAATAAAGAAAAAATTCAAAATATTATTACAAAAAATTTAGTAAAGAAAATTGTGTTCAAATCAAGAAAAAATTCAAAATATTATTACAAAAAATTTAGTAAAGAAAATTGTGTTCAAACCAAGAAAAAATACAATAAACTTAGTAGTGAAAATTGTGTTTATTACTCGAAACATATCATGAGAAGGTGTTGATCGAAAAAAAGTCTTTTATTATCAACTACAGAAAAAAGAGAAAAGGCATAAAAAAATCAGGTTTCAACTTGAAACACCATATTTTAGTGTAAGTGAAGTATAGGAACCTGGGTGAAGCTCATCCACTACATCCAGACCCATTACAATTGACGCAGCCCGCATCCTCTACTTCATTCCAATTGGCACAACCGGTAGTCCCCATCATTACATGGCCATTTATCTCAGTGAAAATATAGTTTTTCTACTTTAAGCTACGAAAATGCCATTTTAATATAAAGTATATAAGTTTTAATATAAAGTAAAATCTATGTGAAAGTGAAACTTTTTCTAACTAGTGACTGAAATTTTTTTTTTCACTAGTGAGTGAACATAAATAAGTTTCGGTGGTCGCCTACAGGTGGTGGTTAAAACCAAATATTTAAAAATAATAATTTTTATTGTATGCCAGTGTTCGCCCACAGATGGAAGACAACAACAAATAGTTCGAAAATATAAATTTGATTTCAAACATTATTAAAGTTTTTATAAATTATAAAAAGTTTATTCTGTTTTATTTGTTGGAAATATTGAAAATACAATTAATATAATGATTAGTGATTGAAAATACTGCGATACTGCGACAGAAACAAACACAGAAACCAGACAAGAGAAACAGTATATCAAATTAAATCTCAAAAACTCAATCCTTTAAACAATACATCAGTTTTCCACATGAATCTGCCATCTACATCATCGATGAAACCAACCACTACTACTATATTAATTTTACTTTCAATATTTCTAACAAATAAAACAGAATAAACTTTTTATAATATACAAAAACTTTGATAATGTGTGAAATTAAATTTATAATTTCGAACTATTCGAAAATTTGCGATTGTCTTCCATCTGTAGGCGAACACTGGCACACAGTAAAAAAAATATTTTACACTGCTCAAAATTATATATAAATACAAAATTGCTATTTTGGTTTCGACTGTCAAAATTAGCTATGTCGTCTTGTAAGTTTTAAGTAAGAGAAGTTGTAAATATTGTCCTTTATATTTACAAACATAGAAAAAATAGCATTTTCTAGGAGTGGTAAAAACCTTTCTGAGTTCCTGAACTTATTCCACTCGACGCTGTCGCGTCTCTTGGACAAATCGTCCAGTCACGCAAAAAGAGACGTTTTCACCACTTGTTGAAAAATCTTCTATTTTCTATGATAACAAATGAAAAGTCTATTTCACTAGTGTAAAAGGAATAACGAATTGAAGTTATGCTATGGTTTTTCATTTATTTCTACAAAGTATTTTAAACAACGTAGCCATAAAAAATAGAATATGAATTTTGAATGTTTTGTTGTCGATTTCTAACTTTATAATATATAGTAAATATCGATTATATATACTATCATAGAAAAAATTGCATTTCCTACGCGAGATAAAAACGCTTTTCGTTCGTGAACATGTCTCACTCGACGCTTAGGCGTCTCGTGAACAAATGTTTACTCACGAAAAAAACAATGTTTTCATCTCTTGTAGGAAAAAATACTATTTTCTAACTTAGGATATTGGTTTGAATTTGTTGAATATGAAACATGATATCGATTCGTCGGCGCTCTGTGAATATGGCATTCATAATTTTTCTGTTGTTTAGTATTTTCTTTGCTAAAAAAGCAATTTTGTACCAATTTTTGGATATGGAACATTATCTGTATTGGCAAATTTTTCCAATGGAAAAAATGCAATTAGAACTAGATAATTTTTCCGTTTATTATTACGAAAATCTTCACCTGTCTGAAACGCAAGGTGTTAATAATGATGCATACAACCACATAAGTACCGACAGAGGACATATATATGAAAACTGAAAAAAACATTCGAAAAAATCAAAGTTTAGCAGAGCGGATGGTATTTCCACAAATCTGCCGCAAAAAGTGTTGTGGAACAATTAAAATACATTTCCTTAATTAATTATTCAAAATATTCGTTTGTTTTTTGTGTTTGTTTTCTTACCTTCAGTAAAAAAAATTTCTTTGGCACAAAATATTAGATCAAAATAAGATAAAATTCATCAGACTTTAATATTACGAGACATATTATCTTACTAAAAGTTAAATCAACATTATGTTTCGGTAATTAATGTAAGGATTTCGAACTTTTTTGTGTAAATTTCTTATCATGGAGGTAACTAAGTTTTTCCTAAATTTACAACTAAGTTTTTCCTTGCGCTAATCAAAATAATATGCCCACTGATGAGAATTTCCCATCGGGAGATCTCCTTTTACAGTTGATAAAATAGTTTAAACTATACCCAATAATTTCCTCTATAATAATTTCTGTCCGATCTGACTCTTAACGTCGAACGAATTGCACCAAAGTTTTCATTCTGATTGCGTCAAAATGCTGGTAAATTTCATTTTTTATATGTGATAGTTTGTTTATTTATTTATTCTTAAAAAAAACAGAAAAAAGAATTGCACCCATCAACATCTCAGAACGGATATTGTTGTGGGACCTAGGTCTTAAAAAATTCTTATGTGTTGTTGTGACACATATTGTAGTTACTACATAGCATATTTTATTCAAAAAAAAAAAATAAAAACGATTATTATGGTTAAACTTGAACGAAATTAAACTCCTAAATAAATAATGACATAAATATAAATCAATTAATTTCATCCTAGATAGTATAAAAAGACATACTGACATTCACAACGCTATAATCTCCAACGGTTGAAAACAGATCTCTAAGGATACAAATTGTTTTTCATTTAATTTTAATTTTCATAGTTTAAACATTTTGCTTCCTAATTACATCAAATGTTCTACAAAATAAAATTATATTTTAATTGTGTTTCTGTATTTCGGTTTCTTGAGTTTAACTGGAGTTTTTCGTGGGTTTTGTATACATAGTTTTACTTTAGAAACTTGAAACTAAAACGTTTTCCTGCTATTAACACCATTAAAAAATCGTGATGACATGGTTTTGTTCTGGTACCAATTTTTTTTGTTCTGATATACTGTTTCATGTTGGTAATTATCTCTTCCTTACATCAATAAAAGTTCAGTGCTCTCATCAAATCAATCAATTTCTCTAAATAGACTTTCCAAAATATTATCCTAAACAAACATAGAAATAATGTCACCCACATGTATTGAAATGGTTAAAATTGGTAACACAATGAAATGTAGGTGTTGTTAGTTGTTCGTCTAACAATCAAATCTAATTTACAAAGAAAAAAAAATATTTTCAATAGAAACATAATAATAAAAGTTTTTTGGAATACAATGTTTAACAATAACACTTACAAAACTAAACTCTATTCATAGAACTGAACATATAAAGTTATATTCGAAGTATATTTAATTTTACTTATTACCATCATCAACAAGAACTTTCAATTCCATTTAGATAATAAAAATTTTTGTGATATTCTGAGTCGAAACTTGTTTCGGTTTTTCTATGTTCTTTTGTTTTATCTCTCTAAGCTTTTTATTGTAAAAGTTTGGAAAGCGTTTTCTTAACTTAATCATTTATGTATGATGTTGTTTACAAGAATAACTTTGAAGTTTAAAAAAAACGCTTAAAATTTAACAGCTAACTAATATGCACTTTGCACATACTTATGCCAAATTTTATGTCACCTTATGGAGGGAGCAGTTTTTGCTCATTTGTAAATTTTCAATTTTTAATCTACGGGTGTGGCAACCGCGCGTACTCCAGTCCCTGCTATTAACATACGATTTAACGTGAGATTTCACATACCACTGACAATAGCAGTGAGATATCACTAACAAAGATGATATCTTAATGGTGCTGACAGATAAACTGTATTCAGCCAATGGTAGCACCCTTAATCTTACCCGAGCCGATATTCGGCAAAGTTCAAATAAGGTCCTGATCAGCTTTGCTCTAGTCCAAATCAGGCAATGGTTTAGGGAAGCCTGATTGGGCCCTGATGATGAGTGTAATGCCTTTTCCCTATCAGGTCCTGATTGGGATGTCCGAATCAGACTCTCAAATGCGAAAGCTAAAATCAGGGACTGATATATACAAATAAGGAAAACCCTAAAGTGGTATTAATCAGGACCGGAATAGGTCCACATCAGATTGTGCATAAGGCTTGCCCTTTCTGAACTGACCAGGACCTGATCACGCCCTGCCTGTATGCAGGCTTTCCTTAACTAATTTCTGTTCTGGTAGTTATGTTATATGCCTCGATGATTGTTCGCTATTGCTTGCCCAAGGAAACGAGCCTTAGCTCTATATCAGGGATTAAATCATCGAGAAAGACACGATCAAGAAGTGTGGTACTAACTGTATTATTGAAAACCCAATTTAAATTTTGTTTATGCAAATTTTTCTAAAAAATTTTCTTTTCCCATTTGACCTTCTTTTTATTTCCTCCAACATATCAAGAAATTGTAGTCCCTCCCTGGGCCACACCAGTGATGCCAGATTTTCAAAAATGAATTTCCCGTTGAAGTATCGAAAATACCCGATTTTTCCCGTTTCTTTAAAGAAAAAATCCCTCAGAAATTCCCATCACGCTTTCAATAGAAATATACATATAAATTCAATTATTTATTGGAAAAACTTCAAAAACCACCACAATTATAATAATATTTATCCTGCCGACAACTATACATATAGGCTTATTTCTGTTTTTACGACTATATTTGCGTACGTTATTAGTCTAAATAGAATAAAACAAACAGCTGTTAATTTTATTCTGTACCGCGAATGTGGCGGAACACAATAAAACAATTTATTTGATTGTATTGAATGATGAAATAAACTTGATTGTATTTTATAAAAATTTGATTTATAAATAAATCAAAAGCAAACATTTTTGCTCTGGTCATATAAAAAACAGTAAATATCAAACTAAAGCGCTCCCTCTATCGAATATTAAAAAAGGCAAAGGCTACTATGATTAAATTAAACTAAATTTCCAAAAGGTAAAAGATTGTTTTATTGTTTCTCATTAGTATAAAATTTGATGTCTTTTCATTTTCAAAATACAAATAGATATCTTTCAATTTCCAAATAATTAAATAGATATCGAAATTGAATCAAATTTATTTAATTGTTTGAAATTAATTATTTAAAAAAAATATAACAAAGTTTATGTTTTTCTTTATTCGTTTTACTTGTTTTATGAACAAATTTTAAAATAATTCGATTTAAATCAAAAATTATAATTTTGGTTCGGAGTGCAGTGGAATCTCAAATTATTTGTTAATTAATGTTGGCAAACGGCCTTTTTGATTCCACACAATTTTAAAAAATACCGCCACTTCAACTCTATACAGCAAAAACAAACACACACACTGATATGAATTGAGATTTCCTTTATTGTAAAAACGTTTGCCAACATTAATTAACAAATACTTCTATTTAAATTAATAAATGGTACTTTATCGAAAGGATAAAACGTTGTATTGGGTTCGTGTTTAATGAATTTTATGCTCTCAAAAGTTTGTAATGCTCGCTTTTAAACTCGTAAACTTCTCCTTGAAAAATAAAATATTGCATTAAACACTTACACAATAAATTACTATTATTTCGACTTTTCATACAAGTTGTGGAATAAGATAGTATTGCTATAAAATGGAGCATTACATCTATTAAAATTGAGAAGGACATTTTTTAAAAGAAGTAAATACGTCTTGATTTCATGATTTTCAAAAACTTTTAAAATTCTAATAGCTCTGATAATAAAATAGTGTAGATAATAAAATAAAATAGTGATGCCAAACATCCCAATTTTTTTTAATATGTTTAAAATGCATGGATGCATAGAGACCCAACTTGTAGATCCAGGTGATTTTATTTTTCATTTTACAGGGACAAAGATTACTGAAATTCAGCTCACATGGTGGTGCTTTGGGGTTTTCGAACATCAGAAGGCTGAAATTATGATATTTCAACAACAGAAGCTGAAATTCCATCGCGAATTTGACAATACTCAAGCCAATTTATTTAAGTAAAATTATCGGGTGATCGACATCTTTCTGAAGACGGTAAAAAATTGGTTGGCGCAACAATTTCAAAATAAGTTTTAATTTAAAACGCTTCTACTATTAAATGTGAAAAATCCCGCAGTTTCCAAGTTTTTATCCGCTTTCCGTTTTATATGAAATATCCCGTAAACGGGAAAAAATCCCGTGATCTGGTAACACTGGGCCACACTGATTTCATGTGATGATTATTCTCGATTCGTCCGCTTTTTCTTTCGGCAAGCTCCGAAAAATGCCGATTGCCTAGGTTCAGGTATTTTTTTTTAACTAAATTTTATTTAGAACATGAGGGTAATCTTGTCCAACAAAAATTTGTCTGCTATTGTCCAGTCCGACAACCCAAATATACCAAAATGTCAGTCAGTTGTCGGACTCGACAATAGTCAATAGCAGACACATTTTAATCGGACTAGCTTACCCTCGTCTTCTAAAACAAACTTTCATCCTTCTTTACAAGATCACGGGCAATCGGCCTTTTTTGCAGCTTGCTGAACGAAAAAGAGGCCAATTTGTGGAAAATCGCAGAACAAAAGTTTACGGGTTCGTCAAGGACAGCCGCCTCACAAAGTATAAAATATGTGGTAATCATCACATGAAATCGGCATGGGCCCGGGGACTATTGGGCTATGTCAAATTTTGTTTTGTGTTGAATTTTTTGTTAAGCTATCCATTCTTAAAAAAACATAATAAAAAATAAAAAAACTAAAAAAAATCATCCATATCAGATGTAGAACGCATTTTCTTGTGGGACCAGCTGAATTACAAGCAATCCAATTTTATTTATCTTTCTGCAAATTAAATTTTTTTTAAATATTATTATAAAAATCTCCTATTTTGTTCCTACTTTTGCACAAAATTTGATTTGATATTAAATCTTGATCACTCACAATTCATATAGCACGTTTTGAACAGAGCTCAGAAGAGCTAGGATGGAAAAAGATGCAGCGCCCCAAACATGATCACAATACTCTATAAAGGGAAGAATATTGGACTTATAAATGTGAAGTAATTGATACAAAGTGAAATATTTTTCCCTATTAAAAGATCGTTCCAGAGTAAGTCATTCAAAATTGTGACGTCCAATAAACGAGCGCTTTCACTTTTGTCTATTTGTTCGTCAGACATACTAATTAAATATTGATCTTCGATCTAAAAAACAATCAATAGGTGTTTGGGTGGAGTTAAAATTTATCAAATTTTTATCATCCCAAAGGTCATCGTTTACATTTATGGCTGTGCTTCTCCGGTCGGGATTAATTAATTAATGCATTTAACCATTTGAAGATAGGGGAACAAATGACTTGTTATGTGTACTATCATCCGCAAAACTATTTATTGGGTTGCAGGTAATTTTCAACAGCTCGTTGATATATATTAAAAATAGAGTGCGAGGCAAAACTATGCTTTGGGGTACATCAGCGCTAATTTAGATTAAGAGAAAACAAAACCACCAATGAATACCAAAATGTATTTGAAGTAAATTTGAACCAATTTGGTAAAAGAATATACAACAAATAGCCTAGAGGTATTTCAAATTTAATCATAAAATTTAAAAGTTTATTAACTTGAAGGTTTTCTAGTCTATTTCAACATCACGTTTCTATTATTTTTCTTCTATTCAACAAAAATTTTCTCAACCTTATCTAAATCCTATAAAATCATTTTTTAAGTCAAAACAATTTAATTGTTTGTTTTTCCACAACTTTCGTTTTTTATCACAGACAAATTCTTAACAAAATAGCCATATCAAAAGAAATAATAAGCTTAAACGTTCACAACATAAACTTAAAAAATTTAAGAAAAGATCATTTCAAATTCTACTTTCCATTTTTCTTAACAACAACAACAATTAAGTAGAATTTTTGTATAAGGAAATTGCTTGTGTATTCATAAATCAAGATAAACATTCCTTAAGCACTTGCCTACAACATCAAAAATTTTTGTTGCTACTTTTGTTGTATGTTGAACATAAAACATGATTACACCACAACAACAAAAATTTGTGTTCTATCTTTTGTTATTTTCTATTTTATAGCAATAAAGAATATTTTCCGTTGTTTTTTTTTGTGTTTCTTAAAATTTTAAAACTATAACTGATTAAATTTCAAAAAGCTTTGATAAGAATTTGTTTTACAAAGAAAAAAAAAAGTATATGTTAGTAAATAAATTAACATCTTTTGTAATGTGAAAAGCGAGCATAACAAGGGGTGTCTATTAAGATAATATAAGTAAACCTTAACTGGTGGTTCATGTGATAAATTTTATATTGGCCAAACAGGTAGAAAATTCATCAACAGATTTTTGGAACGTTAACCTAAAAAATCAATTTTTGCCTAAAAAAAATCATCCATATACAAGTTTTGACAATAATTTTACAGTGTTACATTTTTGTAAATGGTCCTCTCATAAATTCAATGGAAGAATCTGAAGTATATAAAAACTTCTATGCCATCAACCATTTTTAATTAATATTAGAAAATCTACTCAACAAATTTTTAAGCTATTATATATCAATTCACCCTTGTTAAATATAAGAACTTAACTCAAACAATAGTTAAGATATTCTAGATACTCTTTATAACGTTGTCTTAAAATGTAGAATTTTGTGAACGCGAAAAATCGACAATATTATTGTAACGAAAATTTTTGTCTTTTCTGAGTCGTGATATAGATTTTATACTCGTATGCTTTGTTGTTATGAAACAATTGTTATTACCTTGAAAAAATTTAAAGAATTATCTCCTGTTAACGGAGAAGAAAGAAAACTGAAAATTTAATCGTGATGAAAAAAAAATGTGTTTTTTTTTATGAAACGACCTTAAAAAAGTTGGTAATTTTGTTAAAATATTTGCATTTGCAATTTTTATAGATAAACTTTCATCCATCATTAATACATCTTATGGTTGTTAAAGGATTTGGTGTTCATCGCTCGTACTCACCTGAAATGAAAAAAAAAATTGTTTACTGCATATTCTTTTAGTTAAAATAATTTAGTTCTAAAGTCACAAAACGACAACAAACACAACAAACTTTATTTTTTGCAAATAAAAACGACAGACCGGAACGAAGCTATAGAAGTCGAAGCAAATATTTACTTTTTAACTTATGCTTTTAAATTTTAAAGTACACGAATATTAAAGCTTCTAAGTTTTTGTGCAAACACATTTTTTTTAACTTTATTGAAGTGATAATTTTAGTTTTAATTCTTGGTAAGTATAAAAGAGACTCGTGGGTTTTGTGTAAACATTAAAAAATTAAACAGAAATTTTTGAATCATTTGAACTTTTGAGAATTTTTATTCCACCATAAATATAATTTGCTGACGTACGTGATCCGTTTAAAATGTTTTTTATTCGTCTACATATTAAAGTGTTACTTTATTACTGTGATTTGCGGCCTTAAAGAGTTGCTTTTTAACTATTTATTTTGTTGTCATAGTTACGTTCAAAAAAGTGAAAAACATTTGTATTTGTTTAAATTCTATGAAAAATAGAATTTTTTATCAAAGCAACCCTTAAATTCAAAGTTTCATTATCCAATTAAAATTGTTGTTATAATTTGTTGTCATAGTTATACAAGGAAAAAGTAATAAATATTTTGTTATTTTGTCAAAGGTTACTTGTTCCATATATTTTTATTTTAAAATTTATGCAAACTTATAATATTAAATTAGAATAAACAAACTTTTTTAAAATATTTTGCTTAAAAAATAATTACTTTAAAATATTTTGCTCGGCTAGCGCCTCGATTTGCAAACTCTACATCCGTCCAAAATCTTTAGCTTTACGAACTAGCATCATAATGTACTATTATAAATGAATTAATTTCGTTTTTTTGCTCACTATTTTTTGAGTTCAAAACGAGGAATTCCTTTTTTATTGGAGAATCGTAAGGCTTTTTTTGATTTTTAGTTTCGTTTCTTATCCTTGTGTGGGTGAGGTTTGTTTCTATTCCTACTTTTTACACTAAGTAAGTGCAATGTTCTTTGTTTGAGAAAATCAATTTTCACGTAATAAACCAAAATAAAAACAAATGAATATGCACCAAACAATTATATCTTGTGTTATTACTCTTGTGATTCAAAGAAAGACAGATTGTTTATTTAATGAAAAAAATTTAAGAGATGGTCTATCAAAGATATTAAGCAAAAATAAACGTTAAGACAACAAGGATATTAATAAACATATAATCCTTTAGACAGAATAAATAAAAATCTAAGCGTCATGCTAGATAGCAAGCAGAGCATGACTTCCTATCACCCCTAAAAAAATTGGGTTTATCGTGAATTTTAAAAATAAATGATAACTGCAACTTTGACAGTGGGGCGATATTGTTGAAAAGTAATTTTGAGTAGGTTTGGATTCATTAATATTTTGGTAAAACGAAAAACAAGTTAGTAAGTTGCAAAAAACAAAACAAGAAAAGTTAAGATCTAAACTTTATATTAAATTAAAGGTGATCTAGTGAACAGAAGAAGAATTCAAAGTAAAGATAAAATTAAAGTAAAATTAGGGATTTATGTACCAAATTGGGTATATCCACTTTCCATGGATAATTTGATGACTTTAATATCTTGTATATCTATTTCTGGAATATATCTTTATGGATGTCCAATCAAGAAGCACACCGGAGGTAAACCGTCAATCGGATAGATCATCGGATCGTCATCGTCATCGGATAGATAAAACGTGAGTTGTGAGTTCAAAATAGACTTATTTCTATCCAACAAAGCGTAATACTCCTCAAATGTAGATATCGTCTGGTAACTACTCGACTTCACAAATTATGTAAATCGCTTAATTATCCCTTAGCACCAACTAAATTCGTGCTATTATCATTAAAAAAAATCTCTTTATACCCCACTTCTAGCAAAAAATCTGCTATATGTTTCAAAAATCACCCTGTAGACAATCTTTTAACCAGTCCCTGAAGTGCTGCCGTAAAAATTAAAACAGACAAAATCTGATCTCCATTACATGTCCCCTAAGCTTTTTTCTCCTTCGATCTCCATCAAACTTGGTAGTTACAGAACCTGCATTGTACACTCCTGTTTTCAGAGCTGTAGCTATTTAAATGGATGGCAGCCGAATAGCAACTCAGGATGCAGTAAGGTATAAGTTTATGAGTTTTTATTATTTTAGTCTTATAATACTAAGTTAGGTAAATTAATGTTTAGCTGTTTTTTGTAAATGTATAAATTAAAAATGTTTTAATTTTCAAAACTCATGGTGTGAGATGAGTTGGTTCCCTTCCCATTCTTCCCTACGTATACCTGTCCTTTTAAAATGAATTGCGTTTCCATTTTTGTTTTTTTAACAATCGTGGTTTTGTTTTATTATCTTATGTATGGCAGTCCCTTACATCGAGATGCGTGTAGCCAAAGCCCTCAGCAGTCTGAGCAAAAGTCGCCTGTGACTAAACTAAAACGCATCCCGATATTTGTTATATTTCCGGCGGGTTATTTCCAGTTGTTCGGTTGGGTGAAAGGCTTACCTGTAGACTTTTCAATATCTCATCTAAATTTCAATTTCTTGGACTATCTCTTGTCTTCCGACATTCGGAAGCTATGTCAATCACCCAGCATCTTTAACCACAGCCTGCCAGTTATAAATGTTTTAATCGTTAATCGTTATTCTTTAATCGGACTGATTGCTGTCCAAAACGAGTTCATATTGAAGAATAACGAAAAATCTTTCTGACAGTATATGTGCTTCTTAAAATTCAAATTTCAAACAAGTCTTCATTGCCTTTACGGCGTTTATAGCCATTGAACAGTGAAAACAATGTAAACAATGTAAACAAAAAAAAACAATGCAAACAATGTAAACAACGTAAAAATGTAAACAATGTAAACAATGTAAACAAAAGTAAACAATGTAAACAACGTAAACAATGTAAACAATGTAAATAAGTTAAACAATGTAAACCATGTAAATGTAAACAATGTAAGCAATGTAAAAATGTTAACAATATAAACAATGTAAAAAATGTAAACAATGTAAACAATGTAAGCAATGCAAACAATGTAAACAATGTAATTGATGTAAACAATGTAAGCCATGTAAACAATGTTAAGAGTGTGAACTATGTAAACAATGTAAACAATGTAAATAATGTAAACAATGTAAACAATGTAAACAATGAAAACAATGTTAACAACGTAAGCAATGTAAACAATGTAAACAATGTAAGCAATGTAAACAATGTAAACAATATAAACAATGTAAAATATGTAAACAATGTAAACAACGTAAACAATGTAAACAATGTAAACAAAAGTAAACAATGTAAACAATGTAAACCATGTAAACCATGTAAACAATGTAAACAACGTAAACAATGTAAACAACGTAAACAAAAGTAAACAATGTAAACAAAGTAAACAATGTAAACAATGTAAACAATGTAAACACCGTAAACAATGTAAGCAATCTAAACAATGTAAACAATGTAATTAATGTAAACAATGTAAACAATGTAAACCATGTAAATAATGTAAAAAATGTAAACAATGTAAGCAATGTAAGCAATGTAGACAATGTAAACAATGTAAACAATATAAACAATGTAAAAAATGTAAACAATGTAAACAACGTAAACAATGTAAACAAAAGTAAACAATGTAAACAATGTAAACCATGTAAACAATGTAAACAATGTAAACAATGTAAACAATGTAAACAATGTAAACAATTTAAACAATGCAAATAATAGATTAAATGTCATTGCTAAAGATGTAGTAATAATACCCAATAATTATTTAGGTCATATTGGTGTGAGTTTGTGAAACAAAAATCAAAAGTTTCTACGTAGAGGGTGGACTTCGTGCCACAAGAGCATTATTGCCAAGAGTAATTATTACCACCGATGAAAATGGAGAGTTGGCTCTACCAATTTTGAATATCACTTGTAAGGAATTAAACATTTAGGAGAGAGAATTATTAACGGATCATGAATTTGTAAAATAGAAGAAGAAATTTATAGCCAAAAAGAGGAAAATCAGAAAAATAAAAACATAAACCACTAAAGAAAAAAATCTGTCAACAAATCAATTGAATGAAATAAATAAATATTCTATTAATAAGTTTTACTTACACACTCGAAGAGTAAACAAAACAAAAGGACGGTAGACTAAAACCGATTAATTTCTATAGTAGTAAAACAACGAAAGAAGATTTGAAATACTCAAGCATAGAGTTAGAAGCTCTAGCGTTTGTAACTTGCATAACAAATTGTAACATTTTAAAGCTGCTGGAAAGAAAAAGAAATTTAAATCCTTGACGGTTTTTGAAATTGCGGAAGTTGGCATCCAATGGAAGAACCTCAAGAAACAGGGTTAGTTAGAATGGCAGTAATGGCGATAGAAAGACTGGGTAGCGACAATATAGCGAGCCATCAAGCAAATTAAAGTAATAAAAGAAAAATTAGAATCAGGTGATAGTGAAGTTCATAAAAAATTTTGTTTAGATATCTCGAATTTTATGTTGGATGAAATTGTATAAACTTTTCTATTTGCAATTTCTTTAAAATGTTAGATTTAACAATTGACACATCCGGCAGAAATTAAAAACAAGATGGTAGTTGTTGAAGTTGCACTTAAAACACTTTGGACTGAATAGGAGTCGTGTTGAATGAAACATATTAGTTGAGTTCGGTTCAAAATTCTAAGCGTTTGTTTAGTTCAAACTTTCAACGATGTTTATATCAACTCAAACAAGAATAGAAAGTCATAAATATGATTTTGTTTCTTAATGATTGATTGATTGAGACGTTAAAAAACTGAAGAAAAAAATCTGTCAACAAATCAATTGAATGAAATAAATAAATATTTTATTAACAAGTTTTGCTTCCAAACTTGATATGACATTAACTTTCTACTCTTGTTTTCAACAAATAATCACAACCATGTAGTTAGTTTAAAAGCTCGTTACAATTCTATCCAAATTGAAAGATCATAAGATAACTTTATTCATTCATATTTTGATTGATTTTAATTAACATATGTTTGGTCTACTTATTATTTATGAGTGACAAATAACATTTTAATCGAAAGTTGACCAAAACGATGCATATATATGTTTATGAATTGAAAGAGAGTAGTCGACTTAATGTTATAACATTTTCAGTATAATTTCAATTAATTTTGAGGGACTTGAACGAACTTTCATAACAAATCTGTGACAAATCAATTTCGATATACATAGCATGTACACCAAATAGTATGATCTTAATCCCCCATTGAAATTAACACTCAATACTTTTATCAACAATAATATTATTTTAATAAAAACCACAAGTCATACGTGTATAGTTTAAGAAAAATTGATTTTGTAATGTGACATGGAACAAATTATCTATATTGACCACCGTAACTAACCAACCATTTCACCACAAAAATTGACTTCATTTCTCAATCTATATATATTTAATACTTCCTGTATGTACAATAAACTCATCATCAGCGTTTACTCAATTTTATGTTAATTAATTGGACATGACGGTTAAGTGTAAACATCAGAATAGAAATTGTCTTAACAGAATGTTGACACTTATAAATGACAAATAGATTGAATTTAATCTTAAAAAAAAAATAGATTTTTTTCAGACTCATGAAAGTTGTGGTTAACTTTATTCGTTCATATAAATATAATGTTATTGAAAAATACTTAATAATTCTGTTTTTTAATCTCATTGCTTTTTTTTTTAAATATGAATATGGGATGGGGTTCGATTAATAGTTTGGCGACACATTTTTGGAGACCTTTAAGAATTAAAACGAAACAGAAATTATTTAAACTTTAACTTTTAGTGGATCTCATTCAGCATTCACTTTTCTAATGGATCAAGGGAAGATTATTTTTTTTAAAGAGGGGAGAATATAGATGTCACCTAACTTAGCCCCGCCATTTTTAAGAAAATTAAAAACAAAGATTGTGCTGTATTGTGCTACAGTTGTGCTGGATGTGCTACTCAGAAAGAATGCCATATCACCAATGGAAAAAAGTTGGCACGTTGAAACGATTTTTCGAGCAGAAGTTAGCCCCGCCATTTTGAAAAATCTGAAAAACAAAGGTTGTCCTGTATTGTCCTCGAGTTGTGCTGGTTGTGCTACTTAAAAAAAATTTCATATCCCTAGTGGAAAAATTTTATAACACTAAAATCATTTTTTCGAGTAAAAGTTAGCCCCGCCATTTTGGAAAAAAAGAAAAACAAAGGGTCTGCTGTACGGTGTTAGAGTTGTGCTAGTTGTGCTATTCAAGGACAAATTTGTACCACCAGCAGAATAATTTAAACACGCTAAAACGATTTTTCGAGTTGGAATTAGCCCCGCCATTTTGAAAAAAATTAAAAGCAAAGGTTGTGCTGTATTGTGCTAGGGTTATGCTTGTTGTGCTACACAGAAATAGTTGCATATTATCAATGAAAAAAAGTTGGCACGCTAAAATGACTTTTCGAGTAGAAGTTAGCCCCGCCATTTTGAAAAAAATGAAAACCAAAGGTTGTGCTGTATTGTGGTCGAGTTGTGCTGGTTGTGCTACTTAGACAAAAATTTCTTAACCCTAACAGAATTTTTTTACAAAGTTAGCATCATTTTTTTCGAATAGAAGTTAGCCCCGCTATTTTGGAAGAAATCAAAAACAAAAGAAGTGCTGTATTGTGTTATAGTTGTGCTGGTTGTGCTACTGAAAAAATATCGTATCACCAACAGAATAATTTAAACCACGCTAAAAACGTTTTTCGAATGAAAATTAGCCCCGCCATTTTGTAAAAACCAAAGAAGAAAGGCTGTGCTGTATTGTGCTACAGTTGTGCTGGATGTGCCACTCAAAAAGAATCCCATATCAACAATGAATAAAAGTTGGCACGCTAAAACGATTTTTCGAGCAGAAGGATATTTTCGAGCAGAAAGCATTCGAGCAGAAGATTGAGCAGAATATTAAGCAGAGGTTTGCCTCGCCATTTTGAAAAAAATGAAAAACAAAGGTTGTTATGTATTGTACTCTAGTTGTGCTGGTTGTGCTACTCAGAAAGAATTGCATATAAGCAATGAATAAAAGTTGGCAGACTAAACCAATTTTTGGAGCAGAAGTTAGCCCCGCCACTTTGAAATACATAAAAATCAAAGGTTGTACTGTATTGTGCTTAAGTTGTGCTGGTTGTGCTACAGAAAATTTTATAAAGTTAACTTCAAAAAGAAGTTAACCCCGCAATTTTGGAAAAAAAAACTAAATTGAGTGCTGTATTGTGTTAAAGTTGTGCGAGTTGTGCTACTTCAAAACAAATTCGTACCCACCGACGGAAAAATTTCAATTTTTTTTAATATCATATATTTTTGTGATTCCCTTATTTTATATATACAAAACAGGCAAGATTCATTTATGCTATCGGACACGAGGTGTCACTTACATTATTAGTACTTATAAATTAATGATTACCCTGATTCCTACAAGAATAAATGATGCTAGCGTAAAAATATTTTTCATTGGGTATATATAATCTATCTCTAAGCAGCCAGCTCAAACAAAATTTCATACCACTACATATACAAAATTTTTGTTTTTCATTTTTTCGAAAAGGACGGGGCTAACTTCTAATCAAAAAATCGTTCTTGCATACAAAATTTTTTCATTGGTAGTATGGAATTTTTTTGAGTAGCACAACTAGCACAACAATAGAACAATACACCACAGCCTTTGTTTTTGTTTTTTTGCTAAATGGCGGGGCTAACTTCTGCTCGAATGCGTTCTGCTCGAAAAATCGTTTTAGCCTGTCACCATTTATTTATTGGTGATATGGAATTTTTCTTGAGTAGCACATCCAGCACAACTATGGTACAATACAGCACAACATCCTTTTTTTATGTTTTGTGAAATTGCGGGCCTAACTTCTACTCGAAAAATCCTTTTAGCGTGTTTAAATTTTTCCGTCGGTGGGTACGAATTTGTTTTGGAGTAGCACAACTCGCACAACTTTAACACAATACAGCACTCAATTTAGTTTTTTTTCCAAAATGGCGGGGCTAATTTCTATTTGAAGAAATGATGTTAGCGTTATAAAATTTTTCTGGTAGGAATACGAAATTTTTGTCTGAGTAGCACAACCAGCACAACTCAGGCACAATACAGTACAACCTTTGTTTTTTATTTTTTTATAAGGGGTGGGGCTAACTTCTGCTCGAAAAATCGGTTTAGTCTGCTAACTTTTATTCATTGCTTATATGCAATTCTTTCTGAGTAGCACAACCAGCACAACTAGAGTACAATACATAGCAACCTTTGTTTTTCATTTTTTTCAAAATGGCAGGGCTAGCCTCTGCTTAATATTCTGCTCAATCTTCTGCTCGAATGCTTTCTGCTCGAAAATATCCTTCTGCTCGAAAAATCGTTTTAGCGTGCCAACTTTTATTCATTGTTGATATCGGATTCTGAGTAGCACATCCAGCACAACTGTAGCACAATACAGCACAATCTTTGTTTTTAATTTTCTTAAAAATGGCGGGGCTAAGTTAGGTGACATAGAATATAGTGGTAAAAACTCATGCAATGATAAATAGTTGCAAAAACTTATGTTATAGCAGTTTTATTCTCACATTATTGTGCTAAGTCGACAGATGGTATGCCGAATGAATTTCCAAAAATATAAATATCCAGTTTCGAATGTTGAAAACAAATGTGTAATTTTATTATTTAATTTTAATAATATTATTTGTAAATATGTAGTTTGCAAAAAATGTGTTTTTAGCATGCTTGCCCAAAATAAAGTGATCGAGAAAACAAGAATTCGTAGTCATAAAAACTAAAAGCGCGCCAAGCAAGAATTCGTAGTCATAAAAACTAAAAGCGCGCCAAACAAGAATTCGTAGTCATAAAAACTAAAAGCGCGCCTACACCACTATTTGACATAAATTTGGTAAATATAATTGGTTATTTAGATAGACATGCTCAACTATAGATGACAGTACGGGTAAGTTGGGTGCTTTTAACTTTTAATATTTACAAATATAAATTAATTCAATATAAATTAAATTTCTTTTCAGAATAATTCAGAATATAAATCAAAGAAAAATGTAAATGAAACAAGATAAGTGTAAACAAAACTATTTAAAAAATATAATAACAATAATACGGAATTTTCTTTCAGCTTCAACAAATCCGTGTAACTCCAATTCTTGACCTTCCGTGTGAAGCCATTTGGATATTTTAATTTCTTCAAGGCAAATCTCGTCTAATTGTTGCATAGTTTTCTGCGATTATGGCTGGTAACGGTTCATCCTACTTCACACCTAATAACAGAAGCTTCTGAAATAATATTTTTATTTTTATTATTACTGGCAATAACCAGCCTATAGGATCAAATACCTTCAACGCCTCGGATTGCATACAACGTTTTTTGCGTAGATTTTTTTCAAATTTCACTTTAAATTGAAACACATCATTTTTGGGTGCATATCTTATACCAAGTATTGATATAGCTTGAGAAGAGCCGATACCTTCAAAGTTTTTAAAAGAAACATAACTGTCGACTTCTGGAATATTGTGTACAAGTTTTTCACTGTTGGAAGATCATTTGCGTAGGCTTCATCCTCCCTTACTCAGCATAACAGTTAAATATTGGACAATCTGCAGGGCATCCTCTAGATTACTCGTTCCGGATATTACATCATCAAAGTAGAAGTCATTTTTTAGTACATCTGCTACTTTTGGATATTCACCTTGGGAATATGATGCGAGTTGCTTTAACGTCTGCGTCCTCGAAAATGGAGCGGATGTTGTGCCATACATAACTGTCAATAATTTGTAAGGTTTTAGTTCATTATGTGATTCTTTTCTCCAAACAATTTTTTGGTACTCGCTATCCTTCGGACTAACCCAAATTTATCGAAACATTTTCTCGATATGAGCAGTAAAGATTATTTCATGAGTACGAAATTTTAAAAGAATTTCTACCCAAATTACTGCCCGATCGGTCCCACTAATAGTTGATCATTCAGCGACTGCCCATTAGTTGTTTTGGTTGGTCCATCAAAAACCACCGGTAATTTGATAGTTGCACTGCTTTCTTTCATTACGCCATGATGTGGTAAATAAAACTTATTAGTACCAGCATCTTCTGATATCTGCATGTAACCCAGTTGCAGGTATTCGTCTAAGAATTCAATGTACCGTCTCTTGAAGCTGCTATCACGTACAGAACGTTTCTCTAAACTACACAAACGTCTTACAGCCATAAATTTTGAAGTCTCTAGTTTGGGTATATCGTTCTTAAATGGTAGAATTACGATTTATTTGCCATCTGCCGCTCTTCGAACCGTATCTCGATAATGCTGAAGGCATCTTTGCTCTCTTTCATTGTACGCACGGCTTCCGCAATCTGCTCTATCTCCCAGAATTTTCGCAGTGTCAGGACAATGTCAAGATGCAGATTAACTGGAACTGGAGTACTTGTTCCATTTTCGTTTTCAATTAGAGTGCCGGCTATCACCCATCCTAAACTCGTATTATGGGCAATAAGTTTTGACTTTGGAATTCGTTTTTTACCATCACCTATGATGCCAAAAAATAGATCACTCGTTGCCAATCGCCACTATAACGTTCAAATTGGATTTGGACCATTGGTGGAATTGCATTTGCAACTGAATTGGAGTGGCCCCATGATGTTATTTCAAGGTTGCTAGTGCTGATATGCAAGTGTATAATTTCAATCTGCTTCTTCTGACATAGATTTCACTTATGCTAAAATCTGCACGGGTACACTAAATGCGTATCACTCACACAATTGTAACACATGTTATGTTTTTTATGTACTCTTGCCGCTAGAGCGAGTAAAATAAAGAGCAAGTGCTTCGCACCTCAAAAGTCTTTTAAAATACTGAAACTTCTGGGTGGAAGACAAAGTGGCATTCACGTGCATTCCAAAAAGGTAAAAAAAGATTGCCATTCCGTGTACTTCCCATCGAAAGGAGGGATGCTTGTACAGAGTAAACGAAATTCACTACCTGACGTTTGCGTAGTATTTAGAGTTTGGTCCAAATTTACTGGGAACGGATTCAATGCAGCTGACTTTCTAATAGCGCCTCATAGTTGTGGAACAACCGAATAGTACTGCACGTTGACAGCTTCTATATCCGTTTGAATAATATCTGAGAGTTCAATCATTTGATATTCCTCTTCTACGAAATACTTGTATAGCTGGTTTAATTTCTCTAATCGCACCGTTATACCCTATAGATTTGAGGCGTCTTTCATAGTTTTACGAAATTTTCTATTCTCGTAATTTGACCTTTAATATAGGGTTTTTTTCCTTTTAGTAGCTCCATCTTCGAACAACTGATGCAAAACTACAATTTGGATCACTAAACAATCAAAACGTGGAACGAGAAAAACGCCAAAACAAAATTTTTTAAATAATATAATAACAATAATACGAAATTTTCTTTCAGCTTCCGTTTTTTTTTTTCAGATTGTGATGATTCTAAACACCATCTAGGTTATCCCTCCATGTTTATTTCACCAGGTTCATGAGTTCTTAATGAGGTTAGAACAACCATGTGTTACTCTCAAGTAAACTATGTGGTCATGGTCTTCGAAAATTCTATTACCCTGTTGAAAATTATGGTAAAATATCACCTTTTGTGCATGCCACTGTGATTGACGTTCGCTCCACATTTACCCCAACTTCTTTATTCTCAACACAGGTTGTTCTGGTGGAGTATATAAAGCTTATCAAGGAATGGAGAGGAGGAGAATTCTAGAATTTGGCTTTATGATCTTTGGTTAGACTACTTCTGTCATCCATCCGTTTTACTCGGTGTGGTCTTTAGAATATTAAATTTCGATAGGTTGTTTTGAATTTATTGTTTTCGGTATGGTAAAAAATTATTTAGTTATTGAGCTTTGAACTTATGTTATTGTTACGTATTTCAACCATCCTTCAAATTAATCTTACACTAAATTCGATAAACGCTATTCCCAATTTTCATGCTGGATTCGATCAATGATTAGTAAGCCCAAACACTTTATTTTTTATAAAATATTCAACACAGCTATAGCTCCACAATAGCGAAAAAGTAAAGCAAACAAAATTCCTTCCTTTATCTAGAATACTTTTTCATCAGGTTCAGAAGCTCCAATGGCTGATTGTAAAAATTTTAAATACAGAGAGTCCAAAATTATATTATTAACAATATCGCGGTCTAATTTATTTTAAATTCACTTCATCGCAGTCTAAAATATAACTAATCATCAGTTTGCAAGAGGAATTACTTATATACAATTTTTCTAAATTTCTCAAATATACAAATTTATTTCATGTTGTTTTTGTTTTTTATTTTATTTTCTGTTTTGCCACTTTTTCTTGTGACCTTGATTTAAGATTTGAAATTGCAAATTGTGGTTTAATGGAATTTTGTATTGCGATTATGTTGAATCGTAACATTACCCTTCACCCAAACCTGTTCGTGCCAAACATATTCTAAATATTTCTAATGGTGTTTAGAATTACTTCCTGTCCCTTTCTAACTCGTTGGCCATTACTTTGTACCTTGTCAACCGATCTTGATGAGTCTAGATTCTTAATTTTTTTTACATTCTCCTTATTTTTTCTGTTTGAATTTTGCCCCTTTCTGGATGTCTGAATTACTCCTTTTGGCCAGTTCTGCGGCTCGCTTCAGTTTGAATCACTTTGAACCAGTTCATTGAAGTTTCTGACACTATCTGTTGGAAAGCAGTTTGATTAGAATATATGTGAACTCTGTTTCCTTCCACAGTAGTGAGATTTCAATATTATTATCCTTCGGGATCTCAAATCCAAAATCGAAGATGATCTCTTCGCCTTCATGAAGTGAATTCTTTCCCCAAAACGACTTCATCCATAATGTTTGCCACTAGAAATTCTTGTTTTAAGCAGTTATGCCTACTTTTATTTTAGCGATTTTTTTACCTACTACTTCAACGCATTCTCCAGTTACTGTATGGCTTTTAATCCATCTTATGATTGCAAAACGTCCCAGTCAATCCTTTGCGAACGAAGTTCGAGCGGAATCTGTATCCAGTGTTATGAAGCATCTTTTACCTTCAATTTGTCCTTCGATACCACAACTTGCACTATTTACCACCATTCTTGTAAATGGGATGTAGACTACATTCGCCTCACATTTTTGCTTCATAGTTCTATCTTCAATGAGATTTCGTTTGAATAGGAGGCGAAGATTTCTCACGTTTCTTATTCTAGCAGTCCTGTGAGATAGGTCCGATTTCCTACATATACAACGCTAGAGATTTCTTCTGCTACGTCTTAACCTTACGTGGTCCTTTCTTTCGGCTCCTATACTCTTCACAGAAGACGACGATCTTTTAATTTCTTTATTTTTCCTGCATTACCGTGTCATGTGACCCTCTTCATCACATACTCAGCATTTGATGTCGCATTTACCTCTGTGTGCTTACACTTCTCCTCTGATGTTTCGTTTACATTGCGTATGTGATTGTTTCATGAAAAACTGGCTTAGGCATAGTCATTACTTTTATTCTGGTTTCTGGATCTTGGATACCGTCATTAAACGCCTCGATCTTCATTTTCTCCATAAAAACGAGGAAGCATTTGAGTGTGCCAAATGAACATGCCGTTCCATTGCCGAGAAATATTCCTGTAGAGCAACTTTTTAGCTCGATTCCTTGTAACTTCTTTTTATGGTTGGTCGCTGTTGTATTTTCGTTCCAAAGCTTTGATTACGTTTGGATAACTTTTGCAGCCGTTTTCTGGCACCGCCGGTAATATTTCATTTGCTTCTCCCTAAAACGTAATTACCAATGCAACTAGATGATTTTTGAAAGAAGTGGTACCGTCATATAATTTATTTTTGAAGTGAAAACTTCTTTAGCATCGTTGTGATATGAAAGTCGATGAAACAAAAAAGCGACAGTAAAAAGAGACAGACACATAAATTCTTGTGCGTACATGTATGTAAATCTTCATAAACTTTAAATTAGTGTGTATTTGATCATTTTCTGAATTAAAAAAACAATAAGAGATTTACGCGTTTGTGCGCGCATGCGTAGTACAAATTTTGATTTTGAATTTCAAACATATACACGCACACGATTCCAAAAAAATGAAAGTAGAAATTTAAACAACAATGAAATAAAAAAGAAATTAGAGGTAAAAACGAATATTACGTTCGGCAAGTATGCCATACAATTTGATTATGTGTATTGTATTTTTTAAAAGGTATTTTGTATTTTTTACATTTTTTCGTACTAAATGTTATATGAGTTGGACGTGTCGATTTTAGATTTAAATATCTAATAATATAATATTCGTAATATTTTATTGAGTTTCGTAATTTTTTAAATTAATATTTTGAATTGTTTTAGTTTTTATTTGGATGATTTAAATTATACTCTGTTTGGATTGATTTCGAGAGGGTCCCATAGTTTTCTATGACGTGAAAAATACCGTTTTTCAGAAAATTGGAAAAACCCGTATTTTTATGTATATTAGGCGATTTCGTCAAAGCATCTTAATCTGTTTGGATAGTTTGAGCTATATTATATTGCTATAGATTTCGAGGTGGTCGTATATAATTCTCTATGACTAAAAATATGCCGTTTTTCAAAAGTTTATTTTTAAATAAAAATATTTGTGCTCATACTTCATACTTTTTTTTTTTTTTTTAATAAGAAGTGTTGTGTAGTAGGAATTACAAAATGTGTCACAACAACACATAGATACCTTTTAAGACGTAGGTCCCACAACACCATGCGTCTTGAGGTATAGGTGGACGCTTTTTTTAAATCTTTGTGGATTGAAAGCACTCGAGACTATTGATTCGGGCAAAGCATTCCATGTGTACGATGTACGCACAAAGAAATCTCTTTGCATTCTATTACTATGACAGTGAGTAATCTCTACAGTACGACCGCCCGCACACACCGATTGACGAGTAAGACGGGGAAAAACATATGTCTGAGGCATTATGGACCTAAATTCATCCGAGCACTGCTGGTGACGATATTTATAAAAAACAACGAGATCAGCAACAGTGCGACGATGTTGCAGGGAATCAAGACCTAATGTTAAATCTCGATCACCAACAATTCGTATAGCTCGCTTTTGAACAGAGTCCAAAAGAGCCAGGATAGTAACAGATGCAGCGCCCCAAACTTGACAACAATACTCCATACAGGGACGAATATAGGACTTATAAATGTGGAGTAATTGGTGCGAAGTAAAAAATTTTTTACATCTATTGAGAAGGCCGAGTTTTCTTGACGCGCTCTTTGCCATGGCCATTATATGATCGTTCCAGAGTAAGTCATTGGATATTGTGACTCCCAATAAACGAATGCTTTCACATTCGCGTATTTGGTCGTCACACATATTAATTGAAATATCGTTGGGAAACTCGGTCTTTGATCTGGAAACAATCAATAGCTGTGTTTTGGTGGAATTAAAATTGACCAAATTTTTGTCACCCCAATCGGCGACTTTTTTTAGGTCCTCGTTTACATTTATGGCAGCGTCTCTCCGGACGGGATTTATTCGTTCATGCATTTTACCCTTTGAAGATAGGGGGACGAATGACTTGTGCAGTGTACTATCATCTGCAAAACTATTTATTGGGTTACTGGTGATTTGCAACAGTTCGTTGATATAAATTAAAAATAAAGTGAGAGATAAAACTGAGCCTTGGGGTACACCAGCGTTAATTAATTTGGACTCAGAAGAAAAGCCATCTATAGATACCGAGATGTATCGGTTAGACAGAAAATTTTGAATCAACTTCACGACTGCGGGATGAAAACCGTACGCAACGAGCTTGTTGATCAAGTTGGCATGCCAAATTCGATCAAATGCTTTTGAGATGTCTAATGCGATTACGTACGTTTCACCACCTTTCTCAAGTATGCTATTCCAAATATGTGCCACATAGTTCAATAGATCGGTTGTTGATCTTTTGTTTCTAAAACCGTATTGGCTGTCAGATATCAAATGGTTGTCTTCCAAAAATTTGGATATGTGTGAATTAATATAGTGCTCGTATATTTTAGACATGACTGGGAGTAAGGCTATTGGTCTATAATTTGAAATATCACATTTCGTTCCTTTTTTTGGGACAGGCTGGACATTGGCCAACTTCCAGCAGGATGGATAAATACCAGATTTATAGGATTGATAAAATATTTTGGTGAGGGTTGGTGCAAGTTCTTTTGAAGGAGGAATGTTATCCAGACCAGAAGCTTTGTTGTTGTTTAACCCCCTTAAAAGTTTTTCGACAATTTTGGGTTTGAAATGTAATTGTTTCATATTAACTCCTGAAGACTGGGTTTGGGGTGTTTCTTTAGGAGTTTCTAAAACTGTTGAATTTGAAGCAAAGCGTTCCGCGAACAATGTAGCTTTCCTTGCAGGGTCAGTAATGATTGAGTCACCATCAATGATAGGAGGGATAGAAGATTTAGTACCACAATTTAAAGAATTAATGGCACTGTAAAAACTTTTGTCAGAAATTGACATACTCGAAAGTTTTGCCGCTTTCGCTCTGTCAATCTTTGCTTTTTCGTTTTCGATTATCTGGTTTGATATTTTATTAGCCTTTAAATATTGGGATCGATTAACAAAATAATCTACGTTTGTTTCTAAGAGCCAATTTGGCTGCTTTCGAAAACAAATATTTTTGTTGGGGTTTCATTATTGAAAAGGGAACGAATTTGTTAATACCGAATTGAATGGTTTCAGTAAAGTTTTAAGCAGAAACATTTACATCGTCAGTATAAAAACAATGACGATCAAAAGGGAAACCTTGAAAAAAACTTCGGAGACCATTGGTGTCCATTTTTGAAAAGTGAAATATTTTTTTTTTTTTTTTTTTTTTTTTTTTCTGTAATATATATATATTTCTGTAATATATATGAATAAAATGTAAAATAATAATCAAACTTTGTATCACTATGATCATTACTAAAACCTGCAATTTTCCACTTCCCGAAATTTTACATTTGTCTCATTATCTTGAAGCCTCGCATTATCATTATTTTTCGGAGAAGTATGAGCACACAGAGGTAAATGCCAGTCTCATTATCATTATTTTTGAAGGTTTCACTTCTACCACGTGTGAATTGCACACATGACACAACCTTTTAGTTATTTTTATACTGTGGTATACCACATGTCACAACTCTTTCACTTCTTGATGAACTTTACTTACTTCTTTGTGAAAAGCAGTAGATATTTCGAGAAGTGTTTAATCCATTACATGCTTGACTTCTTCACGATTAACAGCCAATTGTTGGCCGATGTTTATACTGATTTCTTCTTTGGTAACAGCTGTATTACGTTAACCTTCTCCATCTATTGATTGATCTTGAGACTTTATACTGAAGTTTACGACATCCAGTTTCTGATTCATGTACAAATTTATCTGCTTAGAATTAACTGCGTAAAAACATAGTTTGCAGGTGATAATTATGTTGTTTCTTAGTTTTTTAGTCTTAATTATGTTGTTTCTTAGCTGTTACTAAATTACTATTTCTTGTAACTACTCCAAATTCTCTACAGCTCTCTACAGCACTTTCAAGAATCTTGGAACCGTAGCATCAATGTAGAATTATATGGGAGTATCGTTAGTTTAATGCAGTTAGCTTAAGTTGACTTACTCATTACTTGTTTTCTGCACTTTTATCTTAGCCCGGGAATCTCAGTCGGTAGAGCGTGAGAACGGGTTTGAGTTCGAACCCGATTTCCATTTGCTCTGTTTTTTTTTGATTCTCAGACCGAATTTAGTCGGCCAGAACTCCTCCTTTGGTCCTGTCCTGTAACGCTCGTGATCACTTTACAAATCACAGATCACATCACAAATTGAAAAGCTTGAAAAGTCAAAAATTTTGGAGTTGTAAAAAAAAATTCTAAAATTCTGTCGAAAATTTTAGAAAATCATAAGTTTAGAATTTAAAAACAAAAAAATGAAGAACGCTGTTTGTGGTGTTACGCAAATATAATTAGAAATCAATGTCAATTTTTTGGTTATTGATGCAAACGAAGTATGTTAAAAATGGTGTACTGTCAAAATAAATAAAATCAAACAAAAAAACACAGTAAAGAATAGAAGAAAAATTGGGTTTATTTTGAACAAACATTAACATCAAACTTAGTAATTAGTTAGAATAGGGAGAGGTAACATGGCGGTACAATTCTCTTGGAAGCCTGGGTAGTGTTCTAGGCATGCGTTTTGTTGAATTTTTACAGTTAATTTTTTTAAATTTTCTTGTACAGAGGTTGATCGAGAGGACTTACGCCTTACTGAGTTAGTCCAGGGAAAAGAGTGATTCACGGTTCACTAGCCTTCTTTTTACAAGACGGGGCCCAACGTTGAACTTTTTCAGAACAATGCAATGATCTACTTTGATATGACCGGTGCTAATATGGTCATATTTGTATTTATTCTCAACCTGAAATTCAACAGTGTAGCAAACAATATTGCCACCAATATTTTTCAGATCAGTTCTGATCGAAAAAATCAAACATGATTTTCGTAATATAACTACTATTGCATGATAGCAGAAAGATGGTTCACGTAAGGATGTTTACGCTAAGATTTTTTTCCGTCTTCTCTACCATGAAAAGAGACATTTTCAGAGGCTTTAACCACATTGGTGTGCATGTATAAGTGTCCATTCATATTGTTTATGGTTTAAGGTGATATCAATTTATTTCTATTGAGAACTGTGGTTTTTATCATTTCTGTTGTGTTTCGGCTAAACCATTTTTGCAAAATCCACTTTGGACTTGCACGACTGTAGGATTTCTGAATCAGTTAAATAAAATAATTTCACCGTTTGTTTGAACGATATGTGGTTGACATTGTCTTCCTTGATTGAGAAAACAAATGTTTTGGGTTTTTATTTGACAATAGATACTTTTGTGATTCACACAAGGTTTTTAGAAGAACAGCCTCTGTTAATTTAAATAATCAGAATAATTTGAACTTAATTTTCTTAACAGTTTTACAAGCCTGTTGGTTATAGTAAAGAGATCGAAGAAGAATTAATCTCAAATTTATTATATCTTTATTGGTATGCATGAAATAGCAGATATTAATAAGAAACTTGATGGTTTGCAATGTCAGAGTGGAGATGTTATGCGACATCGATGATTACAATAATGACATTTCGCGATGGGGAAAAAGTTCTTCTAAAATTCTTTTATTTTGAATTTTGGCAGACAATGATGATTTATCACACATTTTTTATCTATATCTATGTTGAAGAGAGGCAAATTCGAAAACGAGTAATAAAAAAATCGTTTTACTTTTACTCTGCAAATAAATACATTATTAGTAAGATATTTTTAGTTAAATAGATTTAAACTTCCTGTGGGTATATAAATGTGTAAAAATATTTAACATTAATTTACACATTTTTTTTCATTGCTTCAAATTATCATTTATCTTTTTATTACTGTTCGCTAAAATAATGATCATAAATATTATGACTGGAAGGTGAAGATGCTCTTATTAAAAGAAATATAACTTACAAAACGAACCAGTATGTTATGTTCAATAAACAGTGGCACAAAATGTTTTTTTACTTCAACAAAAAATGGTTAAGTTAAAATAATTAATGCAATTAATTAACTTCGTATTTTTTTTAAAGATGCTGTTCAAGGTTTCAAAAACTATTATTACATCACACTATTACAGAATATTCAATTTTGCCTTGGAACATAAATCTCAACAGATTATACCCAACTACAAAAAAAAAACAATGCTTTAACCATCCCCAATTTATCATGTCAAGACAAAACAATGAACTAAATCGGATTTTCTTTGTTATATTTTTAGTAAGCAAACAACCATTAATATTCGCGTAGATTCAATGTTGTTGGTTTATACTCTTTTCAGTTTTTCTCAAAATCTGAAGAAAAATTGGTTTTGACTTACTACACTAAAAAAAAACTAAGGAAAATAGACAAATTGGTGTTGTGCTGTTTTCTATTATTTTGTTCACCTTATTTTTGCTTAGCTTAAATTTGTTTAATGACACCTCATTTAGTTGAAAATATAACACGAATTCTTTGTGTAATTAAATGTGGAATTTTAGAACAAAGCAAATACGTAATTTTGTGATGCTATTGTTGATGGCACACACTCACATTTCTTAGAAGTTTGCTCCTGGGACTTTTTAGCTTTAATGTACTTTATGTAAACCAGTTTTTGTTTGTTTGCATCGATTTTCCAATACTTTTCTGCTGGGTGTGATGATGTACTGACATACCGAAAAATGGTTACTCTGTCCGTTTATTGAATCTTGATGGTAAGATATATATTTATGTAAACATATCGAAAGTTAGTTAATATCAAGTAAAACCACTGAAATTCTTGATAACTTCTTCAATTGATTGTATATATAATAAACACACATTTTTGTAAAACTTACCAATAATATTGTTAATATAATATACAATTTGTTAAAAAAACAAATTGTTTAATTCAAATTTACAAAAATTATAACATTTACAAATGGAGTTAAGCATATTATCGAACCCGTTTTTAAGCTTCGTAAAATTGCTAGAACCTCTCATAAAATTGAAACCTTTGTAAAATTGACAGCAGTTTCGATTAAAATTCTTTTTTGTTTCGATAAAAATGCTGTTTACATTTTGTAATATAAACAAACAAATCAGTAAATTTTATCTCAGAGAAATACAGGAGAAAATTTTTTCTGGGCATCCTGAAACACGTAAATCCAGTTTTAATTTTGTTCAACATTGTATTCAAGTTGAGCATTAAAACTCTATGTCGATGTAATAAATTGAGATTATTTGGGACCTTGCGACTTTCGAATATAATAAAATATATAAGTAAAAATTCAAATCTACAAATTTATAAAAATATTTGTTAAAATAAAATTACATAATTTGTAAAAAGTTTTTTAGTTTTATTAATTGTACAAAGTTTTTTTAATATTTACAAAAATTGTATACATATGTAATTATATGTAAAAAAATTTTTTTTAAATTAGTAATGAAAATGTTGACGGTTTTTCATGCTGGGTTTTAACATATTAACTGTAGACTTTGAGTGATGATATTAACAAATCATAAGTAATAATTTTATACTAAGCATTAAATTATTTTTTCTGATAGGTTGATAATTAAATTCTCAGACTACAGTTTGCATGTTAAAACGAAGCTCACGCATTAATCAAGACTAAACCTAACGATCTAGAGTTGAAAGTATAACATCAAATTTGAGTAAAAACTATAAACCATTCACTCGACTTATTACTTCATAAATGTTATGCTACTTTTGAAAAATAGTGCTTACTAAATATCAAATTTGTAATAAAACTTTAAAACTTTAAAACTTGATTTAAAAAAAAAAGATCACTAAGGAAGGGGTGTATGTGAAGTAATTTTATTTGAAACTGATTAAACAAATTAAGTAAGCGTTTTGTAAAAACTGGAGCACAAATCATTTTTTTTTTAAATTAGTAACATATATGCAGAGCTGAGACTAGGCTTAATTACGCCCTAGACAAAAAAATCGTTTGGTGCCTACCCTACCCACCCTTTCCTTCACAAAAATCGAAAAATAAATTTGTTTTTTCATCATTTCTGAAGGGAGTCTTCAAATAAAATCCAGTAGGAGAGTGCCTAGTTCGCCTACCCCTTGTGCCAGCTCTGCATATATGAATAGTTTGCTTTCATTGTTAATTATTTATATATGTCAAAAGGAAACTCTAGTCAAATTATTGTCGGTTGCATAATTCTGATACGTGGTTTGCATGACAGTTGTCATAAAAATATTGGTGTGCTTATTTTATCACTACGCACTAGTGCATAATAATTTTATTACGTCTACGTAATGTTATTCCGTAGCCATGTTGTCTATCGGTTAATACGATTAGTGTGTTGGTTGTTTTTATGGTTTTTTTATAAACACTTTTCTGAGCTGACTGGAAATAAAAGCTGGATCCTCCCAGTTGAAGTCCACTTAATCAATAAGTAGGTAACTCAAGACGCAATAAAACTTGATAGAAGTGATATATATAAATCTTTTACGAATTGTAGAGGTTATGACAATATTACCAAACAAAAACTCAAATTTATTTTGCGGAAATTTTGTATGTAATGGCATGATGACCATTGTCGTAACAACATTGGTTTGTTTATTTTTTTATTACGCACTAGTACGTAATAAATTTATTACGATAATGTACACTTTGTTGTCTATCGGCCGGAGTAATTAGTGTGTAGGTATTTATTGGCTTTGTTTAAACACTTTTCGACCTTACTAGGAATCGATTCCAATCCTCAAATTGCGACTCCAGTTAATGATCCATCAGTTTTCTTTGCACGAGATACACTCTTCTAGCTATATTTGTTACTAAATTGCAGATTTTACGATATATAAATCTATAATGGCTACAATGGTTTTGAATGACAACCTTTGTCAAAACAATATTAGCTTGTTTAGTTTTTGATTACGCACTAGAGCGTAACAAATTTATTATGTTAATGTTAAATATGTTATCTTTTGAAGAATGAGTTGATGATTTTTATTGTTTTGTCTAAAAACACTTGTTTGACCTGACTATGAATCGAACCTGAGTCTTCTTATTCGGAGTTTAGTGAATTAACTACTCTGCAGCAAATTTCGTATTTTATGATACGTGATTGGTTTTGAATGACAACCATTGTCATAACAATATTAGCCTCTTGATTTTTTCATTATACTTCTTCTTCCTTGCCTTCATTTCACTTAACGACTACAATCAAATAAAATGTTCCTGGTTACAGGTCAGTGACCACCAGGATTGGCGTTTAATGTGTAACATAGTATCATCCTTGAATTGACTCTCTCCTATCTTTCTGGTATTGATAGACCATAGTTTCTTTGAATTTCTTTCTTCTGTCCGACCCAGCTGTTCTTTGGTCTTCCCCGTTTTTTCACTGCAGGTACCTTAAGATCTATCATCTATTTGGTGACATTTGTGTCATCAGCTACATTCACTTTTTCAAACCAGTTATGCCGTTCCTTTTTCAGTTTCCCTGCGATAGAATCTTCAACATGTATAGATCTTCTTATGCGCTTGCTCTTTATATGGTCAAGCTTTGTGACTCCCATCGATAGTCTCATCATCTTTATCTCCGCAGTATTAAGATCTTGTTTATACTTGCCATACATTGTCCAACACTTTGCGTCGTAAGTTAGTACTGGTCTCACAACGGTTCAGTGCAGTCTCCCTTTGAGATTGTTTGGCATTCTGTTGTCACAAAACATTGACAAATTTTGTGGCCATTTCAGCCAAACCACACCTGTTCTATGGTTTACGTCTGCATTTCAACTGCCGTCTTTGGAGAGAATGGATCCCAAGTATTTGAACATTTAGGCATGACACTGTTTTTGATCATAATATCTGGCCGGGGAGTATTTGGATCGCTAAATGGCAAGTTTAAATAGTGGGTTTTTAACTCATTGATCTTAAGGCCATTATTTTCCAGTTTAGCTTTCCAACAGTTTAATATAACCTGTAATCTTGATACGTCATCAATTGCCAGTCCAACGTCGTCGGTAAAGAGCACATTAAGCCCCAATTCAATAAATTATGTTCCCAATCAAGTAATTAACAACAATGTTAAACAAAATAGGGCTCAATACGATCCCCTGGTGTACTTCTCCTTCATCTGGAAAGTGATTAGAAGTACCTGCTCGAATCCTTGTAACAACTTCATATGGATTATTAGTTTTACATAGATTTCTGGAAGCCCGTGACTTCTCAAAGCTGTCCAGATCAAATCACGAAAAACACGATCAAAAGCCTTTTCTAAATCAATAAATATCATGTGGAGGTCCTTGACTGGGGCTCTGAATTTTTAAACGAGTATCCGCATTGCTTGGATTGCATCTGTTGTTGATTTACCAGGCATGAAGCCACATTGGTTGGGATGTATTTTAGGTTTAACATTCGGTAATACTCTGTTGTTAACGACGTGATGCGTTCGTATATCTTCTTGGTGTGTGATAGCAGCTTCACTCCTCTGTGATTTCCACACTTTCTCGAGTATCCCTGTCTTTTATAAAAAGGTAAAAGAAAACTTTCCCGAAAAGCCTTTAAAATTGGGTCCCCATTCTTGATCTTGTTGAATAAAATACAAAGGAATGTGATTGCAATTACACCAGAAACCTTCCACATTTCCGACGACATCTCACCCAGTCCTGTTGAACGTCCTCGTTTCACTTGTTTCACAGCATCTTCAAGCTTTTTCTCGGAAAAATCATCGACTTCCTGCTTAACTGGCTCACAGATGAAATCTCCGTTATGGGAAACTCTTCATTCAAGAGTTTGCTGTTAGAAGTTTTCCAGCCTTGTGTGATGTTTTCATTAGTTGTTAATAAGTTTTCAGCCTCGTCTTCAATCAACTTTGGCAAGATGATTGGTCTTGTGTTATTTCGCCTCTGTGCCACTATCTTATAAATCATGTTACATCTATCAGCTGACTCATAGATCTTCATACAATTTTTGTCACTCAACTACTTTTGAAACTGCTACGATTTCGGACCCATGCTCCTTTGCTTCGAACTTTAGCTGTCTTAGCCTTTGTTTTTCAACTTCATCTTCATTACAGTACTTCGACCATACCTGGTATGCCACCTTCGTGTTCCTTACGCTATTCTTCACATTTTGGCTCTTCCAAAACCATGATTGTTTTCTGATGTTAAGGCGTCCTTTTGAAACACCCAACATCTCCTTCGCGTTGAATACGCATTCATATTGAAATGCCTACCACATCTCGTCGGCGTCCGGTTCAGCCTCCATCTCCACGATGTCCATTAACCTTTGCTGCATTTGTTTCACGAATTGTAATCCATCAGGAGTGCTAAGTTTATGCCACTTAATCTTTGGTGTTATTACTGAGGTAGCTTTCTCATCTCCTTTACCATCAACATGAAATTCTGTCAACAATAAACGACGCTGTTCCATGACGTACTCACCAATAATAACTTTACGATCCAATTAACATATCTTTTCATGGCTCTGGGTCAAGATGATAATCAATTTGTTCTGTGTTTCTCTGCCACCACTACTGAATGTGACTAGTTGATGTTGATGTTTCTTAAAACACGTGTTAAGTATGGCTAAATCGTGGGATTTTGCCAAGAGTAATATAGCATTTCCTTGTTCATTTCGTGTTCCATGTGCATATCCTCCTTGCAATCTCCTATTCACTGTTTGCAGCTCCCACATGCCCATTAAGATCAGAGCCCATGAGAATCATCTAGTTTGAAAGTATAGTTTTTAACAAGATTTCCAATACCCTTCAAAATATCGCTTTTTCAGTATCAGAACACCCTGTCTGTGATGCATAAGTGCTTATGATGTTCCATATACCTTTGTTAAGCACCAACTTTTGTTCTGGTGTCTAAGAACCTAGATTTGTTAACCAAATTTTTTCATTTAGTCTCTTGTACACACAATATATCAATCTTTCTTCAGGTCATCACTGCTTCTAGATGGTAACTTTTCTTGTTCATACTTCCTACGTTCCACGATCGTATTCTATATCTTCTTCATCTTCTAAATGGTTTTATTTTACTTGCCCCCGGAATGTTTCGAGTTCTGACACGTGAATTCCGAAGACCACACGTCGCAGGATCACTCACCAAAGTTGTAGGGCCCGGCGGGGTAGTGTCATTCATATCAACCATCATTTTCATAAGTCAATCCATTCTTGTAAACCTATCTGTTTAAAAAAGTTAAATGGTTTGACACCCACATACTACAGCAATTGATTCGACTTCACTTTTACATCCACCGCTGGTTTCCAGTCGTGACAACCCATAGGCTAGTATGATTACCAATAGGATAGTTCTAAAGGTTTTAACGGAGGCTCAGACTCACCTCAAGTTGTTCTCAATGTCTGCATCTGATTTTCTCAATCCTTTTTAACCGCCTTTTGCAACAAGTAGGGAGATACTTTGGTTATTTGGTACTATTCTACCACCCGGTACCACACAGTCAGATTTTATCATACACACTAGTGCGTAATAAAATAGGATTTTATCCCCGTTACTAAAAGTTGATTTTTTTTGATTAAGTCCTCTGCATTCTTATTATGAAAAAAAAATTGCGGAAATGAAAGGATCAAAAGTTATAAAGGATCAAACTTTCAATTTTACCTTTGACGTGAACAGGGTACGTGAACATTATATAACTATTCGTTTCTATTTTGATTTTATTAGACTCGCTTCTGTGACCTCGCAGACCTTCGATCAAAAATAGCCCCCCATAGCCCCCCCCTCCCTACCACGCGCTCCTCGCCCCCGATTTTTTTTTTTATCAAATTTATAATATTTATAAATAATTTGTTTAATATTTATTATAAAAAACGTCAGGCAAGTGCGAATATAATTCGCTAGCTGAGGGTTCTGTGTATATAATATTTGAGAAAAAAACAGTTTTTGTTAGTACAGTTTCACGTTTATTTGAAATTATAAGTAGTAAAAAAAAGTTTAGTATCGATTTAGCAAAATCCCTACACCCATGAATTTAAAAAATTTTTTCTTTTGTAATGTTCGTAGATAAGTAAAAAATTATTTTGTACTACAAAAAAAATCACCTTTCATATGACCAACCTCCCCCCCCACCCACATGCCATGATCAAAAATAATTTGCTTTTAAAATTTCTACTTTAAACGCCCTCTAATGAACATTTGAAATTATAATAACCAAAAAAAAGTTTTGTTTCGATTTAGCAAAATCCCTACACCCATTAATTTTTTAAAATATTTTCTTTTGTAATGTTCGAAGTTGGGAGTTGGGGTGGGAACAAAGATAAATTTTACATTTTCGCAAATAAATCGAAAACTGTGCTTTCGACAATTACAAAAAACACTCTTTTGCACTACCAAAAAAATCACCCTCCATATGACACCCCACATATCATGATCAAAAATAATTTGTATTCAAAATTTCTACTTTAAACCCCCTCTAATGAACATTTGAAATTATAACAACCACAAAAAAGTTTTTGTTTCGATTTAGCAAAATCTACACTCATGAATTTTTTTTAATTTTTTCTTTTGTAATATTCGAAGTTAAGGGGCAGACAAAAAAAAACTCAAAAACTAGCAGTCGAAAATTCAATGAAAATTTTATTATTTTTTTGAAATACTTCCATTTTTTCGATTTTTCTAGACCAAACTCGCTTCCCTAAAAAAACTTTTGTTTTATTATCTCCTTATTTACTCCATGAAATATGGTTATGTCCATGAAATATAGATAAAAACAAATATTTCAAATTATTTTGTTATTATCAGGTGTGGGACAACACACTTAATAACTATAGAAAATTTCAAGTTGATAGCACTCATAGTTTGTGAGTAGATTGATTATGTAGAAATTCGGACGGACACCGAAGTCTCACCAATAGGGTACCGTTTTTACTTTTTCAAAGTACGGAACCCTAAAAACTACAAAATAATTGGAAGTTTGATCCTTTATAACTTTTGATCCCCTCATTTCCGCAAATTTTTTTTTTCCATAATAAGGATGCGCAGAGGACCGAATTTTTCTATTTATATAAAAAAAATCAATTTGTTTAATATTTATTATAAAAAACTAAAAAATAATCAAAGGGGGTACAAAGGTAAAATTGAAAGTTTGATCCTTAATAACTATGGATCCTTTAATTTCCGCAAATTTTTTTTTCATAATAAGGATTTAGAGGACCTAATCTTTCTATTTATTTAAAAAAATAAATTTTTTACTAACCGGGGATAAAATATGATAATGCCTAAAATTGTAAATTATTAATGTAAACTATGTTGTCTATCGGTTACTGTCTTGATGGTTGTTATAATTATATGTACAAAAAAACTTTTTGAACTGATTGGGAATCGAACCCGAATTCTCTGCTTTGCAATCAAATTTTATACGAAATAGGCTACTCAACACCTTACAATACTAGTATCAAGAAAAAGGTCTACTAACTATAAATATTAATTAATTGTAGAGCTTAAGATATGTACGCGTATTTCTTGCTTCGTAAATTGATTTTCAAAATTTTCATTTCAAATAAATTTTCTGTTTAGTTACGCAAAATAAAAATATAAATTTCATATTCTAATCACCACGTGAAAATAACTTTTTTATAAATCGTTATCACGCTGGTCAATAGGTAATAAAATATATAAAAACACAGGAACCTTGTAACAGAAACAATATCTTATGATTTCCACCTTTTTTTTCATAAGCCCTTCATCATCAATTACAAAACAAATCATAAATTGTAATTTCATATTTATAATCTTGTTTATTTTACTTCAAACCAGCAAAAATTTACTGCTCTTATTGAAAATGTGAGCCATAAAATGCAAGTAACTTCTTCAATTGGATTCTGGCCGCCGTGAAGCTCTAAAATTATTTCTTACTATCTGCGAGAGTAAACTTATACTGTTTTTCGAACATTATATTTGATTGTTTTTGCTATATCTAAAATATAGAAAACAGACCAAAATCTCCTTACAGCCCACAGTGTATTTCGTTCTTACAATGTAATTCGGTTTATATATTAATTTACAATTTTTTTTGTTTTTATATTAAATAGACTTCTCGCCAATCACAACAAATATGACTGTAGCAATAAAAAGAATAATAATAAAATCTTACAATTTATATAGAATGGTGGGATTTCCTTCTTGCAGTTGTCTTAAGAAAAAAAAATCATCTTATATTTTTAATAAACTTTTGTTTTTCAGTATATCTCTTAGTTTTTTTTTGTAATTTTAATATCATCCAAATGGGAATAAGTAAAATGTATCACTTCTATACACAATATAAATTATATTCGAATAAACTATATAAAAAATATATGCACAACCACAATATGGTAATGACAAAAATAATTGTAATAAAATAGGAGATGTTAGTCAGACAAATAGACAGACAGACTAGCGTATATGTTAGTGGTAAAACAGAACGAATGTTACTGTTGGTTTCAAAAGATTGATATTTGTGAACCACATAAATGTTAAAGGTTTAATGAGCTTTTATATAAATCGGTTTTCACAGACGGTTTTAACCCTTTCATACTCAAATCTGACTACATCTTACCTATTTCTTGACAAAAAATGATGGCATCTTCCTACATCGGATTATTGTTGATAACAAGTTTTTTTGGATTGTAGGACCAATTTAATCTTTTGGTGAAGATTATTTCTTTGCAAATTTGTTCCACATCACAGAAGGAATTTTCAATATGAGAAAAATCAATATCTTCACAAACTTTGTATAATTGTAGGTTTTAATTGCTATTATGATTTCTGAACATTAAATTCTCGCAGTTTTAAGTTTTAAATAAATGAAATTTAATAATCGCTAATATAAATTTTACTAGGGGGTATACCAATCAATTCGAAAACGAAAAAAAAAAGAAAAAAATTTAGTGTAAGAATGCCCTAAATTTTATTTCGTTTATTTTCGTTTTCAATTGATTGACAAATTGACTGAAGGTCTGTAGCCAGCTTATCTTGTTTTGCAAAGAAAGAACAAATCAATTTTATGAATTGTTTTTTTAATTTCTTATCGATAGAAAATATTTAAAAACAAAGAAAAATAATTTGTCTATCCACTCCGAGAGCAAAACATAAACTAAATTGAAATTTCAAGAGAAAATATAAAATGTTTGTTTCGTTTTTTATTTTTATATTTTCCCTACCGTATACTCTTCAGTCGTCTTTTCTATGGTATGGCTACGCTTTTTCGTTTTTTTGTGTATTATATATAGGGCATTCCACGTGAAGTGGTATGACTAAAAATTTGTTTTTGCCCAAATTATGGGAATTGATAGTACTCCACTATAAAACGATTTCCTAGTTTTTTTAGATTTTTTGGCCAACCCCTTTGCCGTAATGATTTTAAACTTTAAAACCTAAAAATAAGGATGAAAACTACCCTCAAAAATTTTTTTAATATTTTTATCGTATTTTACGGAAAAAATTCTTACTAAAATATTTCTAAAAAATTTGTATACGCGTTAAACTGCCTACAAAATAAAGACGTTTGTCGTTCACGCAAAAAATTCAAATTTGTGACCGTCACCGACGGCAAAGGGGTTGGCCAAAAAAATGACGAAATCGTTTTCTAATGGAGTACTATCAATTCTCAAAATTTGGGCAAAAACAAATTTTTGGTCGTCCCACTTCACGTAGAATGATATATAGATTACAATTTTCGCAGTTGAACTTTCTATATCCGCAAAAAAAAGAAGTTAGCAATATTTTATGTTTTGTGCTTGCTACAATTAAAAAATCAAATGTAAGTTTTAAAATACAAATAAAGTAAACCAAATGATTAGTAAGATAATTTATCAATGAATTCTTACTTCTAATTTTTTGATGATGATCTCAAGCATTCTCCGGCCTGTTAACGATTACATCGTTAACATTTTTTTGCAGTGGTAATTCTCAAAGCTTAACTATTTGTCGGTTCAACGTTGAAGACGAGGTCTTCAGTGTGACAGCTCTACTAGGCCATGATCATCTGGGTGACACTCAATTATTTTCTCCAGAGCCCATTTATAGGATGGCAAATTGCTCTCTTTTATCATAATTATACCGCCTACTTTAAAGTTTTCTTGGACTTTTTGCGATTTAGCTCTTTATTGCAGGTTGTGAAAATATTCAATGTTGAATTTCTGCCAAAACGATTGGACACGCTGTTGTATAAGCTGCAATCTCGTGAGTCTTCCTGCTGGTGTTTTATCGCATATTTTCTCCTCTGGTAAATAAAAATTCGTTGAACCACTCAGAAAGTGTGCTTAATACTTCGGCAGTTTCGTCATCCGACGTTCCATAGAGTGATCGGAAGTTGACAATCGCTTGAATTTGACTTAGCATCGTAGCCATTTCTTCAAATGTTAATGGTATGTTGGATGCATATTTGTTAAGATGAGTTTTCACTGACTTCACCGCAGCTTACCATAAGCCACCAAAATTAGGGGAACCTGGAGGGATAAAGTGGCATTGCACATGTGATTGTGCCAAATGTTCTGCAACAATACAATTATGATTATTGCCAGTTAAGGTTTTATATATCTTATTTAATAATCGTTTTGTCCCAATAAAATTTGAGCCATTATCACTGTAAATATGAGCGGGTGCTCCTATTCTCGAAACAAAGCGCTTTAAAGCAGCTATAAAACCATCAGTAGACATGTCGCTTACAGCTTCTATATGAACTGATTTCGTTACCATACACACAAGTATAGCGATGTAGCCTTTGATTATTTTTGCACCTCTTCTTTTTTTAGACGAGATTTGTATTGGTCTGGCATAATCAACGCCACAAGATGTAAATGGTATTGCTGCTTTCATTCTAGTTACAGGTAAGTCGCCCATTAATTGTTTTGAGGTCTTCGCATTCACTTATATAATGCATTTGTTGCGAATACTGCTTCTTCCCCAACAATCCAGAATTGCTGCCTAATTTGGTGCAACGTTAACGATGGACCCGGATGCATGTTCTGCTGGTGTAAATATGAAATCACCTTATGGCTAAATGCGTGTCCTTTTGGTAAAAATATAGGGTGTTTCACATCGTATTGGCAATTTGAATGCCTTAACTTGCCACCCACTCTCAAAATTCCGTTTGCGTCTAAAAATGGTGCCAAAGATAAAATGTTGCTGTTTTTTTAATTTCTTTGAGCTTCTGTAAACAATCTATTTCATATGCAAAACATTCTCGCTGTCCCTCGCTGCTCTTAGTTCATCTACAAACAAGAAACTGAAAATCCTCGTATCTTTAGGTTTACGCACATTTCCTATAAATATCAACATGTAGGCGACCACTATGATTAGTTTGTTGTACGAAGAAATGCTTTGGACGATTGATTACATCGTCTTCAGTTTTAGTATTTAATACAACAAAGTTGTAAGGTTTTCGTTCCTCTTCTTTAAATTTCTCAGTGTTTCTTTCTTCATATACTTGGGAGCAGAGTATTTTATCCTGATGCAACCACTCTGGACCTTGCCATCATTGCGTTAAATAAAATAGTTTCGATGTCAACACTCCTCTGGACGCACAATCTGCTGGATTGTGTTCTGATCGCACGTGATTCCAATGTTTTCGGGGTAGGTCGCTTTAAATTTCAGACGTACGATTTGCAACATATGTTTTCCATCTTCTTGGATGACTTGATAAGCACATTAAAACAATTGTCTGTCCAAGCATAGAGCTCCACAGAAACTTGCATAGTTTGCTTTACTTTCATGTGTGATCCATATAATATGAGTCTCGGTAGTGAGATTTGCTTAATTGGAGCTACTTTGGTTTTTGAACACATTAAATTAACTTTAATAACACCATTTTCATCAGTTACTCTGCAATACACTACTGCAATTTTCGTCCCAACCCAACTTTCTTAGCCATAGACTCTGAAATATTATTTTCATTTAAATAATAGATAGAGACAGCCATCCAACTGGGTCAAAAATTCTAGAGTATTCTGAAATAATTTGGCGTTTTGTTGCCTTTTCGCTATTATTTAACGTCAATTTAAAAGAAAAAACATCTACAACGGAATTCCATTGAAGACCCATAATTGTTGTTTCCGATGAAATGTTGAAAATTGATTTGACTCTTCTTTGACCGTTCAGATGCAATTGATTTAAACTTTCTTAAATTAAAACCGCTAGTCTGCACTACTCAACATCTTTCCTCTTTAAGTTTTGGAAACTTCTTCAACTGTATCACCACTTGAGATGAAATCGTCCACGTAAAATTCATTTATAATGTGAGAAACTTTTCTTCATTGTCTTGCTTTTTGTCATAGGCTTTCTGTTGCAAAGTTCTGATTGCCAGAAATGATGAGCTCGCTAAACAAAAAGTAATAGTATTTAGTTTGTAGTGCTTAATCTCATTCGATGGTTCACTCCTCCTGAGAATTCGCTGAAATTGGGTATCTCTGTCCGCAATCATAACTTGATTGTACATTTTTCTCGGTTGAATGGTTGTACCTACCAACATAGTTTCGTTAAGAGAAATGCCTGTCGTAGATCTTGCTGACCCATCAAATACCACTCTTAATTTAGTTGTTTCGCTTGAATCTTTTATTACGCAGTGATGAGGTAAATAAAAACAGCATTCATCTTCAATTTGATTCCCTGCAATTTCAATTGGGGTCAAATATCCTAATCTTTGGTATTCATCAATGAATCAAAAATACTCTTCTTCGATAGTGGTATTAGCTTGTAATTTTCTTTCCAAACTCAGAAATCTTCTTTTCGCTGCATTGATTGAATTGCTACAATATAGCGGCCATCTGCTGAACGATCTATATTTCTTTTGTAATGGCTTTCACATTCAATTTCTTCTTGACTTGACATGTGAAATTCAGGAATTTCTTTTTCCTTGAAAAATTTCTTTAATGTTACGTCAAGATCGACATCCTCTTGATAATTTAGAGTAACATGATTGGATTGGGTTGTATTTTGTTTGGTGCTTTCACTATCAAGAATTCCAGATACAATCCACCCAAACAGAGTTTCTTCAGCAACAAGTGAATTGTTTGAATTTGTAATTCGTTCATTTGCCAAAATCTGGAAAAATCTGTCGGCTCCAATCAATATATCAATTGAACCAACCTTATTTTAATTTGAATCAGCTAATTGTAATGCGCTTGAGAATCTGGAATCCTAGGTACCCTTGATGACGGCTGACAAATTATAAGTGCTTCGATATCAAATTTATTATTTTCGGAGTACAACGATTTAGGATTAATTAATGCTGTATCTCTGCTACATATCTTCCCGTCTGTTAGACCCGTTATGGTAACTGTTGCATTGGTTCGAGGTAATTTCAATCGTTGCATGAAGGCTTCGGTTATGAATGATGCCTGAGAACCAGAGTCCAGTAGCACTCTATATTTTTGAAAGATACCAAATTCATCTGTAACTTTAACTATCGCTGTTGGAAGTAATGATTGAAAACAAGATTCACTGTATGACTTGCTTGAATACTTTCCGAACTCGTCGATGAAATATTCAATAAATTACTACTGTTTTTTTTTCTCGATTCTAGTTTTGGCAAATCTTCAACGTGTAAAGTTGAATGGTGTCTTCTATTTACCGCATCGATATATTGATCTATATATCTATTGATCTATTGCTTGATGACTTGGAGACAAACAATTAAAGCACAACTTTTCATCAGCCACCAAACCCCGTTTTTTGATACATCGGTTCACATTTGCTAAGTAAATGATCTTTAGAGCACATCACACACGTATAATTTGTAGAAGACGTTTGAAAAGTTTTAAGTCGAACATTGCTTGTTGATGTTGTCAAATAAGGATGAATCACATCCAAAGAATCACTTCTTCTATTTAGAAATTTGAAAAATCTTTCCATGGAAGAAAATTCTTCTTCGGCTGTTTCATTCGCCCAAGCTTGTTTTGAAACACTGTCTAATCTATTAACCAAAAGTAGAATTAGTCATAGATCTCTTTTCTCCACTTCTGCACCTAACACCCTTAAACCCCTTAGAACTTCATCGGATGTGTCATTCATTTGATGAAGTGCTTTAGCCAAAACCTTCGTAACCACTGGTTGATCCATGAAGTGTTTAATCAGGAAAGAAATAACAAGCTTCTTTTTGTCATACCTTGCTGTTATTTTCTCCCATGCTTCTGTATAATTTGCATCTATTACTTCAATATGACGAACTAGCGCGGCTGCTTCATCTTTCAACAGGCCTTTTAGGTATTGAAATTTATGGACCCTTGATATTTTGACATTACTATCAATTGAGGCTCTTTAAAAGATGGAAATTCCGACTATTTACCGGAAAAGTATGGTATGTTAAATCGCGGCAGTCTAGCTTCACTTTCCCTCTGATTAAGAACCAAAACTTCATGTAAAAAAGACTGCTGGTTGGCCATTCATTCAAACACCGAAATATTTTGCAACTGATCCGATGCTTCAACCCCTAGTTCTTTATTTGCTTGCACTAATACTCTTTTTGTATTAAAGTATAAATCTACTACTAAATTTTGAGTCTGTTCAAATGCATCTGACTCTCCTATTATATTTTCTACGCAGTGATACTCTTTCCATTCATCTTCAAGCAATTGAATGTTAGTCTCCACAATTTCTAAAGTTGTATCTTCATCAAACAGTGCTGCACTTGCTTTAATTTCCTCGGATCTTGATACAATACGTTTAAGCGCTCGTACGGTAGACATCTTGTTGTATAATTCACATTATCACAAATTTTTTGCTGGAAATCCAAAAATTATTCGATGTGAGTTCAAGAAGCGAAGCAATATGAAACGATGCTGAAGTAATTATAGTCCCTGGGCCCACGCCGATTTCAAGTGATGATTACCACATATTTTATACTTCGTGAGGCGCCTGTCCTTGACGATTACCAACGACCTTGTAAATTTGCTACCACATTTTTTTTTAACTGTGAGGGTTGGAAATTTGTTTTAGAACACGAGAGTGGGCTTGTCCGACCAAAATGTATTTGCTATTGTCGAGTCCAACAGCTGACTTTTTGGATGTTTGGGTTGTCGGACTAGACAATAGCATACAAATTTTTGTCGGACAAGGTGTTATGAGGATTTTGTTTATCAGTCGCGACTGTGCCTATTTACATTTTTCGTCCAACCATAATGTTCATAATTAAAAACATAGATTGCGAACGCTTCGATTTCGATGTTTATGATAATTATAAATACGAGAATCTAACTGGGGATTGTTGAGTTGTCATCTAATTTTTGATGAAGCGTGTTTACATTTTTTTTATTGAATGAGTTGGCATTGATATATGACTGAGATTTCATGTAAATTGTTTTTTGTTTGAGTTCCGTGAATATATTCAAGACGGGAAGTTGTAAAATTGGTTTTTTTTCTGGTTTAAAAAGTTCAACAGAGTGCTGTGATATTCTTAATTTCATTTTTTTGTCCATTAAATAACTAATTAAATGTACAGTTAGTAAATTAGTTATGGAAATTTATTAGAAAAATGTTGTGTTAATAGTACAAGTTTTCTTTGTTAAGCATAATTTAGTTCATTTTATTCAGTTCAAGTTCCATTTTCTGATGCTTAGCTTAATTAAATCAATTTATTAGTGAAATTTACAGTACTAACGATTTAGTAAAATTTATTTGGTTTATTTGGTCGTCCTTGGAAAAAATAAATTAAACAGAAATAAATTCTAAAGGTATAGTGAAATAAAATAAATTATTTTCAATTGAACGTATTGAGATGTGTTGGTTTATGCAAATTTGCATATATGAATTATGGATTAATTTAAATTAATTGCTGGTTTGTAACGGTTGTTTTAGGTTGTAACATACCTGCAACATCAATAATAGTCAATTTTTTTTCTTGTTGTGAATCGTGATCAACATGAGAAACTAGCGTTTGAATGCATGACTGGGATGAATTCAGACACAATCGCAAATTTCATTGTCTCAATCAACAATATGATAATGTTATTCAACAACCAACAGTAAAATTTTTTTCTCGGTTTTCTGATATCAGTGTTGTCATCACTGCCCCGAATTGAAGTTTCTATGACCTTTATTCCATTCAGCAATCAACGGAGTTTTTCTTTTTTTTTTGTTTGCCGATATTGCGATATTGTCAGTTTCCGATACCATTCTTGGTTTTGGTTGTCAAGGATAAAACATTTTAAAGTCATCATTTGGTTCAGCAAGGAACAGAAACTTTTATTTTTCAATGTCGCTAATCCAACCACCGCCATTTGTTCATTTTTGGATGCCGTTATTGTGTTTTTTTTTCTTTGGTCTGATATTGACGTTCTCATCATTGTCACCCAATAAAGATTAACATAGATACACCAGTAATGGTGGGTTAGACAGAGCATGGGATGATAAGAAGTGGAATCCGGATCAACTATGGGGTGAGTCACATTAATAATTTTTATTACATTTTGTTTTGGTTTATGTAGGGTTTTGGTATAAACCTATCTAATAAAATGGATCTTAAATAAATATAATAATCTAGTGTTCGTGACGGTCGCAGTTTTTTCGTCGGCGAGGTCGCAGGGGTTTATTCCTCCAACATTTTTTTTTATATTTGATCCGTTTTTTGATTAAGTTATATACGTACAATGTTTATTTGTGCTGGGGTGGCAGGTACACTTCCTCCAATTACAAAGGTTACCCTCGTGTTCTAAATCAAATTTCCAACCTCCATAGCTAAAAAAAAAATTTACAAGATCACGAGAAATCAGCGTTTTTCAGAGCTTGCCGAACGAAAAAGTGGCCGATTTGAGGAAAATCGCAGAACAAAAATTTTCGGACTCGTCAAGGACAGACGCCTCACGAAGTATAGAATATGTGGTAATCATCCCACGAAATCGGCGCTGGCCCAGGGACTATAAATGATTTCAGCGTGAATCGCATCGAACATCCAATGCCAGCTAAAATTAAAACTTTTGAGTGGTCTCTCGGATTCTGGATCAGAAATTAATCCCAGCATTCCCAAATATTTGGAGCACACCACTTTTGTGCCAAAAATTTGTTTTTACTTACCTTCGTCCCAAGGTTCCAAATTCCAGATTTATATAATCATTTGTTTTTCATGTCTCATAAGTCATGACATCTCTCAAAACCACATATCCAAGTTTCAGTTTTGCTAATAATGCAAAATAGCTTTAATTTAAATTACAACATTTTTCGATGTTTCGTTTTTTAGTAAATTTTACAGAAAACAATTAACGTAAAATTCTGGATCAACATAAGTCTAGTCTTGATTCAATTCACTTCATTTAACTCTCATTTTTCTTTCTTTTCTTCTTAAGTATGAAATTCAGCCTTTCGATTTTTTTTTTGTAACTAAATAAGTTTTTCGTTTAATTGTGGGAAAGTTAAAGTTTCCCACATTTTGACTAGATTTCTGGAATTACGTTAATTTTTTACATGCTCTTATTATTACCTTCGTCAAGTAAGGGCATTTTGAACAGGGCTCGGATAACACCGAGGTGTTGACTTGAGTGAAGCAGTTTTTGGTTGAGACTTGCTTGGTCTTGGTTTTTGGTCTTGGTGCTTTGAGAGAAAAAGAAATTAAATCAATGGTGTGGGTTAAACCCAAGCTAGGGGAGAGTTCGTTACGGTTACGAAGATGTCACATGGTTTTAAGATTGGCAAGGTAGATAAAAATTAAAGTTTATGCCACTTACTACAAGAGCTATCTAGTTACTACCGGACAACCTACGACCTAAAACATGCGCCCACATCAGCTATGCTAATATATGAGCCCAGATCAGCGATGAGCCCAGGCAGTTGAGGTATTTTTTCCTCTTTTTACGCTCGTAGCCTTAAGATTTGTTGAAAGCGTTGTTTTTTTTTAATTGTGTTACAAATTTTCTCCTATATGTAGAGTTTTGAAATTTTTATGTTCATTTTGTTCCATTTGGTAGATATTAAATTTTGTTCCCTCAATAAACATTTTCGTTACGGATAATTCATATTCGCACTATATCTTTATCATGGTTCACAACTATGAAAAACGCTGTTATGAAGCATAAATCTATAAGTTCTAAGAACGCTCCCCTAACTCAAATAAAAATGACAAAATGTGTCTCTGGACGGTTCTGCGAACTATTTTGATACCAGTCAAGTTACAGATTTCAAATAATGAACTAAAATAAATTCCAGTTTCTGTAAAAACAATCTCAATCAAAATTTTTCCAAAGAATTTATTTTCTTTCTAATATCTTGCAAAAATCCATCAAACAATTTCATCCAAATTCAAAATCAGAGTAAAAAAATTTTCTTCACTTCATTTGAACACGAAAAAAAAAATACAAATAAATCAAACAAGATAATTCTTCTTCGTCATCATGATCGTTATGAACTTTTTAACAATCATTAATCACTTTTTTGTCTTGAACGACAACAGAAAAAGAAGTTCAGTTCTTGCAAAATGATTAACTTAAAAAATTAGTCTAGAACTTGTGCTAAAATGAAATTAATTTGATTGCAAATCATTTATCTTATTATACGAGAAAGGGATAAAGAAAAAAGTGCATATGTTTAAATTGAATTTTTGTTTGTTTTCCATTTCAGATTTGTGTTTCGTTTCTCATCACTTTATTTATTATAGCCGTGTTCGATTTGACTGAAACAACTGAAAAATTAAATGCAATTGTTGTTGTTTTTTCAGTTGTTTCAGTCAAATCGAACGCACCTTATATTTAAAGTTTTTGTATCGTACGAGTTCAAATAATCCATCCGCTCAGTTACTTCGGTATGAATATAAATACATATAGAGAGAACGTAACTACAAACATGTATGAAAAGAAACGAAAAAAAAGTGATAGCACGTACTTATGTCAAATTCAAATTTTCTTTTACCCATTTTGATTTGTTTCTCAATGTTTATATTTGCCCGCTCAAAATTTTTTATTAAATCACAAAACAAATTCTAAAATTAAAATGTTAAAAACTATTAAATGTTTTCTTTATAGTTGTGCTAATTTCAATCAAATTAATGACCATAATTACGAGAGTAATTTGGATTCATTAAATAGTATCCTGTGATTATTTAAGTCAGTGAATATTTAAGTCAAAGACAAGCAATATATTCTACTGGCATAAAAAAATATTCAAGCTTTGTAATTATTCAAAAAGGTAATTATGAAAGTTTCCTGACAATCTTTTTTCATTATTGACAAATTTATTTTTTATTGATGAAGTTTCAAAAGACTGTGTTTTGTTCTAAAAAAAATCGATATTGTAACAGTTCTGTAAATTTTATGAACCAAAACGCGGGGAGGGGAAAGTATTATTTTTTGTAATAGATTTTTTTCTACAATTTTAAATCAAATAAAAAAGTTTGACGCGATTATGGGAAGAAAATTTGATTTTTCAGGGAGTAAAACAAAAAAAAAATTTAAAAGGTGTGTATTCACGCTTAAAATTGGGAATGCTGATCGATCGGGTTTGTTGGACCAATGTTCTCATAAAAGAATTCTACTGAAAACATTATAAAACCGATTTACACAGACGAAAGTTCTGATATATCAGAGCCTTAAAATTTCAACCCCTCCATAATCCCATAATTTTGATTTGTTATTGCTGTAAACTAAAAGGCAAAGACGGTTGAGTGAGAACAATAATCACTCAATCAAATTCTGCACACTTTTTTTACCGAAAATGAGAAATCAAAAATTGGGCCGCAGAACTATGGGAATTTGTATGGAAACCAGCTGTTTCATACTTATGTAGGTTATGCAGGGGTACAAAGCAATGCAGTAGTGGACTCTCCAGGAAAAAAGGGCGAACAATCTAGGTCTTGCTGCTTCTGACAGATGCAAATCCTTAAACTCGGAGGTAGTAACAATGGAACATATTATCTGCAGTTGCTCTGGCCTTATATGACGTAGCAACATCAAGCTTGGCTACGAAAGAATAACACAGATAAAGGGCTGATATTCGACCACACAACACATCTTACAGTGACATTGAAGCTGCCTATAGATATAAATTTATTACTAAAGTATTTTTTGGTTTATTTATTTAAGTTTATTTAATTCAAAATCGACTACTATCATAACAATCGAGTTCATAGAAACCATAGATGAAAAAAAGTTGTTTTACTCGCTGTTGTTCACTTAGCAGCACATCGAGAAAATGGGTACGTTTATTTCACAGCTGCAAAAGTGCAACAAATTCTCAATTTCGTGGATCCTACATTAACGGTTTCCTTTAGGTTATGTAAAGATGACGTGTTGGCTTATTACACCTGAATTAGAAACAGAAAATTATTTAAACAGCGCAAATGAGAAGAGCGAACAACGGCAAACCAGGCATATTCAAGGAAACGAAGCAAACAAGACAAACGTTACTTTTGCCCATTTTGTTTGTCACCCAACGACCATTGGCACCTAACTAGAATAACTTTCTTCAGACATGGCCTAGTATGATCTGGGCCGGATCAAGGTGAAATAAGCTAAGTCCTAATAGGGGATTCAAATCTAACCGCTTTAAGAAATCATGTCTGATTTGACTAAAAGGACACATCTTATATGTCCTGATCTGGTCCGGATCATAGTACTGCGAGGACCTATCTCATCCTAGTCGTAAATGCCGGACAAGAACTGTATCAGAATCATTTAAGTTTTTCCAATTAATATATGCCCTATTTGTCCAGATCTGATCCCTATTTAAAATTTGTATGAACTAATTTTTTAGACATTTTCAGGGAATGCATCTCGAAATTTTTTGCTTCACCCATCTCGGGATCCCGGGATTCGTGAAGCAAAAAATCCCGGGATTGTAATCCCTAGGCTTTTTAAAATTTATTTATTTACAAAAATTGTATTAAAATGTAGTAATTTTAGTAGGCCTTCCTGATCCGGTTTGGATAGTTGGATAGTCCATATCAGTGGTAGAGAAAGCTGTTTCCGACCCAGATCTGGGATCTTATGTAATGCTAGTCGGGTAATTGAGAATAGTCACCATATGCCACTTTTTGCATTGCATATCGACCTCTGAATTTGTTAGAGACTGAACTACACTAGGATATTTGCATTTAGTTCGAGTGCAACACATCACATCAAAATCCAATCCATGTTTAGTTTCTTTACATCCTTGAAGTATCCAAAAATATAGAGAAAACATAACCCTAAAATTGTATGAAGAGAGACATAACAAACGACCATCGCTGATATGTCATATTCAATTTCTTTTTTCTCCATTTTGATTTGTTTTTATTTACAACCACAAACTCTTTTATTAAATTATAAATTAAAAACAATTCTAAACGTAAAATGCAAAATTTATTGTGTTATTTCCAGTGGTTATATAACTCAAATGTTTTATAATGGACAAGCAATTTTTTCTAACGATAAGGACATATATTTAAGTTATGTAAATGTTCTCAAAGTATATTTTGAAAATTTTCTGGCAAACTTTTTTCATTATGGATAATTTATTTTTCATTGATAAAACATAAAAAATAAATGTTTGGTTACAATTAAATCCAAAACGTCATATTTTATTATTTCTTTTAATACAGTCGCAGGGGGGGAGAAACTTTTATTTTTGTGGTAGGGTTTATGGTAGAGTGTTAAAAAAACTCCCAATAATCGTACAATTTTGAATCAAAAGAAAAATATCAAATACGTAAGGAAAATTTAAATATGATGATGAATTTCACAGAAAAAATCTACAAAGAAACGTTGGTAATGATTTGATTATTGTAGAATTTTATTGTGAGCAAAAATTACAACATTTTGTTGTATATGTGCAATCAAATATGTCAAAGCTGATGCTTGAGCAAATAACACAGTAGAAGAAATCTTTAACTTAGATTAGCCAGGAGGAAGGAGCAAAATAATTAGAGCCATAATTAGATTTATTCTGACAGTAATTTGATTTCAAATTAAAAAAGCTGCAAGTTGCGACGTGGTTACTATATCAGCGAACGAAATAAATGTTGACTTGAAGTACTCTACTTAACCACAAAATGATTAAGCTGCTGTTAAAATTCTCACATCTATTGCTAGAAACTGTAAACATAATGATGCTGGACGCTGGTGGATCTAACCTCAGACAGAATTACACTGCCTTGTAACTTTTGCATTTTGGTGACGTCAATAGAAGAATTGGTTGAAAAACCATTTACAAATATTCAAACCAATTAAAAGAATTACGATTGGTTTAGTAAACATGCTATTCTTGGAGAATGCTTCTCACATGAATAATATCTCAGGATGAATTTTATACTAAGATTGAAGTTTTTTATGGTTACTTAGTGTTATTGGCATAAAAATTGTAATTCTGGTTCTACAAAAAGCGAAAATTCTATTTACCATAGGTAATAATACCTTTACATCTGTAGGTTCTGCCCAATAACAACATCAGGATTAGGCACAGTGTTATGTTAAAAAAATTGGATGCTCTTTGACTTGACACTCAGCTTACATATGTAAGTTTAATTTTATTTGTCCAAAGAGTGGAGATATAAATTTGTTGAATTTAAAGGAATATAGCTTATGTGTCTAATTAAAAAGTCACAAAATTAGTCAAAAAATTACAAATTAAATGTAATAATTTGACAATTAAAATAATACAGCTTTTGTCAAAAAACGATATTTATATGCAACTAACTGATATTTTCCAACTGTTACAATAAGTTTGAACTGAGTGATCATGTTAAAAAACTTTCAATTTCGAGTAAAATCATAGATTAAAACAACACAAGTGGTATGAGGTTTAAGGGCCTAAGTATGAGAAATGAGCTGTGAGGTATGAGTTTGTTACGAAGCAGTTATCCCTGAGATAATTTCATCAGCGTTTAAATAATATCTACCGACTCTACGCAGTCCATACAATATCCATGCGAAATAAAAAGTTCAGTGGTTCTTTTTTCTTTCAATTTTTTTGTTGTCTTCCGTTGAGTTTTTGACATAAATATATACTTGTACAACTGTATAACGTAAACAAATTTCTGATATAACTTCGATTCGGAAATTCGCTGTTTAGTTAGTTTTTCGAAGAAATATGTGCATTGTATGTGGGTAATTCTTTTATAAACCGAACACCTTTCTGACCGACCCATTTTTGATTTGGCTGAAATTTTTTTTAGGGGTTTTCTATCGAAAAAAAAGATATACGTGTTCGAGGATTTTTTTTTTTTTTTGGAAAATAGAGCTGTTCTAAATTTCGAGAATTTCGTGATTTTCGGCTTGAAGACTTATTTTCAAAAATTCATAACTTCGGTTTTATAGAAGATAGAAGGTTTTTCTTTTCTTTATTTGAAAGTTAAAAGATGGAATTTTTTAAAAATAAATATTTTCAACTAAAGTTATTAACAAATTCCTATTGTTATAAACAAATAAAATGTTAAAATTAAATTTTAACCATTGCCCCACCCATGAAATTAGTTTTTAATATTATTATCGTATTTATCGTTCAATTTTCTATAAAAATGGTATTTTTTTTTAATGGAGAAATGATATTTACTGTTAGAAATAAATTAATTTATCGAGCGCGGGACGACAAAAAGTTCCATATATGGGTCATTCTTTTACATACCGAACAGAATAGGACAAAATGTGACTAAGACATTTTTTATTCAGCTGAAAATTTTTTTGAAGGTTCTTTATAAACATTACGATATACTGGTTTTCAAATTTTTTCTTTTTTTTGTTTTTTAGGGGAAATAGAGCGGTTCTAAATTCCGAGAATTTTGTGATTTTTGGCCTGAAGACTTGTTTTCAAAGATTTATAACTTCGGTTCTGGTAGAGATAGACACTTTTTGTTCGTTTTATTTTAAAGAATAGAGATGCAATTTAAAAAAAAAATTGTTAATTATAAAAATTATTAACAAATTCCTATTGTTATAAACAAATAAAATTTTAAAATCAGTTTTTAGTAATTATATAAAAAAAATAAAGAGTGTTTAATGTAATCATCGTCTTCTACGTTCAATTTTCAATAAGAAACGTATATTTAATTAGTAGAGAAATGAGTTTTATTGTTAGAAATGAACTAATTTATCGAGCGCGATACGATAACAAATTTTATAAATTTTTGTCGTCCGGCGCTGGAAAAATTAACTTATTTGTATCACTAAAACTCATTTTTTCATTAATTAAATATACGTTTCTTATTGAAAATTGAACGTAGAACACGATGATTACCTTAAACACTCTTTATTTTTTTTATATAATTACTAAAAACTGATTTTAAAATTTTATTTGTTTATAACAATAGGTATTTGTTAATAATTTTTATAATTAATAATTTTTTTTTAAAATTGCATCTCTATTCTTTTAAATAAAACAAACAAAAATTGTCTATCTCTACCAGAACCGAAGTTATAAATCTTTGAAAACAAGTCTTCAAGCCAAAAATCACAAAATTCTCGGAATTTAGAACCGATCTATTTCCCCTAAAATTGAAAAAAAAGAAAAAATCCGAAAACAAGTATATCGTAATGTTTATATAGAACCCTCAAAAAAATTTTCAGCTGAATCAAAAATGTCTTAGTCACATTTTGTCCTATTCTGTTCGGTATGTAAAAGAATGACCCATATATGGAACTTTTTGTCGTCCCGCGCTCGATAAATTAATTTATTTCTAACAGTAAATATCATTTCTCCATTAAAAAAAAATACCATTTTTATAGAAAATTGAACGATAAATACGATAATAATATTAAAAACTAATTTCATGGGTGGGGCAATGGTTAAAATTTAATTTTAACATTTTATTTGTTTATAACAATAGGAATTTGTTAATAACTTTAGTTGAAAATATTTATTTTTAAAAAATTCCATCTTTTAACTTTCAAATAAAGAAAAGAAAAACCTTCTATCTTCTATAAAACCGAAGTTATGAATTTTTGAAAATAAGTCTTCAAGCCGAAAATCACGAAATTCTCGAAATTTAGAACAGCTCTATTTTCCAAAAAAAAAAAAAAAAAAAGAATCCTCGAACACGTATATCTTTTTTTTCGATAGAAAACCCCTAAAAAAAATTTCAGCCAAATCAAAAATGGGTCGGTCAGATTTTGTCCAAATCTGTTCGGTTTATAAAAGAATTACCCATGTACGTGTATATTAATACTACCCTTATTTAAACGCTTATTCAATAAGCGTTTAAAAATCAACCTAATATATAGTTCGTGAATACCGAGTAAAAAACAATCACCGGTAATAGACACAATTACACAATTTTTTTATGTTGTATTGTATGAGGTATGAGGTATGAGGTATGAGGTATGAGGTATGAGGTATGAGGTATGAGGTATGAGGTATGAGGTATGAGGTATGAGGTATGAGGTATGAGGTATGAGGTATGAGGTATGAGGTATGAGGTATGAGGTATGAGGTATGAGGTATGAGGTATGAGGTATGAGATATGAGATATGTGGTATGAGGTATGAGGTATGAGGTATGAAGTATGAGGTATGAGGTATGAGGTATGAGGTATGAGGTATGAGGTATGAGGTATGAGGTATGAGGTATGAGGTATGAGGTATGAGGTATGAGGTATGAGGTATGAGGTATGAGGTATGAGGTATAAGGTATGAGGTATGAGGTATGAGGTATGAGGTATGAGGTATGAGGTATGAGGTATGAGGTATGAGGTATGAGGTATGAGGTATGAGGTATGAGGTATGAGGTATGAGGTATGAGGTATGAGGTATGAGGTATGAGGTATGAGGTATGCTGTATAAGGTACGAGGTACGAGGTATGAGGTATAAAGTAAGAGGGATGAGGTATGATGTATGCGGTATGTACTTCAAAAGATTTGATATGCTACGAGTATGTTTCTGAATACTCTTTGTTTCTATCGAGATGTTAAACTTACAATTTTTTTTGAAACCAATTCAGTTTTCGATTAAAACATTTAGTTCGATGAAACATATATCGTGTTTGTGTCATGAAAAACTCTTGATAAATGATGTTATGTTGAAAATGGTGATCAGGATTTATTACATTTCGGCTTGTGATTGTCTTAAAGAAAAAACAATACAACAAGTAAATGATCTATTCGAAAATGAAATTGTTTCGCAAATTTTTGTTCTGTTTCATTGCAAAAGAATAAAACAAAATATGTAATTATGAAAAATTTGGATTGAACACGCAATCCATAATTACTTGCAAGTTATATATATGAATACAAAAATTTATGAAATATTATTGTAATGAATTGAAATTAGGATAAGTTTAAGAGAACAATGAAAAAGAAAGAATTTGGTTTAATTCACAAATAATTTGGATGTTTTGTTTCTTAAATTTTTTAATGATAATTTAAGATTGTCTAGACATACTTTGTACAAGACAATGTTTTAAGGGTACACGCATGACGGTTTAATATTGCTTAAGTTGAAAAACTTTTAAAAATAGAATTTAGTCATCAACCATTTATAGAAAAAACTGAGTTGATGATATTAATGTAAAGTATTTTAGATTTTATATGGATTGGCTGGAATGATGGTAAATTAAACACTACACTAGGTAAAATAGGAAAATAGATATTAATATTTAAAAGCAATGTTTAAAAAATTAATTTGTCATTTTGACTCGTATATAGGGACTGGCGGATAATGAGACTGGCATGATTTCTCCTCTTCTTGAATCATCTGACAAAGAGAGAGTGAGATTCCGATTCCACACGTCACTGTCGTCTATCGATTGTGCTTGATTTGATGATTTAGTTCAGAACGGAAAATTATCGAAAGAATCTTTCGTCGTGATGCGTACCGTTGCGACTCTGCTTTTCAATTCAAGTACATCATGGTGTGGTAAATAAATATAGGTCATTGTTTGACGTTTGAGATTGAAATGTTCAAGTTTTTTCTTACATTTTTTGTATTTGATTTCAAACGACGGATTCCTTTTGAATTTTCGACCCAAACTCAATTACAGATGAATTGATATTGCAGCTTTAAAAGAACTTGAGTTATTTCGATTAATGTTTGAAAAATAAAATAGTAAAAACCGTCAGCATTGGTTATTTGATAAGCCACTTATAAATAAATTTATACTTCTTTTACAATGTAAAATAATAATAATTGAATTGATTAATATATTAATCTTTGGTTCAATTTTTACTCAAAATATACGAATATCATGATCAAAAGATTATAATATAATTAACTCGATAAAGCAAATTGATCGATTTTCATAGCGTGAATATTTCTATTTCTTTTTTACATATACATTGGGAAAATTCACGTGCAATAGTTAAATACTATTTTAATGGTACAAATTTTAATAATTAATTATTTTTAACTGTTCGTCTAGCTAATCGCTTAGTAAACCGCTGGTCGATCAAGAAAATTGAGAATTTTTTAAACCAGAATATCTAAGCCAGAATAACCTAACCCATTAATCAATTTGAATCAAAAACGGATATAAAAACTTACAATTTTTAAAAATTCAACTAACAATTATTTCTGGGACTTCCATCCGTCACTTTGTTCAATTTTACTAAACAATAAATCAATCTTTTGTGTCGAACTAAACTAAATCCAAAAGTTTCATTAAAGTTTCGAAATATGGAAAATATAATGTGGGTACAGACATAATTAAAGATGTTCAAAGGAAACTACCCAAAAATACAAAATTATTGGGAGCAATACTAGAAACTTGAAAACTAGTTTGATTTAAAATATAATCTAAGAGCTTGAAGCTAAGTGAATCAAAAAACGCTTGGTCAATACAAAATGGTAGCTCTGAACGAAGGTGATACGATTTAATATCTGGAACCACCTCTGCCTTAGCTACGAAAATTAGTGACAATCTGTGGATCTTAGCAGGTCTCTGCAGAGTTTCAATCTGGAACAGCATTGGAGTTCAGAATTAAGCGAATCAAGTTTCTAAGACCTCTGCAACAGTTGAAAAGAAAAGGAGAAAAATGCTTCTGATTCAGAGAGAAGGGAGAGTAGGAATACCAGAGGTGATTCTTTTGACTCTACATAGCTATTGCATAGAAGAGCACAAACCCATCTCCAGCGGTCTCTTTGTACCAACTATCAACATCTCAGTTCCGTCACAAAACGTGTGTTCGTATAGGTCATAATAAAGTCGATGATCCAAAGATTTCTCATTGTACTGGATGGTGAAACCAACTCTAGCTTTAAACTCTAGTTAAATATTATGTTTTCAAAAATGGGCTACTAGCTACACCAACTAGTTGTCAGACCAGCTGTAAACTATAGGTTTCTTGCATAGTTGTTGAGGACAATTTTGGGAACGCGATTGAAAAACTAGAATGCGATTAAAAAACAGATTTTGATTATGTTTGCATTATAAGTGCCTTCAACTTCCTCTCATTCATAAGGGTCTCAGCAGTCTATATGTCAAACAATGACTACATTGTAACCTTACTTAAATTTACAACGATCGACGGTTTTTAAAAGATAATTAAACGTTTTAGTTTCAATGGTACGAAATTTCAAAAAAAATTTCACTTTTGAAAATAATTCGTTTCAGTTTCCAGCTATATCCATCAACATTTAATTTTAATACACCATAATCACACGTCAAACAGTTTTTCCTTTTTTTACCAAGTTTTTGCAATCCAATCAAATATTATTGCATGTCTTCAATTAACATCATGTATTTCTTTTAATCTTATTTCATGATTGATTGTTTTGCATTTAAATGCAAAAACAAATTGTAATACTGTTCTTCCTTCAGATGTGTATTGTGAACGTACAAGCAATCATTGTCATAATAAAACGTTTTACAATTATAAAGATAATCATAATTAAGCCCTTAAGAAATGCGAATGTTTGTTGTTATGAGAAAAACAATATTTTTTAACCAGAACATAGGATAAATTAAACAGATAAAATTTAAATGAAAATAACTTTAATATTATTATGATACTAGGGCGTTTAACTTATCCAAACGCGTGTGAAGTTTACGGTATGGGCAAGGGCGATTCAGTATGGGCAATTCAGTATGCTAATAGTAGAGTGAAATCTGTGGAACCTGAACCTTGCTTGCATCAACAAAGTGTAATATCAATGAGCAGGTTCAAGAAATGGTTCACGATGTTATAATCAAAAATTCTATGAGTCCTTGAAATACTCCAACATTTTTTTGTTTCAAAAAAGTCTGTAGAAAGCGAGTCAAAATAGCGAACTATTGTAGATTAGAGAAAGTCAATTGAAATAACTATTATAGCGACATATATCCCTTACCAATTATTTGTGAAGTTTTAGAACAGCTTTGAAATTCAAAATATTTTAGCAGTATTGATCTTAAAAACGGATATCATGAAGATGCGTTGAACGAAAGGACAGAGAAAAGACAGCATTTAGTTCAAATTTTGGTCATTTCTACTTTACAAAGTTTCCATTCGGTTTAAAAGGTGACCCTTCAACTTTTCAACGATTACTGAATACTCTTCTAACAGGAATTAATGGTTTAAAATGTCTCGTCTATTTAGACGATATAGCCGTTTATGGATATAATTTAGTTGATCACACAGGAAAATTAGAAGACATATTTAAATTCCTTAGAGATCACAATTTACAAATCAACCCAGATAAATGTCAGTTCCTACAAAAAGAAATCAATTATTTAAGACATATTATAACTTCTTCCGGAATAAATCATAATCCAGAAAAGATTGAGGCAATAAAAAATTACCCAATGCCTCGTCCCTTTTTTGGAATTCGCACGCTTTTATAGGCCGATAAATTGCAATTCTTCAAATTGCACAAGCTCTAATAAAGTAATTTTAAAATTATGGAAATAATTAGTTTCATTAGAAACTCGAAATAGTTCGATAAAAAGAAGAGCATTTGGTATCACAACGAAGCTATTTTGACCACCACTGGTCTAAGTGTAATTAATTATTGAATATATTAATTTTTTATATAAATGTTATCCTTAATCACTTTAGCGTAGCTAGAAATGATATAAACGGGTTCAAAATAGGTAAGAGTAAGCGTTTCGTTATAAATATCTTTGTGAGGTCTAGTCCTTAAAACCATTTATAAATGGTTCAAAAGAATTTTTAATCAATTGTTGTATCACCATTATTCTATTCCCAAAACATCATTTCCCCTATTTAATTAAATTACATTTTTAACAAGAAGTTTTTTATATTCAAAATAATTGAAATATTAAAAAAAATTAAAAACAATCTGCAGGTAGGAAAGTAAAAATTATTATACAAAAATTCAAATGTAAAGCTCATAATAGAAAACATTTTCAATTAAACAACCCTTCATTATATTGAAGTAGTACGAAAAAAAAGTAAACAAATTAATTTTTCAAAATAACATTTTCCAAATAAATATTATCTCAACATAAAATCAACTCATTGAACAATAAAATTACAAAAACAATATCAAATATTTAAGGACATGGTGGAACATAATATTTGTTGCTGATTAAAACTTAAAATTTCATATATTTTTTATAGTATATATGACCCACCCTGTAGTATTAATATTTAAATTCTCAATAGGGAAAAGGTTAAAACAATAAAAAAAAAAATCAAATCAATAAAAAAAGATAAAACAATTCGTAACATTTCAATGAGAAACTCTAAAGAAAATTAAGCACAAAAAAAGTGAATAAATTACAAATAATAAAATATTAAAATGCTTTCGTTTTTCAATTTACCGTAAATAGTATGTTTTGCCATGGGTGATAAAAACACCTCTTTTTCGCGAGTGAACATTTCTTCACAAGACGCACTAGCGTCGAGTAGCTGAAATTCACAAACGTTTTTTACTAAAGAAAAAAAACCACTCTACAAGGTGTTAAACCTACTCTACATGAAAATGAATTTTTCATATACTATCGTGGCAGAAAATTTATTTCTTTCGATCTTATATATGTTCATCGTATAAATATAAAAGTAAAGATAAAAGAATTTTTTTTTAATTTTTCGATCGAAATTAAATCCTCAAGGGATTCTAAAATTATAAGAAACATTTCTAGGATTTTTTTTGGTGTTTTCAAAAGAAAACTTTGAAAAAGTTTAAATAAATATTAAAACAACGTTAACGAGGAAATATTATGAAATTATTTTATTTTTATTTTCATTTTTGTTTTCAATTAATAAAAAAAAACTTTTTTTTTTTTTTTGATTTTCTCAAATAAGAAAAAATTAATTTATTCATTAAAATGTAAGGAAAAACAAATAAGATGGAAATGTAAAGTTTTTTGTAAGGAAAGTGTTTTTGTTAGGTTGTTTTGTTTTTCCTTTTTATTTCATGTTTCTTGTAAGTTTTTTATACAAGATTGTGGGTGATTGGTTTCCATTGAAATAAATATGAAAGTTTTATTTTTTCAACTCATGTTGGATTTTTTGAGTCAGAAAACAGAATAAACGTCAATCGGCTTTGATCTCATTAAAACTAGAACCTTTAAATCTGGGAGTGTCTGATCCAGAATGGGCAACTATTTGATCTGTATCTCTTAACAAACAGTTTTCACATAATCACACATACATTCCGTACTATCAAACAATTTAAAATTCGTTTCATAAATAACATCTGTCTATTTATGACGTTCCGTAATGCATAACTTTTTTAATTTTTTTAAAACATTTAACGGATTTTAAATTTCGATGAGTAATCAAATTGTTTTTATTATTATTTTTCGTTTTTCAATGTGAAACAAATAAATGTTTTTTTGTTAAGGCAATTTTTAAATAAAGTAATTTGATTCTGCGCTGGCGTTTGTGTTGAATCATTGATAGGGTACTTTGTTTTAGATTATTATAAATGAAGAATGTTTGCAATATTAATAATTGTGTTATGGACCCCGTACCGTCTTGATATACTTTAAGAAACTTTATTAAAATAAACACATTACCGACTTTAATTTCGAGTTAACTTTTTATTTTATTAAATAATATTTTTAAAAACATCTTAGTCATCTTACTATCAAAAACATCCTTAAAATTAAATTAACTTAACAATAAACGATTGGAGGGAAGTGTTGGTGTAATAGTACATATGGATTTATTTAATTTAAAATAATTAGGGGAAAACAAAACAAAAAAAGCGTGATAAAATAATTTACATATTATTTTATTATTGGTCAGAACATTTATCATTACTTATAAATGTTCTGACCTACATTCAATAATAGTTTTTTCATAACACTTATTTTAAAGTCAACAAACCGATTTGAAACATATTTTCTGCAAACATAATTAAAAATTATTATTTGCAAAAATGTTATGAAACAAATCAATTATTTTGTTTAAAATAATTGTAATGAAAACAAAATGCTTGTGTCGCATTTTGATGAGTTTAGATGTGTGGATTTGGCAATAAGGTTTTTTGGATACTTTAAGATTGGGAAATGGAATTGGAGGAACTTGGAACCTAATAATTGAATGAATTTTTAAGGACCTACTGTTTTCTTAATTTGATAGAATGGGACGGTTAATTGGAATAATTTTTCTGTCTGTTCCATAGGTAATTTTTATGCACGGCAGATTTTCAATGTTGTTGGAATAAGAAAACTAACACGAGGGAGATGAATGGAAACCGCTGATAATCGAATCGATTTGTAAAACCATATTTTCGTAATTATTTTATCATGTTATGAGTGGTGTACCGGAACAAACACCTAACGTTTTTAGATTTTGATTATTTGTATTAAATTGATGGTTGTAGCAACAACCGAACAGTTATTGGAATGAGCAAGGAATTTGTTGTTTATTGAGTGTTTTTGGAAGAATTATACGGATCGTTTGTCAAAATATTTTGTGATAAATTGTCATCAATCTTGTTTTGACTAAACGAACTAGCTGATTGTTTTATTAAACAAGAGGATAAAATGTACTACAATCAACATCTTAAGTTAAGTTTTCTTTTCTTTTTCTATTATTATTATTCTTATTTGCTTTTATTTTATATAAATATATTATGAGGTTTTGGCCTTTAAATAATAAATTAAATTAAACTGAATTAGAGATTTTTCTGGGCTTGTGTTGTGTGGCCATGTGTTGAATTTTTTTTTCATATTTGTAATCCCGGTATAAATAGAAACCTGTTTATTACAGCATATGAAAAAGCATATTTCGTGAGAGTCGATAAGATAGACCAAGATCCCACGACACTTTAGTCTACCTCACATGTTACCGCTGTGAAATTGGGTTTAACTTATAGAACTTATATCAGGAAATATATATTCAGTGGCCGACTTTCTCATTTACGTTAATTAATATTTTTAATTAATTTTTGTAATGACTAATTACAAAAACTTACTTATTTGGAATCTAACCTCGCTTAAATTTCTTGATATATTTGAGACTTATTTATAATTTAAGAAAATTTTGGTCTGTTTTGATATTTTTGTTTTTAAGTACTGGCAGACCTAATTGAATGGATGAAAAATTGATGCCAAAGTTACCCCACATGTAACCTCATTGAATTTTCTTGACATAATTGAGACTTTGGTAATAGTTACAGAAAACTTTGGTCTGCCTTGAAATTTTTGTTTTCATGTACCTGACAGACCTAATTAAATTGATGAAAAATTATTAGCTTATTTACTTCACAAGTAGCCTGCGCTAGATTTTTGTAAATAAAAGACGACATCTTGTCGAATAAGAAAACACATGTCGGCCTGGCAAAAAAACATTAATAAATATGGCCGATCTATTATTAATAAACGACATCCGCGCGCGAGAATTATGCATTACAACAGCAGTTTGAGTTTTATATTGGTTTGGCAACAATTTTCAACCATTAACCGTAGATTTATAATTTAACCGTAGATTTATAATTTAACCGTTTATTTTGGTTCACCTATTTTTGTAGTTACAATAAATTCTCAACAATCACCTGTTTATTTTGGTGCAGCTATTTTCAAATTTACATAATTTTTTGACGGTTGATTCATTTATTTTGGTGCAATAACTTTTGGTAACTGCAATGACTGTTTCATTTTAATTTGTTTATTTATATAATTTATTTGACAATCGTCTGTTTTGGTGCATTATGAATGGTTGATTTTCTATGAGTTGTTTGAAGGGCGGGATCCTGAACAGATCATGGGGTAGAAATTTTGTTGTAACTATAATTTGACAGTCGTAGATGGTAAAGCGGTGGAGGTGTCCTTTTATTCTCTTCGTCTTTCTGAGTCGTTCAAACCTACCACATTTTCAACCTCTGTTATAGCTATTGGCCGAGGGTAACGTTTTTGAAATCCACATATTGAAGCTAGACAGAACAAACAAAAAGCAAAACAACTCTGACGACCGGATTAGTTGTGGTAATCACGAGCATAACCAGCTACTCGCTACATTTTCAGATTAAATAAGCCACTGTTATTTGCCTCCTGGATATAAAATGCTAAGAAATGGTAGCTCTGAGTGTAAATTTCTCATGGTAAGTCATTTATGTTCGAAATGTATGTTGCAGGAGGCTCCTACGCTCCTACGAAAAGTAAATAAAAATGTGAGTGAACAGCCGAAGGTTACCCGGCTAACACCATTTTCTAGAGCAAACGTTGATGAAACCACTAAAACACACCGAAGTGGAGATGCTGTACAGTTCTATTACCTTTGCGCAAAAAGGAGTAAAATCCACTGTAAAGGATTTTAAAAGAACCTTTGTTAAGATTCGAGCAATTCATTAGCTGTACGAGGCAACAGCAAGTCGAGCCTATGAAGAAAAATGGAGTCTTTGTGTTAGTATCTGGAACATAATTGCAAACCGGGAATACACTTAAAAAAAATATGTCCTGCTAAATCAAGACAAAAAAAACACCCAAACTTAACCTTTACGGTCGGGTGCCACCTAAGTCTGTTAAAAAACATACAAGCAAATACCGAAAGAGGTGAAACTTAACCCAGATTTGAAAAAACACTGGGATTGTGTTACTAAGATTAAGAAGAGGAGAGCTTCTTCATGAACTCGAAAAACCAAATACAATCAAAATTTTAAAGAACACGTAGAACTAGTTACGCAGAAGACCCGATGAATGTTAGATCAGCATGTCACGAAATTCTTATAGTGTGTCGTAGTACAGACCAGGAGACAATGCGTAAAGATATCTGTATCGCAGTTCCCACCAAAATTTGGAGAGCAATGTGAGACGGAAATCACATGGCAGAAATCAGACCCTGAACGTTCAACAAAAAGGTCTTTGAAATGTCTGCACACATCAAAGTTGGATGGGTAAGATGTCTTGACTACGGTCACGTAGCAAGGCACTGTTAAATTGAAATGTTATCAAACGGGGATATGTTTAAAATGCAACTGAATAGGACATAAGTCGATTGCGTATAAAAAGTCTCCAAAATGTGCTTTTTACTATCCGGTAATGAACAAATTTAAGGAGACAATTCACCGACTTATAACAGACGTCAAACCAAAGTCACATACTCATAACATTTGAGCCTTTAAGTGGAAAAGTATATGTAAAACGCGTAGAAGTACTGCTCAACCATGGCGCCGAAAAACTCAATAAACGTAAAGCTAGTATTGTTTCCAAATCAAAGATAATAGAAAGTTTCCAGATCAAAGACCGAGTTACCCAAAAATATTTTATTCAGTATGTGTGATGCACCAATAGATGAATGTAAAAACATTCGTTGATTGAGGGTCACAGTTTTGAATGACCTACTCTGGAACGATCATGTATTTGCGATGGCAATTAAATAGATGCAAAAAAGTTTTCACTTCATTCCGATTGCTCCTTGTTTATAAGGCCTATATTCATCCTTGTATAGAGTACTGTTGTCAAGTTTGGAATGCTGCTTCTGTTTCCATTTTGACCCTCTTGGACTCTGTTGAAAAGCGGGTTATACGAATTGTGGGTGATCGAAATTCATCAAAACTTTATTCCCTACAACATCATCGGAAAGTTGCTGACCTCGTTGTTTTTTACAAATATCGTCATCAACAGCGCTCAGATTAAATCAGACGCATTATGCCTCAAACTTATTCTTACCCCCGTTTCACTCTGCAATCGGCTAGCGCAAGCAGTCAAACGATCGATATCCCGCGCTGTCATACTGGCAGATCGCTGTTTACCCTGTAAAAAATTAATTTATCTAAACAACTTTTTTATGCATGAATCAACGCGTTGATGCAACTTTTTGTTTTTTTATTCATATCTTTTTGCCACACTGTTTGCAATGATATTTCTTTTTTCGATTGCTGTCTCATTTTGATATGTTCTTAATTCATTATTTTTTTTATATACGCACTTGGACATTTGTTATTTTTCGGCAGTTTCGTGAATATACTTAGATTAGAAACATTTAAAAAAAGAACTTTTTGAGCTTTTTATTTTCTTACACTTTTAGTTAGATTAAATTATTAAATTACATCAAAGTTTAATAGAAAAAAAAAGATTATATTTGTTTGTATCAGTAATAGTCAAATTTATTATCAAATTTATAGTGAAAAAGAATGAAACATTTAGCACCATATTTTTAGTTCGCATTGATTAGTATATAGTAGAAAAATGATATATTAAATTAACGTCGTCCAATTAACTATTTATTGAAATTTTTTTTGTGACAAGACAATTATGCATATATGTTGATTTGTAAATGTTTCGTTGATTTTGGAGTGTTAAATGTTTTTAAAAGTTTAGATCTGAACAACGAGGTCTATATCGTTAACAATTTATCTGAACAATTAACTTTTCAACATTGTCAACAATTTATCGGAACAATTTATTGGTTAGCATTGCCAACCATTTATTAAAAGAATTTATTGGTTCATATTGGCAGTAATTTATTAGAAAATTTATGGGTCCATATTGTCAGCAATTTCTTAGAAAGTCAATCGGTCAATCTTATTAACAATTTATTGGAAAACGTATTGGTCAACATTGTCAAAAATTTGTAATAACAATCTGTTGGCCAGCATTATCAACCATTTATTATAATAGTTTGTTGGTCAACATTGTCAACAATTAATTGAAAAACAATAACATAACAATTTATTAGCAGCATCGTCAACAATTTATTAGAACAATTTATTGGTTAACCTTGTCAACAATTTGTTATAACATTTTATTGGTCAACATTGTCAACAATTTATTTGAAAACTTGTTGTTCAACCTTGTCAACAATTTATTAGACCAATTTATTTGCGAACATTGTTAACAATTTATTGGTCAACATCGTCAACAAGTTATTAGAACAATTTATTGGTCAACCTTGTCAACAATTTATTATTCAACCTTGTCAACCATTATTGGAACATTTATGGATCAACAATTTATTTAATTAGGATAATTTACTAGATTAAAATGCGTGGGCATAAAGAGTTGGATCTGTAACAAATAATGCAGTGAGTGAAACCTTATTCTTATACTTGTTAAATGTAATAATTGGAGATATATTGTTGAGTGTGTGTGGTATTCTCGATTCTACGGCCTTTGGGGTCATTTGTGTTTGCTTATTTTCTTTGTTTTTTTTTTCGTTTTCTTCGTTTTATTTGCGTGCATGTCTGATTATTTGTACTGAACTGGGGCAATTACTTCTCGGAATCACATTGCTGAAGCTCGCTGGAACAAAAACCTCACTAGGCACAGAGTCCTCTGATTTCTTCTTGTTAGTGACCCACTAGCAGGTCTAGTGGTCATTACAATGCTCTATACAACTAGAAATATATTCGAGTTAATTATCTGTATTCGACTTAAGCAATATACTGAAGGTGGTGGAATCTCTTTGATCGACAATTTGGTTCAGAAAGACTTACTGTACGTACCCGACTATCTTTTACGTATACTATTGCAATAGTCACGTCATGGAAGATTTTCGGTCTATGATACCGAAACAGACACAAAGAAGTAAGATATAACAGAAAGAGTGCTCCAAGGTTTTCCAGGAGAGGGTTTGTTCCTTGGACCACAGTTCACCATGTACGATAACGCTTTTGTAGTACATGTGCCCAAACATACTACGGTTATTGACTTTGTAGATTTACGGAAGTTGCTAACAACTACAGCATGCCTGGACCATGCAGGACAAAAGTTGGTCGATTATAAGTAGGAAGCCGTGCCAAATCAAAAAGCAAAGAAGGTGAAAAGTATCGATAACTAGAATAGTGGAGAGATAATAATATCTGCTCTCTAGACCATATACTCAACTTCAAAAACCACCTGATGTTTCCTGATGCAGATCGGATCGGGAACATAACAAAGGTTTTGTTAATTTTTTGTTATTAAAATTTGAGAGTCATAGTTGATGTAGGGGTGGTGATGGACATTAATCTTCAATAATTTTTGGGTCGTCATAGTTTATTTTGGTTTTTATCTTTGTTTCCGTTCATTCTAAAGCTATGTGCAGCAAAAAGTAATGGCCCTACCTTCATTAACGTAAAATTTTCAACCTTGAAGCAGATCCATTATCAGTCCATGGATGTTGCCGTGATTACTTATACAAGTTCAATCACGTAAAGGACCCAAACGGCATATACTGTGAGAGGAAATACTGAGAACGCGGTTCACCTTTTTATCGAATGTGGAAAGTTTGCAAATGCAACAATGCTTATTAAACAGCATACTGGAGAACCAATATTTTTGCATAGTCTCGTGCATTTTATTCTAAGCTCAAACAAAAACCCAGACCATCACAAGAAAGTAGATCATTGCAAGCATAATGCAACAACTGAGATAAAGTAAACTAAGAACAGTCATCCTTAACACTGTGTTACATCACACCGACAATATAGAATGATAGCGTACTTATCTCCACCCCATCGTTATAGGAAAGCGAAACTGGATACGTTTGATTAAAAAAACTTAAATGAACTTGAGAATATAAGTTTTCCAATTGGGTTTTTGATTTCAAATACCATCACCACATTAAATCCTATAACAACAAAATTTTTCTTGTAACTAGCAATTCAGTTATAAAACATAGTTTAATCTCATCCTTCCACATGTGTAACATGGAACCATACGATTTTCCAAAAACTAAATTTAACTTAAACCAAAAATCATAAATTTTAACACCAACCAAAGAGCATAAAGTAAACGAAACATAACGAAAAAGGTTCACAAGAACATAATCCCTTGACAACGGTATTAAAACACCGCATCCCACTTTTTTGTTTGCGTTTGCAATATACATATACCGGATGAATCATAAAAAACTAAAGTAAATGAAATTGAGGAAAAAATATCTAAAATATCTTGAACAGAAAAAATTAGATTCATTTATCAGTTACATCAGGCTACAGTCATAAATTTCTGATATGGAGATAGAGCTATACATATACAGATGTATAAGAACAAAGGTAAAAATGGGGAAATCTAATTTACTGTCCTTTCGTTTTCTGCAATGTAATTTAAAAAAAATTTGTTGATTTAAATTTTAAAGTCTTATATGATATGAGTGTTTTTGAAAACTATAAGCCTAAAAGCCTAGTTGCTAAGTTTATTATCCAAGAGTCAAATAACAATTTTAGGTGGACAATTGCAATATAAAAAGTAACATGGATCAGACCCTTTTACGATGTAGGTAAAATCCAATGTTGACTACTCAACCAATGCTGTCTTTATTATCATATTGAGATTAAATACAAAAACATGTTTCATTGTGGTAGCACATTTAGCAAATACATTTTAGCCCAGTTACTGTTTTTGTTTTTGTTTTCTTTTTATGTAATTCTCTTCTAAAAAAAACAATATTTATCATGACAATAAAACAGAGAAAAAAACAAACTTAATATGAGCCATAAAATATTTATAGGTAAAGAAAAACAAACAATAAAATAAGAGAGTTAACAAATATGGAATGAAGAAAACTTATTCCTCGTTTCCCTAATTTTCTTATTATTTATTTGTCAATAAAATGAAAAACGCATTTTCTATTATGAATGTACTAGGATTAAATTGCTATTAGTTATTGTTGCAGGTTGTATCAGACTCGTGGCAATAATGTCCTAACTATATCCCTAACAATATACAATCTTACAAATATGGATAAGACAATTTGATTTAATATTTATGTTAAATTTCTAGCAAACATATAGATAGGATAACAAAAAAATAGAACAAATAAGATAAATGAAAAAAAAAAGAAAATTTAACATAAAAACAAGAAACACACAATAAATCTTTCACGCAAATAATTTATGGGCGAAAAATAACAACAAAAACCAACAATATTATATTAAAATAGAAATGGAATGGAATGGTAATACCATAAAGCTGAAATTGTTTGCATCAACAAAAACTACTAATATGATTATAAAATATTTGAAACATTGGAGATAAAACAAAGTGTGTAACAGATTAGTGTGAACTTTGACAAAACGTATAGAAGATACTATCAATAAACAAAGGCAGGTTATGAACTTTTCACATCCAAGAAAAAGATATATTTTTATTAAGGTAAGCAGAGATATTATGATAAAGATTTGCATGCGTGAATTTGTGTGAAGTACATGAAAATGTTATTTTTAAAGCGTAACACTAAAGATAGCTTTGACAGTAAGCTTAAAGATTATCATCTCTATTTTTCATTTGTATTTGACGTAATCCATCATCGAAAAAGTCAACTGGATTTATCACGTTTTATTGATTTTAGAGGTGTGTAAAAATTAACATTTACAATAAAATGATTTTTGTTTATTTAATTTGTGTTAATTCTTATTGTTTTTTTTAACAAAAATCATTCAACAATTAATAATTTAAATTTAAAAATAAAAACGACAGCTTTAAGCTTAATGTATTTTTAATTTATTTTTACTAAATTGTTAGAGTTTTTATTACAACTAATTTTAGCTGTTGAAACTGTCAAAAATTATTTGTTGCGTTTTAATAAATGATTAACTCATAACCCAAATAATTTTTGTTTGTTTAAATAACAAATTATATTATGCTTTATTAAGTTCTAAGAAAACCATATATTTTTTTGTTTAGAAATAAAACAAATAATCAAAATTAAATTAAAGTAAATTTTTTATTGTTTATAATTACTTTTTTTGTTTAATTTAGATGTTACTCTATCCAAGGTAGTCTTGTTCACTATCAAAATTAATCTGAATTATGTTTTTTAAAATCATGTAGGATATCAACCACAAAAAAAAATTTATTTGATTTTATACAAAAAATATGCGTTCGAGGTCATATGAAATGTACTATCGAGGGTCAGTAGAAAAGATAATTTGAATACATATTTGCAAAAAAATGTCGTTAAATTTAAAAGTAATTACTGGACCGTTGGCCATAATCTGAGTATTTCGACTTTTGTGAGTGACCCAATTTCACACCACCTACTACATGCAATACTCAAAATGAAACAATTTTTAAACAACAGTCGACAACAAAAAAGCCATGACTAAAAGATGTAACTCTTTAATGTTCATTTGTTAGATATAATTAGGACTGGGCGATATTTAAAAAATTATCGATAATATCGATAAAACCGATATATCGATATATCGATATATCGATATATCGATAGTATAATATTCGAGTTTTGGAATTATTTTTACTATTGAATTTTTTACAGAGGTTTTTAGAAAGCTGAAAACTCAAGTTTTGGAATTATTTTTTGCTTTTAAGTAATTTTTTTACAGTTTGCATAACAATGAAGTAAAGAAAAGCGTTTCTTAAAAAAATTTTTTTTCAAATATTTCAAGTTTTTTTTAATATTTTTTTTCTATTTATTTTTAATTTTTGTTTTTGATGATTTTAATGTTAATGTTTTAAATAAAACTAATCAATGGGTGAACAGGTATGTTAACACTATAAATATAAACAATTTTCACATATTGGATGACACAACAATAACTAGACCACAATCTGGTTCAGTTCTAGATCACATACTATTTAATGATCAAAGAGATGAAGTTGTGCTCCACCATCTACAAACTGACCTTTCTGATCATAACATTATAATTTGTGAGTTTATTAACACTACAATTCATAACACTAAAGCTAGCAAAATAATAAAAAGTACAATTACAATTATTTAAATCATGATAAACAATTATCTGAAAATATAAAAATTCATCCAATTTTTATCAACACAAATCTACCAATAGACACAATTTGGAACATCTTTGAAAAAGAGCTGAATAGTCGAAAAAATAACTATACCAATACTAAAGAAAAACATATTAAAAATTCCATTAATCTTAAACCATGGATAAACAACAAAATGATGCAAATCTGTAAAAAAAAACATTTCTGGTATAAAAAATTAAAAATTTCTAAAAAGACCAACCAAAATTCAATAATAATATCTAAGCTAGAAAGTGAGTACAAAGTTTGGCGAAATAAATACAGTGTCTTAAAAAGTAACTTTAGAGATAGCTTACACGATAACCGTCGAACATGGAATGCCATTAATAGTGTTTTAAAAGATGGAGTTATGAAAAAACATGAAACAATTAAATTAAAATCTGCTGATAACAGCACCATAATAGAAAATGAATTTGAAGTTGCAAATACCTTTAACAGCTATTACGTTAGTGATGGATCATCTCTCTCTCTGCACGTTTTCCTACTTCTGTACTCATTGATAATCCACCAGATTACAATATATGTGATGCTTTTGATTTAACTCCTACAACTTGTGATGAGATTGAGAAAATAATAAATAAACTTAAGAACACCTCGGCCAGAGGAATAGATTGTTTTGAAACAAAACTGTTAAAAACGTGTAGTAAAACCTTATCTCCAACTTTGGCAGCAATTGTCAACAAATCCTTCGAATACGAAATTTTTCCAACAAATCTAAAAGCCAGTAAAATCCCACCAATTTATAAAGCAGGTAGTAACATGATGTGAGTAACTACAGGCCAAACGTAAATATGTCAATCTTCACAAAAATATTTGAAAGCATCTTTAAAATTCGATTAATTAGCCATATAGAAAAAAATAATATTCTTTATGAAGGTCAATATGGTTTCAGAACATCCTCTAACACAAATATTGCTCTATACGATATTGTCAATGTCATACAACAAAACCTTTATAAAAAACAAATAGTCTCAGCAATGTGTATTGACCTAAAAAAGGCTTTTGATTCTGTGAATATTGAAATACTTCTTACCAAGCTAAAGCAGATACAAATATCAGAAAAATCTCTAAATTGGTTGAGATCATTCTTATCACTAAGAAAACAAGTGGTAAAAATCGGAGAAACATATTCATCAGAGCAATACTTAGACTGTGGAGTGCCGCAAGGTAGTATACTAGGACCAATACTGTTCTTGCTGTATATCAATGATCTCAACTGCTGCAACCTAAAAGGAAAATTATTTTTATATGCTGACGACATAGCTCTTGTTTGCATCATCAATATCGGAACTCCAACAAGTAATGAACGAGGACCTAATTACCTTAGAAACCTGGCTATCAAAAAATAAACTTGTTCTCAACACAGAAAAAACAAAAATCATTCTTTTCAAAAAGTCAGCTCTTCTGGAAGTATTCTTCAAAGGTCAACAATTACAGCAAGTTACAAAATTTCAGTATCTAGGAATTTTTCTTGACAGCGATCTGAAATTTAAACCTCATCTTGAATATCTTAAGCGAAGATTGGCAACAGTAGCTGGAATGTTCAAAAGAATAAATTGGTACTTGAGTGATAACACAAAGAGAATGGTGTACTTCTCATTCTTCCATAGCATTCTAACGTATGGTAGCATTGTGGGGGGATCTACATTAAGAGGCGAAATCGAAGAGGTACAAGTTTTACAAAATAGAGCGATTAAAAACCTATTTCAACTTAACCGTCGCTCAAGAACATATGATATATACAAAACGTACAACATACTACCAGTATATCGATATATCGATAATATCGATATATCGATCATATCGATATTTCGATTATATCGATATACCGATATATCGATAATTTCGATATATCGATATGTCGATATATCGATAATATCAATATATCGATAATATCGATATATCGATGTATCGACATTATCGATATATCGATATTATCGATGTTATCGATAATATCGATACTTCGATATATCGATATTATCGATATATCGATATTATCGATAAATCGATATTTCGATATTGTATATATATCATATATTATCATGCAAAAACTAGTGCGAATGCGTTTTCCAAACGCTAAGTATTGCAGCTCTTATTTGGAAAACGCATCCGCACTAGTAATAAAATCTACTATTGTATAATGTGCTTCTCTTTTTACGTATTTTTGTTAATTTTTAATGAAAGTATTTTCTATATTGACATAAATAGCTGCTTTAAAAAAAAATTTTATTTGAATAACTATTTTAATCGAAGCAAACAGTACTTACTATGTAACAATAATAATATTGATTATTGATAACGCAAAATGGTTTGAATAAAAAAATATTTATTAAACCATATATCGGTTGATGATATATCGATATATCGATGTTATCGATATATCGATGTGAGCGATATATCGAAATTATCGATATATTGATATATCGATATTATCAATATATCGTTATTATCGATATATCGATGTTATCGATATTATCTATATATCGATAATTTTCCTTCCGATATCGATATTCGATATATCGATAATTATCGATATTTATCGATAATTAGAAATTTTTTCCCGGCCCTAGATATAATAAAGATTGCGTCAACATATAAGTCACAAAACGGAAGATGACTGGAAGACAAATGGATATGTGGTGCTGTCCTGACGTTTTCCGTCAAAATCGGTACATAAACGAAACCTGGTACATAAGCATCTAGTACGTTTTACAACAGTTCTGTCAACTGCCAACATACCAACTTCCGGTATTCTACTTCCGGTGAAATTTTTGTTTTGTAATTTTTTTCAGTTTTTTCATTGTCTTTATGCACACTACAGCCTACGATAATAAAGTGATTATGATGAAACCAATGAAAAAGGTTTCAATTGGTGTGAGAAGACAATCATCATCTTTTGGAACATACGGATTAAAGTGGCGGGGCTGGGGGGGCGGGGGAGGTCTACCATACCACTGCTGACTTTTCACACTTTGTTTTTAAAGTTTGTTCGGAACATACAGACTTCATTCATAAATCAATTTTAATGACACTTTGAAACAAGATGGAGAATCAAATGAAAAAGAACTGATTAGTTTTTGAACAATAGTGGGATAAGTGGTGGGGGGCCCCCCGAACACCTGTTTATTGTTTCAATGTTTGTTGGGACAATCCAACATTCGTTCGTGAATGAATTTTGTTGACACTTTAGAAAAAGATGCAAATATATATTACCAAGTTTCCTTACGAAGTTTCAATAAGCATTTATCGCAATATGCAGTGGCCATTGGCTCTCCCAGTACACAATAAACTATGATTATATTTTCATAATCCGAATATGAGTGTTTACACTCGAAACGCGTAATAAAAACTGTATACAAAAACGTTTGTTTTGTGTATTCCAATAACAATAACATAAATTATTGATTCATTTAAAATGATTGATTTACATTGATTATTGATTGATATACTGCTAAGGAATTTTAATTGCTTAGACAAGAACATTTCAAAAAGTTACAGTAGTAACATTAAACCTCATTTCGAAGTCAACAATTTATTGGTGGATTGGTGTGGTAATAAGTACTTTCAGTCCATCCATCCAAATCACAGGTGGTCTTATTTACCAATAAGAGAAAAGTGCCAGAAACACCAGGTCTGTCTCTTTTCGGTATGCAGTTAAGCTACTCAGATGAGGTTTAATGTTTAGGCATTATTCTCGTAAAAGTTTAAATGAGTCTCATTTAACAAAGGAAAATTGATAAGGTTGTCATTTTTTTGACAATATCGCCGATCCTTTGGACGTCATTGGGGTGTTAGTTCCAAAACCATCTTATGGATCTACACAGCAATAATCAAACCAACACTTGCTTTTGCACGTGTTCTATGGAAGCCAAAGACGGAGTAAGAATACATCCGTGCTAAGTTAAATAACATTCAGATAATGGTTTATGACGGTATCAGAGGCTCAATGCGTACCACACTGGCTTCTTAACATCTACATGTGGAAAACATGGCTAACAAGGCCGTTTACAGACTACATGTGTCAAAAACGTGGGTAAACAAAACAGAGGGAAAACATGCGGATTTGGTCACATAGTTGACAGATTATGGATAAATTTTCCCGAAATGGATATATATAGTGACGTCATGACCAAAGTATATAGCTTTGAGAAGCCTGCTGAATTGAATATCTCTTCTAGAGAGGAATTTGAGGGATCTTAGTCCGACCAATGTTCCAGCCGGACTCACGTTTTCTATACGGATTCAGCTCAGCCCGTTTTTTATACGGACTCAGCTCTGTGGTTACTGTCCTAACAGGACATGGACACTTAAAGCGACACCTTTTTACCAAGCGACTTATAGAAAGTTCTCTCTAGAGATGTTGTATTGAAGAGGACTCTTTACACTTGTTGTGTGTACGCCCGGCCCTTTCTAGTATCAGAGCTAGGATTTTTGGCTCTAACACTGTAGAGACCAACACCAACAAACTATCGTCAATACGCTGTAAGATTTCATTAATCAGACGGAGAGGTTTGTGGAATCCCTTTCTAATCTAATCTTCATGCAGTAGGAGTAGTTAATGTAGTTGAAAAAGATTAATAACTGTTTCGATGAGAAAAAAATTGCTTTGGCCTTATATCATGATTTTTAATTTCAAAATAGAAATATTTGAAATTAACTGAACTGCATTTTATTTTCATGTACACATTACGTGCGGTTGCTTCAACTCTATTGTTTTTTACCTGTTGTACAGCTGTTGAATCGATTTTTGCCATCGATTCACCATATCGACCACCGTGGCGAGGTTAAGATACCCACACTTTTGCTCATGATATAAATTAAATCATTTTTAAAACGAGATTTTTGCTTTAATGATCTTGCTAGGATGTAGATACCTTAACAAACAAAACCTTAACATTTATACTCAATTTTGGCAATTAATGTTGTCAAGCATTTAGTTGCTGTATTATTTCACCATATTTAGTAAGAATAATATTATTTGGAATTTAATTTATCAAAATTAAAAATATACTCATTTTTACAGACTTACTTGATATGCTACAGCGTTTTAGCTAAACAATTTTAAGAAAGACATCTTACCTGAAAAAAAAGGAAATATGATTTAAAAACTGATTTTTCATTTAAACATTTTATTTGGGAAACCTAATCACTAATTTTAAAAATATAGTTTACTGAGCGTAAATATACTTTTTATTCGCCTACATATTAAAGTGTTACTTTATTACTGTGATTTGCGGCCTTAAAGTATCACTGTTCAACTATTTATTTTGTTGTCATAGCTACGTCCAAAAAAGTAAAAAGCATTTGTGTTTATTTAAATTCTATGAAAAATAAAAATGTTCATAAAAGCAACTCTCAAATTCAAAATTTCATTATCCAATTAAAATAGTTGTTATCATTTGTTGTCATAGCTACACAATAATTTGGAAAAAATAATAAATATTTTGTCAAAGGTTACTTGTTCCACATATTTTTATTTTAAAATTTATGAAAATTTATAATTTTAATTTAGAATAAACAAATTGGTATCAACTTCCAATCAATATGTATGTATTATATGACAGGTTTTTTTTACAAAAATGTGCCACTTTCACAATACGCAAATATTCGTCTAGTGGTTTCATTATGATACCTCGTACTGATCTCCACACGAATATAGACTTCAGCCAACGTGCCGACGCCCGCAACAATTTCCAACTCAATATATCAATAAAAAAATGTAACATATTATGGCATGAGCTCACCCCCAAATTATCGTCGTTTGACCATCCGGCGCACGCCCCTGCTTTAAAACATTACAACGATAAAATTCCGGAACACTTTCTGCAAACAAATTCTCCAATAGTCATATTCACATAGGTTGGGCCCTTTTTAAATTTTTGTCATCTTGCCTTTCTCGAACCACCGTCATATCGTTTTTTGTCTCAGCTAATTATTTTTGTTTTAGCACAATAAAATATCGTAGCAATAATTTAACGCCGTAAACATTTAGAATTTTGGAAAACACAGTTTAAAATTTAAGTTTAACAATTTTTTGTTACGATTGAAATATAATTTTTTTCTTTTACTTTAATTTTAATTTTAATATTATAATAAAACCCGACCGCATCATGAACTTTTATATTTTCAGTTCTGAATCACAACTCAACAAAATTGAAAAATATTTTCTTTATATAATTTTAAAATTACTAAACAAGAGAGTGAAGAGGAGTTGATTCTATTATTAATTCTTTTGATTCATTTTTATTTAAGCAAAGAGATAACAAATGAATCTCGAAACGATTGTAAAAAGAATTCAATAACAAAAACTATTATAACCTTCATGTTTTTATAGGGAGTCCGAAGATTAGGTATACTGATCGATTGTTAATAAAAAATGTTAATGAAAAATGTAATAATGTCGTATCGTAAATGAAAAAATGGAGAAGTATGTTGATCATGACTGTTAGATTTTTGTTCAAACGATATATGTTTAACAACACGTAATTTGGCTTTCTAACCACTTTCAACAAACCCGTTTAAAACTCAAAAGTGCATTCTCGGCAGATCTATATTAATTTTTGAAAATTTAATCAAAGCTATTCTGTAGCTGCCCATTCTGATAGTCTCTTTTGTGGATTCTTTAAATTTTCATTAATCATTCAAACTTAAGTTTTACCTCTACCGGACGGCGGACTGTGATTTGAAATGTCTCCAACGAATTGTCTCCGATTTGAAATCTCACCCTAACATTAATAAGTTAAGTAAAACTTAAATTCATATTCTTACTATATTTTATTTTATTATTATAATTTTTAGCTGATTTATATTATCCAATTCAACAACAAAAACCTAAATAAAAGAAACTGTTGATGATTTATATTGCTTATTGTATAAAATTCTTAAACAACAAATAAATTAATATTTTTTTTTGTTTGATTTTAAGCCTCTAAGTTATAAAATTGATTTAAATAGTTTCCAAATGATACCGTAATTCATTAAAAATGACTGTTTGACGGAATATTTTGTTGAAATTACTTCCTGGATTTTGTATTGTAAAGTAATTGTTGTGTACAATAAAGAGATACGGCTTAAAGTTATTTAACTTGTCAGTTTGATATAATTGAATTTAATTTTTAATTTATTGATTTACCTTTTGAAGAGTGATGGTTTGAGGGATAATTTGTTATTCATGCATAAGGTTTTTTATGTAAAAAAGTTGGTTTTTAAGGTAATATTATTTATTGTTTATATTGGCTGGCAAGGTACACGGAATATTATTAAATATCATGTTTGTATATTTTTTGAAAATATTTATCACCTTGGTTAGTGTTATCTAACTGATATTGGTCGGAGCATGTAAAATCTCATGTTAACTTGTTCCTGACCAGACCTCCATATTTGTATTTTTTTTGATCTGGCCAGTTTTTGTTTTACGGCCAAATAAACAACACTAGCTAAACAACACCCTATTATTATGAGTTAATGTTTGCGTGGTCGGATTGTTTCACCGTTAAACTTTATTTATGATTTCCAATAATTTCAAAACAATTTGTTTGTGTTTTTCTTTTCCTAAACCAAAATTTTCGGTTTATTAATTTTCATTAAGTCAAATAAAAGCAAGTAAAAGAAAATCCTAAAAACACAAAATTTACAATACCATAAGAAAAAATCAATATAAAAAAATTCAAGACTCTTTCTACATTTTATTTTATTTATCATTATTATCAACTTTTTCAGAAGAAAAATAATAATTAAGTATACTTCATTTAATTTTAATTTTTTATTTAATTATTCTGGAAATATGAGATCGGTTGAGTGGAAAATATTCCTATTGATTGTTTACTTTAAGGCAAAAAACGAAAATGTCATCAAAATTTTGATAAGATGTTTTGTTTTGTTTTTGATAAGAAAATACACTTTGATTAGATGTTTGTGATATAAAATAAAGAAAAACATTACTTTTACATAATTCATTAGATCGTTTAAATAAACGGTAAGATAAATTACAACACAACAAGAGAGAGAGAATAATAGATTCTATTATATCTAAAATAAATTTCAGAAGCATACTTAAAAGAGAAGGGATGGATGAAGGCTGTAGTAATTTCAAAGAGTGAATTTTATGACAAACTTGCAAGTTGTTTCTATTAGGTTTGCGAAGATTGCATAAAGCGAATTGTGCAAAAATATTGATTCAAAACTTTTACCAACGTTTCATGAAAATTGATGTAAAACTGTAGGCTACAGTAGGAACAAACACTTAATAAAATTATTTAAACGGAAGTAACAAATTGGAAGTTGGTATGCAAAAATATTGGAAACAGTACCATATACCGAGTATACCGAGTTTCATTAAAAGTCAGGATTAAAAGCTATTGGAGATTCAAACGTAAAGGTGTTTGGGAGACTCTCCGCCAAAATTTCATCAAGATCCTATGCAGGATTTATCGAAATCTATGCAGGAATTTTTATTCATCCCGCGCATTTTAGTTTTTCTCTTCCATTACCTTTCTTTCCTTTCCAAACAAATCCCTACCAAAGCAAGAAATTTTCCATGTGTTCTAAAAAAAAATATTACAATTTAATCAATATAAAATACACACCCTATATTTAATATTTACGACGCTCTTATTAATCACAATAAGTTCTTCTCGTTTTATTTTAAATTTATTTTGTGTTTGTCTGTGTACCAAAACAGGAAAAGTATTTCAAAACATTTGACTAGATTTATTTATTTCAATGAAAAACGATGACCCAAAAATGAACTCGTTCATTTTGTACTATAGTTCTTGTTATATGATGATTAAAAGATAAGCAAACATTCAATAAAAATGTTTGGATAAACATAAAGGGGATTCTGGTCGCACCATGTAAAGTATTGGACTTTATTATGGTATAACTGATTGTAACCGTGCGAAGTTGGATTAAAAAATCTCTTATTTTACAAATAATATTAAAAACATCTACCGCACAAAGGCGATTTAAGCAAAATTTAACTAACAAAAAAATTTATGGTTCTCCTTTGTAAGATTTATATCCATTTCCGGCACTGACAGCACATAATCTTCCAATTCATTGCATGTGTTGTCGAGTATATATAGTTAACTTCTTCATCTCTGGTTTCCTTTTAATTAAACTTTTAGTCGCACACAAATTAAAAAATTAAAAACTTCCCCAAATCATCTCAGTATAATGCAAGTCAACCATTTCCATATATCATCTCAATAAACAATTCTTTTTAAAAGAAAAAAAATTCTCAACAACTACAGACAACCATTCTACGTTTTATAAATTGCACAACCGTATTCTATCTACATATAATATTATGACTAAGCTTTACATGACAAGAATTTTTATTAATTTGTAGATAGAAACATGCGTTTGTTAATTAAAATTGAGTGGCGCAACATAGCAATTAACTGATAAAATGTTAAAAATTGGTTGATTTAAATGTAGCATACACAAATAATTTATATATGTTGAAACGAATTAATTTAATTTAAAGGCTGGAACCAAAATAAATTAGCAAATCATTAGAGAATTTAAATACTCTTGCTTTTAGGGTAAGATTCGAAATAGTTCGTAGTTATAACTGGGAACACCGAAAACTTGAAATGAGAAAAACAAATACCAAACTCTGCACAAAGAGCGGGATTCCGATACAAATTCTTTCTGCACAGGAATCATATCAAACAAAACTTTGTTCCTGATAAAAAAAGTAACCAAGACTCGCAACGCAAACGTGCCAAAAAGATTTCTGAATAAGCGGCTTACTGGTGGATTGAAAAAATTGCAAAACTGCAAAACGTATAAAACCGATCAAGACCAAAAATTCAAGCAGCAAAAGGCTGCTAATTGCTTGAAAGCTGGAAGAATAGTAAAGCAGGGTACCTAAAGCGGGAATCAAAACAAGCAAGCAGTGCTTTTACAGGGACCTATGTGTGGAAGGAGATCGAGACGAATGGGGCACACTATATAGAACCGTCATGAAAACGTAAGCAGACATATTAACCAGCTTTAACAGGCTCTGACTTATTATTGAAAGTTGTTACCACCTTATTTACACATCAAACAGACTACCTGCTATCAGTAGTAAAAAAGGTTGTACCTAAAGATGTACCGCCAATCACACAAGAAAAAGTTTGGGAATCCGTTAAGACAGTTAGAAAAAAAGAGGCCCCAGATCCCGATTACATTTTAAATATTGCCTTAAATAGCGCAGTCCATGCACAACTAGACAAATTTTTAGATTTTTACAACATTTGTCGTAGGGCAAAAGAAAACTAGAAGAACATCCAACAAAAGATCAATTTGTTTTCTTGGGTACTGCAGGAAAACTGTTGGAAAGCATAATACGATGGAACTGGAGTCGTACACTCAGAAGAGAGCATCTGTGTACTGACTCAGCGCACTGCAAACAACATTTGTTTCGAACGGAATTAAATGATGCCACATGTGTTCTTGCAGGGATGATACCAATTTATAGAGCGTCAAAAACATTCACGTCTACACTGAACAAAAATCTCATAAAATTGTTCGTTAAATTAAAAAAAACAGTGATTATCGATCTTTTTCCGTTGGCTCAATAAACGATTTATTAATATTACGAATGATTTCATTTTATTAATAAATTGTTTGTTGATCCAACAAAAAGTAGTTTATTAATAGCTGTTCATTAAAGCAACGAACAATTTTATTGGGTTTTATTAGCTAAAACGATGAAAGCATTCAGAAAAGAGGACGATGGTAATGGAACTAGCACGTAAAGTAGGCTATTAAACTATTAAGTTTCTTACGGGTTATGGATCTTTTAATTTTTAACCACATAAATTTATAATTAAAGACTCTTCAAACTGTTGCAGAGTTGCAAGTCAGAAACAGAAATAGCAGAGTACGTATGGTTCTATAGTTCAAGTTTCCTGCAAGAAAACAAAGCAACAATAGTTAACCAAACAGAAACGAGCAAGGGTATGGAAGAGCAGAAATGCAGGAATGAACCAAAGGGAGGCACCATAGTGGCTTTACGTTTCCTGTGAGGTATGCACCTAACGGCAGTTCCAAAGGATATGATGAATGGTGTATGGCGTTTTAGTGTGGAGGTCTATTGCACGTCGGAAGACAGCAAAGAACTCTCAAACTGATTTCATGAGTGTTCCCTCACCACTGTTTTAGGGAATAATTTTCAATTGCGTGCGGTACGCCATTGTTTTAATAAATTGATCAAATTTCCTTAGTAACATTAAAAAATTAAAATCCGGCTCGAACGACTATGAATTTTTTAACTACGGACACCTTTTTGAATATTGCTTCTGTGTTTTAATACAAAAAATTTAAACGAAACACAATTGGTTATTTTGAAAAAAAAAAACAACAAGGGCTTCTTCGGTTGATAATGATTTTATTAATTGAATTTTTAATTCTTCAGGAATAGTTTTTTGCTCAGCATATTGAACTCACATAAGATCAGAATTTTTGATTATGTTAATAACGCAATTTTTTTTTTAATTTGGCGTTATAGCTTTTATAAAAAGTGTAGTAAATATGCAGCAAGTATCGTACAATACTGTTACATTTTCATCAAATTAAGTCAATTTTGCGTTGATACATTAAAATATATGGTTGCAAATTTGTAGTAAGTCTATAAAAAGCCATTCAGGCTTTATAAAAAACGATACATCTAGTTGCGTTAGAATTACAAAAAAACTAAATCCACTTGATTGTTTCGATATTGTTCCTTGTATTGTATTTTCATCAATATTTTGTGATGCCCGATTAACAAAGCATTTCCACCGAATAGGAGGAAGATTAGAAAACCAAGCAAAAAGTTGCCAGAGTTGCAGCTGCGCTTACTAGATTACATAGCTATGGGAACAATTAATCATTGGCTCGCGATCAGTTCTTGCTTAAGTGATATGGGAAGTGACGAAAACGTTAAACCAAACTCCATGTATTTTTCATTATTTTTTATAAAATGTAGCAATACCATTTTTTTAACATACAATTTTTTATGCAAAAATATTATTATGAACGTTATATTCTCATATTAAAGTTAAGAAAGGTAGCTAGTTACACTAATGGCAGTAATAAATTTGTAACACCATCACAAAATACAACTGTCTTGATGAGACTGTTAGCGTATTTTACCAAAACACTATCCAAGGCACAGACCAAGTAGCTGCTCCAGTTCATAAATCTTAAGATAGAGTGATAGACGTATTAAATGCAAAACATATGGTTTAAAAGCGCTTTGAAAATTCGCCATTAACTTTATTTGTTTTAATAGTTTTAATTTTGTGTATAAGTAAAAAACGACAATATTAAAAAAAGTGATTATAATATCTCTTATATTTATGGAGAATTCATAACATCACGACCTTCTGAAAATTGTTTAGAATTGTTTGTGAAGACTTAGACACAGTTTCATACCGAACGCGAAATCGTTCAAAACGATATAATACTGAAAATAAATTAGTGAAAAAGTGAGATTGCAACACAACTTTTACTTTTCTTTAAAAATTATTCTGAAAGTTTTTATTGAATTTCTTTTGCCTTCTTTCTCGCCGTTTGAGATAATTTTCATTCAAATTGAACGAGATTTTGGACATGAATATCAACTGCCCACAATGCTAATCAATTGCCATATTTTCCAACATAAAAATTTTCAAAATAAACATTTACGAATTATAAATTACAAGAAATAAATGAAACAGTGAATTGTATGAAAAACTGCTAGAGCCTCAAAAATTCAAATATTTATTTAAGTGCAATAAATGTTTATGGGGGATAAATAGAAATGATAATGCTTGAGAAAAAAATTGTTAAAAAAAATATTTTGAAAAAAGGTAGAAAACTACTTTCTTTACGACCAAAGTTGAAATTGTCACTTACAATATAGTTCTTACAAAGTACTAAATTTATTACGAGCTAGTGCGTAATGAGATAATATACAGATAATAAACTCAATTCAAAAGATAAAGCATAATTTTTACGAAATCTTCCAAATGATAAAATCCCTTTTTTAATTTTTCTAAAAAATAATGTAAAGCTGGTTTTAAGATGAAAATATGAAGAAGCTGAAATCTCACAGCTCTGAGATATCAAGACTTTGGTCTGGGTTAAGGATTTTGATATAGTTTTCGGCACAAAACTTTTATGAGGACATGGTTTTTAGTTTTGGACAGCTATGTATATCAAACATAACTTTTTGTTAAAGTAAAAGTATTTATCTTTGTTTAAAAATTAATTACAAAACTAACACGAAACATCAATACATTGTCGGAAAATTATATCAGATCATAAAGTAACATAATTTAGTGAAAAGATTATACAGACAGCAAACTACTCAAAAACCTCTGCATTTAGCGTTTCGAGAAAATATTACAAATTCATTCACTTTAAAAATTCCAAAAATATTGTAAAAATTAAATAAAATCAAACTTTTTTCAAAATTCCAAAAATTTTCCACAAATTAGAATAAAATCCAGTATTTAAACTTTTTCTAAATTCCAATAATATTCCAAAAAATCTTAAAAATTCAAACTTTTCCGAAATTCTAAAAATATTGCGAAAATTCTTACAAAATCAAATATTGAATTTTTTTTCAAAATTCCAGATATTATAATAAAATCAAAAATTTAAAATTTTTCAAAACAAATTCCAAAAATTCTTACAAAATCAAAAATTAAAACTATTTCCAAAATTCTAAAAATATTGCAAAAATTATTACAAAATCAAAAATACAAACTTTTTTCAAAATTCCAAAAATATTTCAAAAACTATAACAAATTCAAACATTTCCATGTCCAATTTTTTTCAATTACATTTACGTCATAAAATCAGCTACATTTTTTTTCCCAAAAAATTATCAAAAAAAATAAATGAAATAATTTTTTGACACACTTGACATTATTTTTTTGACAAACTTATAATTGCCGCAGGAGGGATCGATTTTGATCGATTATGATCAATGTTGATCTACGGGTCTGACTACCCTGCGTACTCCAGTCCCTGCCATTGACATATGAGTTAGCGTGAGATATCACATACCACTGGCAATGACAGGAGATGTCATTAGCCAAGATGATATCTTAGGGTGCTGGCGGACGAACTTTAATTAGTCAACGGCAGCACTTCCAGTCTTAGCTGGGCAGCGTTCCGTAGCGGTACCGCTCATTAGCTCTTCCGAAGAATCGAACCAACACGTAGTTATGTGTGGGCTTTGTGCCTCGATTAAGGTGGTGGGCGGTGCGTCTGGGGTTCGCTGCATCAGCTGGATTATTGGCATTTAGTTTTGTTTTGTTTTCTGCAAATTTCTCACAATTTGTTTTTCACTTATTATTTTGTTATTATTTCTTCATCTTATCATGAAATATTGGCATATGTCATATTTTGTAGTATGATAGGATTTTTTACTTAGTTATGCATTTTAAAATAAAACACAAAAAAATAAAATAAACATTTTGATATATATATGGCAGTACAACCGAAAAAAAATAAGTCTGCAAGTGGTAAAGCAAATTTGCGCAATCCACCCGCCCATAAAGCGGCATGTCCACGGAATTTGCAGGGACAAAACATATATGAATCAATAAAAAATTTTAAAATACATGTTCAAAACATCTGCGGATTGAACGCTAACCATGACCACGTGCAACATCATCTTGAGCACGACAAACCGAACATTCTATTCCTTACAGAAACACAAGTTTCTGAAAATTTTCTCTTTATAGAATCGCTTAATTCCAAATATAGGCTCGAATCAGCTTTCAAACTCCATCAGGGCGTATGCGCATTCATTCATGAGAGTGTTGCGTACACGCGCTTTCCAAATTTTGAACTGCACGGTGACGGCTTCAATACAATGGTTTTAAAGATTTGTCTTCCAGAAATGACTTTTTTTACAATAGCTTTATACCGGTCCCCCAACAAACGTAACCCAAACTTTTTTAATATACTGACAAAAATTATGGACGAGATTAGAGCAAAGTCCCCTAATTGTGAAGTTATCGTTACCGGTGACTTCAACGTCCACAACAAATCATGGTTGGAATTCTCCAAATCGACCGACGATGTTGACAATAGTGGAAAACTGGCAGAAATTTTTGCCGCGTCTCAGGGCCTATTCCAAATTGTTAAAAGCCCGACTTTCACTCCCCGTAATGGTGGTGATAATAGTTTTCTACTAGATCTCTATCTTACCACAATGCCAGATATTACGAGTGTCGATGTTGCGAAAGGTAGTATAGGAAATTCTGATCATTATTTAATCTCATCAGTTATCAAAACTGATTTACTTAAAACTACAGCTCCCAAACCCCGTAAAATATTTCACTACTCAAAAATGGATAAGAGTGGTCTTCAAAATTTTTTCCATGGTTTCCCTTTCGACCGTCATTGTTTTTACACTGACAATGTAAATGTTTCTGCTCAAAACTTTACAGAAACCATCCAATTTGCTATCAATAAATTTGTCCCTTTCTCCATAGTAAAACCCAAACAAAAATACTTGTATTCGAAAGCTGCCAAAACGGCACTTAGAAACAAACGTAGATCATTTAATATTTGGATTCATAACAAAACTCCCACTAATCGATCCCAATATCTAAAGGCCAACAAAATATCTAATCAGATTATCTCAAACGAAAAGTCCGAAATTGACAGAGCGAAAGCCTCAAAACTTACGTCTATGTCTGTTTCTGACAAGAGTTTCTACAGTGCCATTAATTCTTTAAATTCTGGTACAAAATTTTCTATTCCCCCTATTATTGATGGTGATTTAATCGTCAATGATCCCGCAAGAAAAGCTAACTTGTTCGCTGAACGCTTTGCTCTGAACTCCACTGTTTTGGAAACTCCTAAAGAAATACCCCAAATCCAGTCTTCAGGAGTTAATATGAATGAACTTCACTTCAAACCCAAAATAGTCGCTAAACTTTTAAAGGGGTTAAACATCAACAAAGCATCAGGAATGGACAATATTCCACCCATTATTTTAAAAACCTTTTCCAAAGAACTTGCACCAACTTTAACTAAAATATTCTACCAATCCTACAAATCTGGTATATTTCCCTCGTGCTGGAAGTTGGCAAATGTCCAGCCCGTCCCCAAAAAGGGACCAAAATCCGATATCTCAAATTATAGGCCAATAGCTTTACTATCGGTCCTATCCAAAGTCTATGAGCATTATATTAATACACATATTTCAAAATTTCTGGAAGAAAATCATTTAATATCCGACAGCCAATACGGTTTTCGAAACAAAAGATCAACTACCGATCTATTAAACTATGTAGCGCATTGTTGGAACAGCATACTTGATAAAGGTGGTGAAACATACGTTATCGCTTTAGACATCTCCAAGGCATTCGATCGAGTCTGGCATGCCAACTTAATCAACAAGCTCGTTGCGTACAGTTTTCATCCCAATGTTGTGAAGCTGATTCAAAATTTTCTATCCGACCGATACATTTCGGTAACCTTAGACGGATATTCTTCTGAGTCTAAACTAATTAACGCTGGTGTACCCCAAGGCTCAGTATTGTCCCCAACCCTATTTTTGATTTATATCAACGAATTGTTGAAAATCACCAGCAACCCAATAAATAGTTTTGCAGATGATAGTACTCTGCACAAGTCGTTCGAGCCCCTTCCTTCAAAAGGTAAAATGCACGAACGAATTAATCCTGCCCGGAGAGACGCTGCCATAAACGTGAACAAAGACCTGAATAAAGTCGCCGACTGGGGTGACCAAAACCTTGTCAATTTCAACTCCACCAAAACACAGCTGTTGATTGTTTCCAGATTAAAGACCGAGTTCCCCAAAGATATTTTATTTAGTATGTGTGATGAACCAATAGGTGAATGTAAAAACATTCGTTTATTGGGTGTCACAGTTTCAAATGACCTACTCTGGAACGATCATGTAATGGCGATGGCAAAAAGCGCGTCTAAAAAACTCGGCCTCCTAAATAGATGCAAAAAATTTTTCACTCCATACCAATTGCTCCATGTTTATAAGTCTTATATTCGTCCCTGTATGGAGTACTGCTGTCAAGTTTGGGGTGCTGCCTCTGTTTCCATCTTGGCCCTCTTGGACTCTGTTCAAAAGCGAGCTATACGAATTGTAGGTGATCGAACTTTGACATCAAAACTTGATTCCCTACAACATCGTCGCACTGTTGCTGACCTCGTTGTTTTTTACAAATATCGTCATCAGCAGTGCTCAGATGAAATCAGCGGCATCATGCCTCAAACTTATTCTTACCCCCGTTCCACTCGGCAATCGGCTGCCGCAACCAGTGAAACGGTAAAGATCCCGCGCTGTCATACTGGCAGATCGCAGAGAGACTTCTTTGTCCGAACTGCGTACAAATGGAATAGTTTGCCGGAACACTTAGTCTCAGGTGGCTTCAACCCACAGATGTTTAAAAAAAGCGTTAATCTACACCTCAGAACGCCAGTTGTTGTGGGACCCAGGTCTAGACCTAGGTCTTAAAAGGTATTTATGTGTTGTTGTGACACATATTCTAAACCCTATTACACAACACATTTTATTAAAAAAAAAAAAAAAAATAATTCTCTATAATTATAATATATTTTCATGTCATACAAATTATTAATTTTGTTTTTTTTTTAAAATTGGGTAAAAAATATATAAAAAATTTTCTTTTGACACACTGACAACATTTTTTTGACAAACTTATAATGCAATAATCTAGTTTTTGATCTCACATACCAATCCTGACCATCAAGATTTCTCCAAATTCAATGTTGCTACTCGTAATCACTTAAAATGAACGTTTTTTAAGCCAAAAATATGAAAATTTCCGTGTTTTGACGATTTTTTGACACATTTCCGGTGCAGTTATCGAACACAGCGTCCTTTCGGACCCGTCCCTTTAGTATACCTATTTTTAGAAAAATAAAATTTTGAAATCCCTCCAGCGGTTTTTTAGGTTTCGTAGGTAATGACGGACGGCCGGCCGAAAGACAGATATTAATTTTTTTTGCTTTTTTAGAATCAGTAGGTCTCAAAACGTCGAGAAATGCCAAAAAAAGTGGGGCCTAAAAGTAAGAATTTCACTTTTGGCTCAGGAATGTAATACTTAGGTCTTACAGACCGAAGTAACAATAAGTAACAATAAAAAATAATATGCTATCAATTTATAAAAAGGTGTCATCAAAAAATTCCATAACGAATTCATCCAGGAACTTCAATGAGTCTCGCCCGCTATTATTAAAAAAATAATCGTAATACGATCATTTCTTGTTAAGTAATTATTTTTTATCTTTTTCTAGTTTGATTAAAGAAAAAGTATAGTCCACAGAGTGGACTTTACTTTTTCTTCAGACTCGCACAGAATGATAATATTAAGTTTTATGAATTTCAAACCTTCATGCTTGTGTTTCAAACCTTCATGCTCGTAGAATATTATTATCATTCTGTGCTCGGTCTACAATTTACTATTATTATGAAATTTTGTATAACGAAAATTTGGGGTTAACGAACGAAATTTGCTGCAACTCCCAATTTTTAAAACATATATGCAACAAAATTTAAGTATGCATACATTAAACAATTTTATTAAAATACCTAGGTTTCTTTTTTACTTATTTTTAGAGTGGTTCGAACCAAAAGTTCTTTACACAGTAAAGACACAGCAAATGATTTGCCTTCATCTCATAAATCAGACATGCTAAATTAATTCTCTTGATCAGTAGATAAGCTTCTTTTAACTTTGTCCCTAATATGCATTACGCTATCGAGATAAAGGTTATTAATTTAAACATAAATTACCTCACATCAAGGAATAATAAAAATGAAAACTAATGCCTTATTGTAAAAAAGTATAAAACTTATCATTTTATGACAAGAAATAAAATTCAATTTAATGGTTATTCACCGTAAATCCTCACAAAAATATATATAGAGATAACGGTACAAATGTGATTTGAAGCTTTTCTGTTATCCACTTCAGAACAGATCATTTCGATTTTTTTTTAAACGTTGGGTTTCTTTACTCAAAGATTTTTATCTTATATTGAGATCATTAATGTTATGGCGATTCTTTTTTACTATAGACACATATTTGTAAAGTAATTTCAATTTTCTGTTTTCTTTTGGTTAAGGTATTCTCGTCTTACAATCGATAATTAGCTTAATACTTTTTTTCTGTTATATGAAAAGATTTCATAATTGAGAAAAGAAATTTATTGTTTTTATGATTATTATTATTGTTATTTTTATTATTGCAAAAATTAATTGAAATAAATTAAAAACGTTATTAAGTAATGAATAAAGTAATATGGGTAAAGGGGAAGAGAGAAATTATATTTTATGTAATGCGTAAGAGTGGTATTGAGTGGTATGATATCGGGCGTGAGGTAGCTAAAGTGCAATTCTGGGTTTGGAAAATACTTTCAAAAAAATTCCAAACGATTTGTAACTGTGAACTGATCAATGGTTACACTAAGTTTTTATGGGAGGGGAGGGATATAGTAGTTCACATTTATGGTGTGATTAATACAATTACGAAGTTTTATCTTGTAGCTGTTTCCTCAAAGTATCAATACATAAAATGGGATGCGTATGCTCATCTCATGTTTAAAAAACAAGTGGATTTAGAAACAATTGGAAAATGACAAAACTGAATTAAAATGAGTTTATTGATTTTGTGTTCCGTGCTTAAATTAGCCATGCTCTGTAGAGATTGATTTCCCTTGACTAATTTTATTAATGTAAAGATTGACAAATTGAGCGAATTTGTAGACCTCGTAGCAACATGCAGATATACAAAATGGTAGCCGAAAACATCGTGAAGCTGAAGTTGGTTAAAAAATGTTATGAAAAAATAAAACATAAAAATTTATTGATTTCATTTGAGAAAACAATTTTTTCAAAAATTTACTGTAAGCCAAGTAAATTTAAATAAATAGAATATATCCCAAGCAACACAATAGGTGATTTTCAACTACAGTTTGGTCTAAATTTACCTAATTATGTCAAAATTACGTCGATTCAACCAGTTTTCTTGACTTTCAAATAAATTTTACTTATAGGTAGTTAATTAGGTTGATTATACGTATTTTTCGCCCAAAAAAATTATATCAAAATAATAGTAGAATTTAAGTTAAAACCAGCACACACCTATACCTAATTTTTACCTAAAATCAACCTCAAAGTTAATTTTATTTTGAACACGTAATTTAGTCGCAAAATGAGGAGAGTTTTACCACATTTTTCACCTATTTTCAACCTCAAATAACATTTTTTCTAAGTTAAAAAACAAGGAAAATTACACCTAATTTTACCTAATTCTTCACTTCATAGTAAGCTTAAGCCTTGTAAGGTAATTTATAATCAAAAATTTGGTAGAAAATAACTTAAAATCTAATCTATAAGTCGATTATACCAAAAATACTATTTTATTGTCGACCTCATTTCCGAATTTAGTAAAAATTTACTTAAATAAGATACCTATTTAAATGATGTAATTTAACAAAAAAAATTATACGTAATATCTTATTGCTGTAATTACAAATATTGGGAAAAACATTTTTTTGTAGGATGATGTACAATTTTGTTTGATGCAATTTTTGTAAATTTAATTTGAATTTACATATTAGATAGAATTTTTATTGATTATTTTCAAATTAAACCAAAGTTATTTAGTAAATAATGAAGCTGAGTAATTTCATTCATTATTTGTACCGACTAAAGATTAAATAATTATAAGATTTTCATATATATATATGGGTTATATTTATTATTCTATAATGAAACACATATTGGGTTTTAGAAAGAAATTCAATAGACAATGGAAAATTAAATCTCCATAAAAAAGTTTAATTGAATATGCCATTATACTTGTGCAATTAGCAGCAACAATACTTAAATTTTTATACAAAACGATGTTGGTGTACCAATAGGTAGAAATTCACTAAAATAGAACGCGTAGAAATTCAAATGCAACCAATTTGGTAGAATGTTACCAGTTTAAGTAGAAATTTCTTAAATAAAAGATTGCGACCTAATTTAGGTTATTGTCGACTTAAAATTGAGAAAAATTTTCTTTAAAGTCGAAAAAGTATGTGAAATTTGCTTTAAAGTAGATTTTGCTTAGTCCACCATATTCAAACTTATTTTTGTTTAAAGTATTACTCCGCCATATTGTTATATAAGTGAGATTTTTTGGTAAAAGAAAATTATTTTCAAAGAAATGAAAAAAATATGTTTTTGTATTATTTATTTTTTTTTGAAGCCCATTAATATTTTTAGAAGTACAATCCTAAAGTTTATCAATAATATTTTTTTCGTTATAAAAATTCATTTTAAACCATTTTATTGCGAAATATAAAATTAAAATTTGTTATAAATTATATATTAAGTGAAAATTAATTTTTTCATCTTTTTCGAATTTGACATGTGTTGCCCAAATACATATTATTTTATAATTGGTAAAAGAGAAGATAAAATTGCTTATAATATTACCTTGTAGGTAACTTACAACTAATTAGGTTGAAAATAGGTTCAAATTAACCTAAATCGACGTCGATTTGACGTGGAACCTACATAAATTAGGGAGAAATTTACTTAAATAGGGAGAAAAAGTAGGAAGAAAAATACCTAAATAGAATATTTTACCCCTAAAATTACGTCGAATCGACGTCGAATTTTTCCCCACATTGGTCGATTCGATGTCGATTCGATGTAATTTTACATCTAATTATTAAGGTTTTATAACCTTTAAGTCGAATTTTAAATACAATGTTACCAATTTTCGACTTATTTTGTTGCTTGGGATATAAATAAATAAAAATAAATAAAATTTGTTAACAGAATTTGTTGATAAAACCGTGAATTTTTTTTCAGCATTTGCTTTTAATTTTATAGACCCTGAGCATTTTTTGCTATTGAAATATAATTTAATTAATTAAATTCTTCAACATTTTTAAGTAATTCACGTTAGTTAATTTCAATACGTGCTTGCAATAATTCATAAACTAAACACGCGGTGGAATATATGCAACGATACGATCTTACAAGATCGCAATGAAATACAAAACAACATTGTATTCGACCATAGTTAACACGATTCAATATTTGAAACATAAAAAAATTAAAGCATCGTCACCAATCACGTATTATTAATTTATTCTAAAAAGGATACAACAATAACAAATAAAATACAGCAAAACTTCAAGCTGCAATATGATATTGTTAAAATGCATTGAGCATATAGTCAGTAAGCAGCATATTGTAGATTAAATAGTGTAAATACAACATAGCTTTTTACTCCAAAATCCACCGTTATAGTTTCTTAAGTTATTTAAATATTATTATAGTTTAGCGATAGTGTTCGTTTGTTTTCCTGTTGTTGTGAAATAAAAATAGAGAGATACCGCACACTGAGGAAACTTAAAGTGACATTACTTGCTACCAAGTATTCGAATTCAGAATTATTGATGATTATTTTCAAAGGTAATAAACAAAACGCAGTTTCACCGTAATTTCCCTATCGTGCACTTGGCACTTCGGCACCGTGATTGCTTTTTAAAGACTAAATTATCCAAAGAGCTACATATACTGGCAGGCTTAACCAAGCCGGTGAGGTTAAAAAAGAAAATCAAAGCAGAGATGAAGATCAAAACCTATGTTAAGACGAGACACAAGCGTTGAGATCCAAGTGTGTAGCTTTTGATACCAAACGTCATCCAGTTTCTAGCGAATTCAATTATTTTGTTGGATAAAATAAATTGAAACAAAAAGAACGATGCTTCTCTAAAAACATCACTAAGCTCAACAAATTTGCGTTCGCTGGACTCGATAATTGTTCCTGATTTATGAACACATCCTCATTCGATTCGGTAACACAAGTATTAAGAGCGAGAACAGAAAACCTATCTTAGCTAGGTCCAATTGCATTTTGTATTTTCTGCCTTAGCCCTGCAATCTGCAATCGGGATTGAAAACTCATACAGTTCAGAAGGCCATTTCAAATATGGACTGACTGTTGCCACCATAACGTCGGATGTATATTGTTAACAGAATATACACTGTTACACCAATATCGTTGTGTCCGCTGGTCAGAAAAAAGGGTGGGAAACGGACGGACAATCCGAGCCGCTCAGCGATGTAAAAACAACCAAGAAGTTTGGCATTAGAACAAAAGCTAGTGACCAGCAAGATGCACATAACCTTCAATCCATACAGCTTAAATAAGCAATCCAATTGCTCAGCCACATAAAAACGTGCGAGACATAATGTCCACTTTCATACTATTATTGGCATGGTCACGAAGAAGATCTAAAAATTCACATTATCACGTCGATTATTAATATGCTACTGGGACGAAAAACTACGATCACACTAGGAAATCAGTAATAGAGATGAAAATTGCTCTTCTGTCGTGAATAGGTAGTCCTAGATCTGGTGATAAATATTTCGTACCTTCTGTTTTTAAGGGAGACAATCAAAGATGTTTAAATGCAAGCTCACTTGGAACTTACACTAGAAATATATCTTGGGGAAAGCAAACAAAGAGTTGATTTTCATATCGTATGTCATTTATTTATTGATCAATTTGACATTTGTTGATATGTATTTTATTTAATTGGTTTTAATTTAATAATTTAATTCATTTTTTCTAAACTTTTAAACATATACAGCATATTTCATATACGTCCAAAGGCGAGGAAATCAACATTAAACGCAAGGCATTTTGGGCTTGCAGAAACATATTTAGGAAAATTTGATGACCAAGTTCCTACCATATTTTCTGTAAAATAACCGACATAGACCGACAATTTATTGTCAAAGTAAAGACAAGTAGTGGCATTTAGTGCTAGCTACGCGTTTGATATATGGACGACTCTCAAACTAACGATGGCACTAAGGAAGGGGTGTTGGGTCTGAATTTCAATCGGACGGTAGTCAGTATTTCACGTTGAAATATTGTCCAGCTATTAGTATAACTGATATAACTATAACTGATTGCACATTTAAAAATTTTCTAAACAACCTGTCTCATCTCTTCTTAAAACCAATTGATTTAGATATAAAGACTACGAAGAACTTAGTATGGTGTAAGTAGAGCCTTTTAATAGGTTTTTCGTCAAAAAAATATTCGATCAACTAGAATCGAAACATAAACTCACATAAGACCAAAATATTTCTAAAACAAGTTCATTTTCTCATAAAAATAAATATCCTACATGAACGAAATAAATTAAACAAAACAACATCAATCTCGGACACCAACGAAAAAAAATAAAAATATATTTCCGTCCATTATTTGGATTTTAATTGTATTTTCCTGAACGAAAAAAAACCTACACGAATTTGATGGAATACTATATACCTCGAATACATTATTTCCACAACATCATCCACTTTGGTTGCAAAAAAGGGATTCAATTAAAACAAAGTGTCAAATGTGTACTTGATTTTTCCAAACTGATTTTAAATTGTTTTCTCTCGTTTGGTTTAATTTTGCTTGAAAATTTAATTTTTTTTTCATGTTTGTATTCCATTTTAAATCTCTTCAACTCAATTTTCATTTATTGTTTAGGAAAATGATTTTTTATTTGTTCTTTTCTCTTTGCGAAAACGATTTATTTTCCAATCAGTGGATCGTTTAAGTGACAAAGTGGGGAAAACAAAAATCATAAGTTTCATTGAGAAGAGTTTTGTTGTTGATGATTGATTTTAATTTTTGAATAAATTGACTATGTTTTTAAAAATATGTTTTTGAGCAGAAAAAAAAACAAAATTTTAACAAATATATATTTAATTAAAATCATGGAAAAAATAAATTGTAATACCATCGAAAGAAATTTAAAATAAAAAAAAAACTAAACAAGATAATAACAAAAAATATAATATTCACTTTGAATTGTTATGAAAATATTCCGAAACCCTCGAGCTACACTTTTCCATATTATTGTTTAATGTTTAAAATGAAATTCTATCCTAACTTAAATATAACAAAGAGGAAAATGAATACTTTAAGTTTACGATTCTTAAGGTAAGAGGTGGAAAAATAAAAAAATAAGGAAAAAAATTTGTAAATTTTTGTTCATGAAATTCTATGTTATTATATTGAAATTACACTGTAAGTTCTTTGTTGCGTTTTCCTTACCTTTCTATTACTTGGTGATCAAAGAGATTTTGTTTTTCATTTATTAAACAACAAAGCTAAAAAATGATAAAAATTAGCTCTGGGCTAAGATTTATATACGTTTTAATGCAATTTTGATAATTTTATGTTGGATCACGAAATTATAGGGGAATAATGACCTAGTTCTGATTCATAAGGCAATGATTTTGTTTTTAACAATTGTTTAAATAATTATATGTTTGTTGAAATTCTGGAGTTCCTTTTAAAGTTTTGTGGAAATAATCATATGTGAATATGGGATGGTTTTAAAACTTTTAAAAATTTTTTTATAAAACCGATGGTTAGCAAATTTATGTTAAAAATTAGTCCAACCTTAAAAAAATCAAGTGCTTTCAAAAATTACAAAAAAAAACTGTTTAGCGCTACCAAAAATGATCACCTTTCATATGACACCCCACTTGACATGATCAAAAATAATTTTTTTTCAAAAATTCTACCTTGAACATTTGAAATTATAACAACCAAAAAAAAATTTTAGTTTCGATTTAGTAAAATTCCTACATCCTTTTTTAAGTTTCTTCTTTTGTAATGTTTGCTGATAAGGAGACAAAACAAAATTTTACACTTTCGAAAATAAGTCGAAAACTGTGCTTTCGAAAATAAAAAAAAACTGTTTTGCACCACAAAAAAAAATCAACTTTCATATAACACCCCACTTGCTATGATCAGAAATAAATTTTTTTCAAAATTTTTAGGGGTAAAAAAACACTCTCGTTTTTGGCAATACTCAAAAACTAAGCAGTCGAAAATTTTTTCAAATTTTTTTTTTAAATATTTTCATCTTTTTTGATTTTTCTAAACCAAACTCGGTCCCTTAAAAAAAACTTTTGATCGATAAAATATAGATAAAACAAATATTTGAAATTTTTTGTTATCAGCAGGGGTGGGAAAACCCATTTAATAACTGTAAAAAATTTCAAATTGATAGCACTTATAGTTCGTAAATAAATCGATTATCTAGAAATTTGGAGGGACACCGAATAGGGTACCTTTTTTACTTTTTCAAAATACGGAACCCTAAAAATGACATATTATGTACCAATAATTAACATTTTCTATTAACCCATAAAACTGCTTCTACTAGTCTAAAAACATAGCAGAAAATTTCTCTTTAATACATACGACTTTTGTAAAAAACGATATAGGATCTAATATTATATGAAATTTCTCCACCAAGGGTAATCCATTACCACTTCCATTGTCCACTCTTGTCGAAAATCTTTCAAAACGCCAAAAGGTTATGTTTCCTAAGTTTCATCAAAGGCAAATGATATGAATTAAGTTATTGAAGTTATAAATAAAAAAGGGACAAAACGCCTTTTCCCCGTTGTGTAATTTTTGTCATAATCATTCAGAATTATGGAAAACCGAAATTAAAGCTTAAGCTTATGTAACAATTTTGATCCCAATCGAGTGACAAAACACTTGTATGAGACCTCCCTATTTTCCCTTCTAAAACTAAGACTCACCACTCCAAATGTTTATGCGCGAATTTTACCAAAATCAAATGATATGACTTTAAGTTATTGCACAATTAAAACAGCAGAAGTTTGGAATTTTATTTCTCGTGACATTTTGTTTTCAACTTACCTTTATGAAAATGTCTCCATTATATAGCAGTACTCTAATATCTAAATTATAAAAAACACACATACACTTCTTTTCATTCATTTAATTTTTTGTTTGTTAATAATGTCTTCATTTTATGCAATGCGTGTGATACTGTTTTTTTATACGGAACACTATTGGTGAGAGTAAAACGTGTTTTTCACAATATATCGACTATCTCGTGAACCATTAATCCGATGAACTTAAAATTTGAAGTGCTTATAAAACTAACCTATCCACACAAGATGAAGGGTTAAAAAATAAATAAAGTTGTGTTCGTTTGTTTTAGAGAGGTATGATGTAAAGCCTTTGAAAACATAAATTTTTTTATCGAGACGAGTAGGGTTTCATATGAAAGGGCTTCGTTTCCGCAATATTTAAAAAAATATTTTGGGAATTTTACACCTCACCATTTTTTGTATAATTTTGAAAAATGACGTTTTCTCGATGTTTTATGGCCCCGATTAACTCCGATCCTACTTCATCGAAAATCTTGAAATACATTTGCAATGATAGAAAATTGAGGAGGTTTTTAATGAAAAATATAGAAAAGTGGCAGATACTCATAACTATATTTATTAAAGGGGAGGGAATGTTAAGGGGTGAAAACATCATTTAAAACCAGATCGTGTGGGGTGTCATTTGAGCACTTGATTTTAGAAATATTGCCATTTTTTTTAGAATTTTGCAATGCATAGATTTTGAATTATTATCAATAAAGTGACCCAAAAAGTTGGTCCCCCCCCTTGCATTTCGAGCCTAATTAACAGAAAAATTTGAAAAAAATTTACAGAGACAGGAAGTTTGATAAACTCTGAATGAAAATTATAACGAACTCTCAAATAATTATATTTTTGTGATTTTAAGGGATTGGGGTGGGGAAGGGTGAAAAAATCTTTTTTGTCCCAATTTCAGAAACTTTGAAATTGTTATGTAGACTGGAGAACGATGACGTAGTTCTGTAAAGTTCCTTGATTCATAGATTCTCTGTTTTGTCATATATCCCAAATTTGCATTTCCCGCGACGTTCGAAACAAATTTTTTATAATACTTCATTCATAGTCATCCGTTAATCTAATTTTCCGCTACTCAAATTTATTCTTCTCATATAAATAATTTCACTATACTGAATTACAAACATAATTTCACCATACTAACTTAATTTAAAATCTCCGTGGACTCAAACCATAACTGCCAACTGCTCAATGTGTATTCAAACCTCAAATAGCTGTGCATATTTATCAATTCGTTTCTCTATTTTGAAATTGTATCCCGCAATCAGTATAAAAATTGTCTTCGAAACGTTATATTTATTATTATCGATTCTTCTTTCCGATATACATATATGCAGGTATATAATTCTTATCCTTGAGTTTTTACTGTAAAACAATTGTAGTTTGCTATTTCGTAATACGTAATCATCATAAAATCGGTTATGTACTTGTTTTATTCCATAATCATGTTGATTACATGTATATATCTTTCAAATGTTGTGCAAATGGTATATTTCATTGAAATGTTTTCACAATTCTATTATCAACCAGCGGTATGTATTTCTTAATGGGTAAAATAATTGCGAAAGTACGAAAATCTGCGTTATCTTTTCGATATTGATCAATTATAAATACCAGGTGCAACGTAGCTTTACCTCTCTTAATTTTTCATTAGTCCATCGTGACTGAGTCAACTATTGGATGTCAAAATTAACACGCAGCTGTTGATATAATTTTGTGGTCGGACCTCTGGATTTTGTTGGATGAAGGTGCCCAAAGAATAGGAAAATTATTGATGGTGGACGACATTTGACATGTTCAAGTGGATTGTCTACTCATTTATGCTAAGTGGTAATAAGATTGCACGATTCCTGATTATAAACATTCATGTGTTACACAAAGGAAAATCACTGCTGATGGACGACATTTTTCTTTTTGTACGTAAATACAAAAACCAATATTCAAGCAGCCAGTTCAGGTCAACCTTTGCGATCTCTGAGTAAGTTTTCTTTGTATTATTTGGTGATAAAACGTTAATTCGAGTCTGGATGGACTATCCATGCGATCGTCCAGTTTAATGTTAGATACCATTTTTGTTTTGTATGGCAGCTGTTAGAGTGATATCTGACATTTGTGTTAATGGTAGCAAGTAAAACCATAGATAAAATTTGTTTTTGATTATTAGAAAACTAATTGCGGGTGTGACTTGCCAAAAAGGTACACCGATAGACTATGATATGTTCGACTAACCGAAAAATAATTATATGTGTTAATTGTATAAACTAATTTGTTTGAAAAATAATTTATTTGTGCTAATGATAAGCAAATCAAGTTGGGTGCAACAAATCACATCCTTTGGGCTTGTTAGCCAAATTTATTTGTGTTATTGAAAAACAAATCAAATCCTGTTGGATTGTTAGAAAAATTTATTAGTGTTAATGATAATAAAGTCAAAATTTTTTTTGGATTATTAAAAAAATAATTTAATTGTGTTAATGATAAAAAAAAATCAAAACTTTTTTTTTCTGATTATTAGAAAAATAATTTATGTGTGTTAATTGTTAAAGTAAAATCCTAGATCAATTTTTTTTACTATAAAGAAAAAAAAATAACTATCCGTGTAATTGTAATATAAAAGAAAAATCAAAATTTGTCTAATTGATTTAACCGACCACGAATACATAGTCGTTGATAATATAATGTCTAAATTCGTGACTAGTGTGAATTTTCATAATTCTTATAGTAATAAAGATAAGATATATAGTTGATGTTAAGAAAAAGTACGTGTAGTATAAATTATCGATGTACCACTAATATAGGTGAATATATAGAAAACCAACGACCAATACCATATGTGTTTGATTATGAGTTCTGTATGTGAAGGGCGACTACAAGTTTGATTCACAGAAGCCGTGTTCCCGAGGGGAGTAACGGAGACAATCTCCCGTTCTTTCGACGGGTACTGGAAGGAAAATATATGACAGTTACTTCGCATTATAACCATCATTTTGACGCTTCAACGACAGTATAGCTTGCAAACAGCCGCCATTGCATGCTACCGTGGTTGTTGTGGTACTAGCAGACTATTCTCTCACCGTTCAACTGCTTGCGTCATAGCAATATATCAGATCGATACCACACTACTAATAGCTAGATAGTGGATCACCATTGCTTGGATCGATAACCGTTATAACCCCTTTGATCTATTGAACGATATTAATCAGCGGTAACTCTCAACTATTACATATACGTGCACTGTCATCTGATTCCACTGTAGTGACATCTTTTCGTGAAAGGAGCAGAGGGAGAGAGATGACAGACTAAAGAAGAGCAGGATAGAAGGAGTGTGGTTCACCACCACATGGGGTGAGTTATCTTTAGTTTCTTTTGTGTAATTTTTTTTTATTTTTTTATTTTAGATGTGCGAATGAGTATGGTTGCGTATATATGTGTTTGAGTGGGTGTATATGAGTAAATGAGTGAGGAGGGGGGGGGGGATGAGTATGAGTGTGAGTCGGAGACGAATATGCTAGCTTGAATAACTTTCTTTACACACATCCACGTTGTTTACTGTTGTCATAGGACGAAAGGTCTGCCTGCATGTTGGATTTATTTTAAATCGGCTCATATCCTCCACATCAAACCAATACCTGTCGTTATTGGTGGATTCTGGTATCGCGATTTAATTTAATTTAATAAGAAAAACGTGATCAATACTAAGCGGTGTGGAGATGGTCAACTTTGCGTGACTAATTGATTGATGTTGAGGTATTACCAGCGCATCCACTAAGGATTGTTCGATTAAATCTAAGACCAGCCAAAGTAGGATTAAATGAAATAAATTTGTAGAAGACTGAAATTTCGTCATCTTGTGGATCATCTAGTATTAATAAAGTATCAAACTGTAGCGGTAGCAGCTGCGGTAGGGGTTACGATAATGCTAATTATTTAATTCATTGAAGGAGGTCATCTGACTCTAATTTTCATGTAAAAGCAATGCAATTTCTCCAACTGTTTTCTTATAACGACCCAGTCGTTCGAGCTTTTACCGATAGATCTTGTTTAATGATTTTCAATTCAGCTACCACTGATGGGTTTAGGGAGTAATCGATTTAAAGTTATTCAATGCATGTTTATTGGAAATAATAACATATTAACCCTATTAACAAACAAAAAATTATAATTATAGTCAGCGAAACTGATTCAGTTGTTATACATCTATTTATGGTAGTGAACCTAATGAATCCTATAATTTGATAAACATACATTAGACCCAAATTTGAACAACATTAGCGCATAACGAGGTTATTGATATACGTTCGGTGCTAACTGAAATTGGTTTGAATAATAAAGTTGAAGGTAACAGGGTAATAATGAGAGAAACTGAGGTGAACGATGGTGGAATCTTTGTTGTGAATCATTACTTCCGAAATGGAAATTAATCAAAATGAATTTATAGTTAAAGCAAACAATCTATCACTGAAATATATTAATAACATGATTATTTTACTAAATAACAATGTTGTCAAATCATCATAGAATAGCCATTGATGGTGAAAACGTAGAAAAATTTTATGGAATATGCATATGATTTATAAGTAATACAGATTTTTTTTGAGCATCATTCGAGGATCTTGGATTGTTGCAATTGAGTATGAATGTGGATATGGGTGATTGTGTGCATGTCTGGGAGGGTGCGAGAGTGTATGAGAGTGTGAAAGTATGTGACTGAATGTGGGGTTGGACGTGCTGATCGTCGTTCTTTCATCCAAGGGAGTCGCCAGAGGCTCTTTATTTCACTTGCGTTTTCTCATTTCCGTATAAATCGTGTCTTTCGCGTACATTTCCGTACTTTTACTGGAGTAGCAGGAATTACAACTCGTCCCCATAGACTAGAGCTAGCTTGGGGCTATTAATTAAATCTCGCTAGGTACGCGGCCTGCTAAGCCTCGTCGTTGTTCTTCAACGAATCAGCTCTTCATTACAAAGTTTTTTTTTAAATTTTGCGGTGCACAGTTTTTGAGTCATTCTAAAAAATGTGCAAATTCCAGACCGCCACCCCCTACGTTTCTATCAGACAGAAAAAATTGAAAAAACTCATAGGGACAGGAAGTTTGCTATATTTTGAACGAAAATGATAGCGAACTCTCAAATAATTATATTTCTGTGTGTTAAGGGGATGGGTATAAGGAGGGTAAAAAAAACTTTTTTTGACCCAAGCGAGTGGGGTATCATTTGAAAGAACACCTAATTTAAGAAATAACGCACTTTTTTTAGAATTTAACTGGTTACGGTTTTCGAGTTATTGTCAAAAAAGTAAAACTTTCAAACCCTGCTCCCCTACGTTTCGACACTGATTGCCAGGAATTGGAAAAATGCATATAGACAGGAAGTTTGGTAAACTTAAAACGATAATTATAGCGAAGTCTCAAATAATTATATTTCTGTGTGTTTAGGGGATGCGTGTAAGGAGGGTAAAAAAAACTTTTTTTGACCCAAGCGAGTGGGGTATCATTTGAAAGAACACCTAATTTAAGAAATAACGCACTTTTTTTAGAATTTAACTGGTTACGGTTTTCGGGTTATTGTCAAAAAAGTAAAACTTTCAAACCCTGCTCCCCTACGTTTCGACACTGATTGCCAGAAAAATTTGGAGAAATGCATATAGACAGGAAGTTTGGTAAACTTTAAACGATAATTATAGCGAAGTCTCAAATAATTATATGTCTGTGTGTTTAGGGGATGCGTGTAAGGAGGGTAAAAAAAAACTTTTTTTGACCCAAGCGAGTGGGGTGTCATTTGAAAGAGCACTTAATTTAAAAAACATTGCTATATTAAATTTATCTCTTATCTGTACCGGGTTGTCAATGTAAACTGGAAGATCAAATTCTTTTGTACAAATATCAAAACCGTCACTATATTCTAGTCTAATTTTATGCAAAATACAATGGATCTTCCATATGCTGAGCCTCTAAATTTGTTTAATATTGTATATTGTTTATGGTTTTTCTGTGCAAAATACAATCTGGCTTAGGATATAGAGGGCTTTGACATATACAATAAAATTTTTCTTTCGACTGTTGCTGCAGAGCAATATCTATTAACTGATATAAATAACTATTATTATGGAAACGAATCATGAATAAAATTAAAGCTTAATAAAAATTACAACAAAATGTCAAATTTTGATTTTTTTATATCCACTATGTTTAATATAAGGTCGTTTTTCCATATAAATATGACACAAACGTGTATGATATCCATGATTATAATGATATACACAGTATTACCAAAATTCCTACGCTCAAAATGGGTCAACCAGATTATGATGATTTTAGTGCAATTGTTTAAACTTTTATAGAATGGAGAAAAATTTGAATTTTTTTCAGTTATATGAAGGTTTTTGCTTTAAAACTTTTACAAATACGTACTGAGTGCTTCAAAAAACTTGACTTTTAAATTTGGGATCAATCACATAATGGGAAGTTAGTGAAAAATGGATCACAAAATTCAACCAGTGTGTAAAAAGTGTGAAGTATGTAAAAAGTCTTAGTCATCGAAATTTTATCAAATTAAAAATTAAGATTAAGAAGCAGAAAGGGATATAATTTTTGAGTTTTCTTTTGCTTCACATTCCGAATTATCAATTAACGACCTGGTCTGAAAACAAACATTCTGAACAATGTACAGGAAAAGTTTTCTAAAAAAGAAGAAATTGTTGAAATAATATTTAACCGACCATATCAGTTATGATTACGATAGTATACTTAATGTCATTCATCATCATAATTTATTGTCCAATGCTCACAAATTCTAATATTTGTGGATCTTCCTACCCAACGACGCATTTAATGTGATTAAACATTTAACCGACACCAAGGCCCAAAAGCGCTTGGAATGAACTAATCAAGTCTGTCATATGATTTTATCTCATATATTTAGATTCATGCGCTAGGCTCGGATGCACAAGCTCGAGATCTATCCTTTGTTGTGTTTTTATTGGAGAATAGAGAAGGCTGAATTTGAGTGCAGGGCAGGCTTAGGGCCTGCATATAGATCAACTTCAACATTAAAAGAAATTTAAAGTTTACTTATAGTAGGGTGTGATTTTCCGAAAGCGTGTGAACAAGCTTTTTCCTGTCAGAGTTTTTTGTTGTCACAGTTTACCGACATGAATCTTTTTAATTCTAAAAGATGATTTCTTTTAGAATCGTCAGCTGTAAGATCTATAGGAATGGTTTGCTTCTAAAACCAAAATAGTAATACTGGAATGAAATGATTCACTCACTAACAACACATCGAAGAGAAATAAACTGGGGCTAGGCGATTAAAAAGCTTTGAAATGCCCGATAGTAAATAGTGATAATATTGAAAACGACGAAAACAAAGATACACTTGCAGCCATAATCAAAGCACTTCCGGTAATTTCATACGTCCAAGCTTCTCACTCCTAGCTTAATAAGCGAGGTATAGTTTCAATTTTCTGAGGTTTTACAGATATTTTAACCCACATCATAATACAACAAAAATCTTATTAAAAAATATTCTGTATTACTTCAGTCTGAAAGACCTAAGTATTACATTCATGAGCTAAAAGAGAAATTCCTATCCCCACCTTTTTTGGTATTTTTCGACGTTTTAGGACCTACTGATTCTAAAAACGCAAAAAAAATGTATGTCTGCTGCCGGCCGGCCGTCCGGCAGTCACAACCGACGAAATCTAGAAAACGGCTGAAGGGATTTGAAAAATTTGAAATTCTAAAAATAGCTCCACTTAATGGTAAGACCTGAAAGGACGATGTGTTCGATAATTGTACCCGAAATGTGTCAAAAATCGTCAAGTGTGTCAAAACAAGGAAGTATGCATATATTTTGTTTAAAAAAGGTTCATTTTAAGTGATAATAAGTAGGAACAAAGAATGTGGAGGAATCTGGATGGTTAGGATTGGTATGTGAGATCAAAAACTAGATTATTGCATTATAAGTTTGTCAAAACAAAATTTATTATTATTGAGAATTATGGCATCATCAGTTTGTCAAAAAAATGTTGTCAATTGTGTCAAAGGAGAGATTTTTATTTATCCCCAAAAATTGGGTAAAAAAAAAATTAATAATTTGTATGACATGAAATTTTATTATTATTATAGAGAATTATGGCATTATAAGTTTGCCAAAAAAAACTGTCAAGTGTGTCAAAAAATGCGTGTCATTTGTTTTTTGACCAATTTTTGGAAAAAATAATGTAGCTGTTTTTATGACGTAAATGTAATCTAAAATGAAATTGGACATGGAAATTTTGAGTTTGATATAGTTTTTGAAATATTTTTGGAATTTTGAAAAATTTTGTATTTTTGATTTTGTAATAATTTTTGCAATATTTTTAGAATTTCGGAAAAAGTTTTAATTTTTGATTTTGTAAGAATTTTTGGAATATTTTCAAAATTTTGAAAAATTTTAATTTTTGATTTTATTATAATTTTTGGAATTTTGAAAAAAGTTTCAATTTTTGACTTTGTAATAATTTTTGCAATATTTTCAGAATTTCGGAAAAAGTTTGAATTTTTAAGAATTTTTGGAATATTATTGGAATTTAGAAAAAAGTTTAAATATTTGATTTTATTATAATTTTTGGAATACTTTTGGAATTATGAAAAAACTTTGATTTTATTTAATTTAACAATATTTTTGGAATTTTGAAAGATATATGAATTTGTAATTTTGTAATATTTTGTTTTTGAGAAGTTTGCTGAGATCATCTATTCACTAAATTATGTTAATTTATGATCTGTTATAATTTTTCGGCAAAGTATTGATGTTTCGTGTTAGTTTTGTAATAAATTTTTAAACAGAGATAAAAAATACTTGTACTTTAACAAAGAGTTATGTTTGATATACATCGCTGCCCAAAACTAAAAATCATGTCCTCATAAAAGTTTTTTGCCAAAAACTATATCAAAATCCTTAACCCAGACCGAAGTCTTGATATCTCAGAGCTGTGAGATTTCAGTCCCTCCATATTTTTACTATTCACTATATTATGCGGAAGGCCAATTTTTAAATACCATTATGAATCATAGTGCGATTTAATTGCAAATTTCCTCGGTGAGAAACACAATGGAATTTCATTTTTCATGTGATGGACCTCAATATATATTCCTCATATCCCCCTCTTTTCTCCAAACTCAGTTTCCATTTCCGGCATTGTCGAAAGTTTTATAAGTTGTTAACGTTTTTACAAGCAAATGGCAGACATGTTCTACTATAAATTATATTTCCTTAAAATATCAGGAAATATATTGAGGGTCACAACTATATGATTTTCACAAACGCCGAAAAAAATTTAATCTTGTTTGCGTTGTGTTAGTAATTTTAATTTAATTTCCGTTGTGTTTGCGTTGTGACTGATATTTTTATTTATTGCTGTTTATAGCATTTAGATCTAGTTTTTAGACCTAATGAATTACTTCCTGTCATTTATTTTTTAAGAGGATGATTTCCATTTTGTAAAGCTAGAGTGACCTCTGATCCATTATATCATATTATTGCCTTATGATAAATCCTTTCCTACATCCTAAATAAATTGTTGAGATTTTCCTAACATTCTGCAATTAGAACTTTTTTGTTGATTTTTTTATGTGAATCAAAGGCAGAGGAATTGATAAAAACTGTAAAAATTTTTACTGGTATACAATCGAAATCACATAAGAAACAGATATCTTTTGTTAATACAGATCTTTTTTGTTCGAGCCTTTCTTCAGTTTTAATTTGCGAATTTCTGCACTGCTGCCAACTTCCAGTAATGGTAACTATGTTCTGATTTTCGCTACATAATGTGTACGCATGGAGGAGGGATCAGTTTTGGTTAATTTTTGATGTCCGAATATGATAACGCTGAGTTTTCGTAAAAAATTACATACCAAAGCCAATAGCAGTATGATATCACTAGTTCAGAAAATATCTCTAGTGAATGGAGTATTCATAACGGTATTTTTTTTAAGAGTGTAATAAAACTTTCATAAAACTCTATCCTATTTTACCAATCACAAATTCAATTTAATCTCCAGCTATTATTTCATCTTACTTCCATCTAAAACGATTGAAATTATAATAAAATTTTATTCATTATTGATGCACTGGAATCGAATCGAACACAAGAATAACAACGGAATGATACATTTTTAATAAAAAAAAAATCAACTAATTCTGTTACCGCACAGTTGGAAACAGTAATTATTGAAATTACAAAGAAAATCGCATAACGTTACAATTAATTATATTTAGTATTTTTTTTCTTCTTAAATTCATGGCACACGAATCAATAAAATCAATCAATTAATCCAAGTCAATTGAAACGAATTTAAATCATTAATGACGACAGTCAATTTATTAGAGCATATATGTCTATTTGTATTCAAAACATGATCTTTAATGGTAAGATTTGTAAAGGTAAGTAAAAAAATATAAGACAGCTAATTACCAGCTGTGCGATTTTATGGATTTTTTGCAATTGAATTTTTAATTCAAATGGCAAGCGTTTAGTCATTGTTTATTGGTGATATGTTCTTGTTTTTTGATCTACTCTCGATTTATTTATTTTTTCTTTTATGGTAAGGAGGGGTTTTGATTACCAGACTTCTCGCATTTAATTAATAGTAAAAATGTTATATTGGAGAAGCGGCTAAAACCGTCTTTTCACTATTGCTGCAGAATTGTGCAATAAACAATGACTGCAATGAGCAAAGAATCTGGCAATGGTTTACACTACCCGCATTACCGTGCAATAATATAACGTAATGGTCATGGTAGACCGTTTTTGAGGAATTTAATTGAAAAGTTACTTCGGATTGCCAAAATTTTAATTTCATTTATGTTTGTGTGAAATGCTCCCCAATATGCTCAAGCTATCCGCTTTAAAAAATTCTAAATTAATTTTTGTTTGCTTTCTTAATACTTTATATTGGTAATGAGGAACATGCCAAGTTTCTGAAAAATCAAAAAAGGTCAAATTTTTACAACTCGGTTTAGATGTTTTTCTTCTGCAAAAGTTTGCAATGGCTTCATTACCAAGCTTTTCATTAATGAGTATTACACTGTTTAAACTATTCCAATATTAATGCAAATATCATTGTAGTGGTCGCTGTAGTTCACATTGATGAATATCTGTGTACGGTATATCTGTGTACGGTAGTCTTTTTAACGAGAAAAATGAAACAGACGCTTAGTTGTAGTCGTGCTGTCATTAATTTATGAGTACCAATTGACAAAAACAATTACTTGAGTTTTTGCTTTTTTTAGCTGCTATCGAAGCTATTGCGTATAATTGTGAATTGTTGTTGATTGACGAAGAGGAACCAAAACGTGAAGAATACCAAACAATATGGGTTCGTGTGCTGTTTGCGGATAGAAGTTCTAATTTTTTTCTAGAAATTGGATACAATGTTGCAAGGAAATGACTCTGAGCTATTCAACACCTTCTTGTGAATAAGTGCAGAGGATTTTGACTATTTATTATCACGCATCTCTAAAAAATTTGCTTGGGAAACTTTTATGGAAAACACATCCAAATTAAAGCTCCTGCCAACTCTAGCTCAAAATTTTACAATTATTAACATCGTAATAGCATTGTTCTGATGCCATTAGTTGACATAGACAATAAATATACCTACATCGATGTAGAAGCATATAGACGGAGCTTGGATGGAAAAGTGCTCAACCAGTAATAACATTACATTTTAAAAATTAAAAACAACAAAAAATTTTTCTTGTTATTGTAGATGCTCGCTTCCTTCCGCATTATAAAAAACATGTTGAATGTGCCATCGTTATGGCCGCTGTTATCCAGAGACCAGAATGAAAGCAAAACGTTCTTCTCTGTTCTCAAAAAACAGTATATGCTACTGCTATTGATTTCAATAGCAAAATGCTAACAACGGACTGGAAGTGCTTCCTGACAAATGGCGAGACAGTGCTGAGGTTCAACTTAAATCAATTTAAGCGGCTTCCCATCCTGGGCGCTAATAAAGCAACGTACAAGCGATGAATTTAAATATTATTTAACCGGCGAGGGAGAGGTCGAATGGCAGTACCAAACGATTATAGGACAATAATGGCTACTTGCCAAATTGGATACGTGCACTATTGGCTATTATCAGGATGATATTAGTTGCCTATTGCCTACTTTTTATTTTTTCATATTTACAACTTTTGCCTGTAAAACATTAGAGTGTAAAAATATTTTGTACCTTCGCCTAGGCCCTTAAACATTCAAATTTTTGAATATATTGCATAGAATATCACCAAAATGTTTGTATTTACCCGGTTGTTCGTGGAATTAAGCAATGTAATCAAAACCGGTAATCAAAGCTGTAATCAAAGCAAGGTATTCCGTTTTGCCGCCCAGTCGTCCCCGTCACGGGTTTTTCCCTGTGCTTTACGGAACATCCTATGCTTCGCCTTTTGCGCATTTATTTTTGAACGAGGATTGATCGACGTTCCCCAGGCATTCGTGCACCTCAATCCTTACAATTAGCTATTACGTTTCCTCTTTCGGCCATGGAGCAACATATTTGAAACTTTTTGTTTGTCAATAGATTTATTGGCTTGTGTTCACTGTCCACATCAAATAAATCTTGGCTCTCCATTTCACATGGTAATCGTGCCGTGGAAGACAAACAATCAAAAGAAAATAACGAACAAAAACAGGAAAAACTCAGACCGATTTGGCACAATTTAAAAAGCAAACACCATCGCAGAAGAGTATAATATTTATTATTTTCGGCTATGAAATCACGTGTGCAACATTTCCGATATCACTGGCTGTTCCAACCATTACATTAAACGAAGTTTCTTTCGATGGTTCTGATTTAAATGATCCAATTCAAAAACTGGATGATCTCGACATTAGCGTTGCTAAAGTTGTTATTCATATGTTGAGGGAAGGTCTGATTCTGATACAAGATAATTTTTTAGGTGCAGCATCTTATACTTGAAGCATTGAAAAGCAAACACAGCTTTCTTCTATATCAATTCGGTCTACTTAAACAGCTTCTTCTTGACCAGTCGTTTCTTAACAAACATTTTTGAACCCCTCTATTCAACCAAACCCATTTGCTAATATCGTTGTTCATAACTTTGATGTCAACCTACATTCTAATTCAGTTCCTTTAAGCGAATTTCCATTGAAAATTACACCTTCAAATTCTGGTGATAAATTACCTTATTTGAAAAGCTTTCCGCTTCCAATTTTGAAACAACCACCCTTAACAAATAAATCTTTAAATACTAACACTACTTTTTCTAGCTTTTTTACACCGTTTGCCGATATGACAGAGTGTCAGCTGCCAATTTCAGTAGATAATAGCCCTACACCGATGATTTGATGAAAAATCGACTATTTTTACAGCAACTGATTGCAAAAGTATCTCAGTTCAATCCTACAGCATTAAAAAATATCCCTGGAGCCCCTTGTTGAAAGTGGTTCCGTTACTTTCAGTAAAAATCATCATAGTATGCACAACTGTCAAGAATTTAATATCCGTTTTTCTTTCATGTCTCATAACGCATGTAGACCATCAATTGTTCATCATTGGAATCAATATTTCGATGGGTCGAAGACCGGGCTCAATGTAGAACGATTTTTGTACAGAGTTAAAGCGAACACGTCCTCATACAATCTACCTGAATTTAGACTACTTACTGATATTCAACAGTTGCTAAAAGGCAAAGCGTTGAACTGGTATTGGTCCTGCAAGGAAACAAATCACCCTAGATCCTGGTCAGAGCTTAGCACAACGATGAGTAAACAATTTCAAGACACGCGTTACGATGTTCGGCAGTCAATGTGCGGAAGAAAACAACAACCTGAAGAAACATTTCAAGATTTTTTTACTGCCATCTCTGAGCTGACTCTTTCATTGTCTGCTCCTCTGAATGACTTCGGGTTGATGTTAATTCTGCATGGCAACATGAGAACTGGATTGCAAGAAAGACTAGCAGGAAAACGATTTCGAATTTCATTGCGTTTCAATCGAGTCTACCTGGAGACAATTGGCTTGTGTTATGGTGAAATGCCTTCAAACAAACTAAAATTAAACAACCACAACTTTTTTAATGGGTACACATAGTTGATGGAAACATAAAAAAACTAATCGTTTTTTTTATCGTTGAAATCGACCTTTATGTTTTCATCAATTATAAATGCCCGACTCCACCCATGAACATTCTCTTATTGGATTAATTTTGACAGTGGTTGCAGGTATTGTGATGTGTGTTATTTTTATATACCTATTTTAAAATGGAATCTTCTTTGTAATAACCAGTAAAATATTATTAATAATATTGGTATAATTTATAAATTCATAGTTCAAATTATATTACTGGAGTTATTCCTTGTGTATTTGTTACTGACTAGTCAAATTAAAGAAGAACAAATATAGTTTAAATTAATAGTGTAATTTTGATTACCAAAATTAGAAAAATTAAATGTTTGTTTGGTGCAACCTTTGTTTGTTCAGTGACTACGAGACAGTTTGTGATGATCCTCAAAAATTGTATAACAAAACACAAAAAAGTTTTTCCTTGATTCGTAGTAGTGAAATTAGGGAGTGAAATTTCATAAAACTTTGGATTCAACCGGTATGTATCTCTACGGATAATTAATCAACGTTTAACCACCTTAGCATAATTCAACAGTTACATAGTTCACATTTGATTATTCAAAATTCAATCACGTTCGTTTGATGCAGCAGTCGTGTAGTTTTGCATATATCTGCTCAACTTACAGCCACACAGCCGCACTCGCTTGATTCGACAGATATTGTTATGCCGCCAAATTACTTGTTGTGATACACGAATGCATAACGATTGAGGGTCAGTATAGGGTGTATAGACTGGAATTTAAGGCTTGACAGTTCAAATAACTAAACCGGTTGGGTTAATTCATTCTATAATTTCCATCCCTGACCTATCCAAATATACATCTTGCATTGTCGTAATTTTAAATTTAACATATCACCGTACAAATAACTTTTTGTCTCACCCTCTGCTGTAATATATATTTATCATTAATATTTTTCATTAATAATCATCGGCACACCTGGATTTTTTCTGTAAAACATCAAAGTTATAATAATTTTTGACATATATTTGAATTCTCTCTAAAACGTTTCAAATTTTATTTGTTTTCTTTTATAATTATTCTGCTTAAATAAAAACAAAGCAAAAGAGATGACAATATGTGATTGATTGTAAATAAATTAAACAAAAACTAGTCATCCTAAATTGTAAATTGCTTACAACCAAATGAATAACGAGCATCTGTTTCATGTAAATCAACTTTCCTTTTTTCTTGTTGAGAGTAACTAAAAATTATATTAGGAAAAACAATTTTTTAATTTATGTTGAGTGGTAATTAGGATTTCAAGAATAAATAATGTAAAATAAAAATAAAAAATATTTATAAATGTTTGTGATGTTTGTAACAAAAGAAAAATAAAATTTTAGTTCATAATTGAAAAGTAAAAGTTCTCGATTTAGAAGAAAAAAAATACAAAATGTTTTATATGTTTGTTTTATGATAATTAATAAAATTTCTAAAACGAATTTATGTTCATTTCATGCATATTCACCATATTCAACAATATTATAAATTTTACGTACCAATTATTCAACCGTCATCCACCAGTATTTGATTCAACTGTCATATAATTGCTACGTACATTCTGTCCAGCTTTCATCCACAATCGCTCCAGACAGTATTTTGATTCTTATCACATAATTGGGCTGAGAGAGATGATCGGCTAATCCAACAGGGACGTGGGAGCGGGATCTCTACTACTAGCATGGGGTGAGTACCTTTAAATATACACATAGGTATAGGGTTGTGTGAGTGTGTGTATCTACATGGATGTTTATATGAGTATATTTGTGCATGCGTGAGTGTATGTGTATATGCGTGATTGTATGAGGTGTGGAAGCGTGTGAATGAGAAGATAATTAGGAAGGTGAACGTGGTGGTTGTGGCTTCCTCGACCTGCAGGGTCGCCAGAGTCTCCTTTACTTCACTTTTTCTTTTGTGTCCGATCCGCTAAATAAACAATACATGCGTACAATTCAGTAATTTGTATTGGGCGGCAGGTAAACTCGCTCGTTCCCGCAGACTGAAGCTAGCTTAGGGTTCAAAATCGAAATAGGTACGCGGCCTGCCATACCGATTCCATTGGTCTTCCAGTGGAACTAGTTCTCCTTTACAATTTCGTTCTGGAGCGTCAAATGAATTTTGGATCTAGAACTAACTTTTTCAATCGACCTGTCGATCCTCGTGCTCACCAAGTACATGAAATGAATAGTTCAATCGGTGAAAATCCCTCTGATATAGTTTTTCCATCACAAATACCTCAACAGTTTGTTTCTGAACCTAACTTTTCAGCCTTTAACACTTCATATAACCCTCCAGTTAATAAATAACCGCCATTGGTGTTTCCTAAACAGTTGTTTGAGAAAATCAAGTGTTGGAATGGTTTCGTGCATGGGCATTTATATTTTCACTGTCCCAACGAGCTTCAACATGTTTTTTTGTCGAGGTTGTTGTCAGTATGACATTTAATTTGAGTATTGCGCTAAACGTCAGCGAAACGTGAGGAGGAAGGTGTGAATTGGGAGTCAAACCTTTCCGATTATTTCACAAATTCCTAACCAGAGGCCCCGGATGGAAGAAACAGGCAACTGTCACAAAACAACCAAAAGTAATATCAAACAATATAATTTCCAGCCCTTATAAATTTGTGTTCCCAAATCATACAAAATCATCTCAATCATCAAATAAAATCTCACGCAATATCATATACTTCCAACAAATTCTAGGTCATGTTCGAGCTTTTATTTCAATACGCATATGATGAGAATATTTGTCGTACCTCGGTTGAGCAAGCAACTTTACCTGGGAATAGATTTTTGGAAACTCTTCAATATAAAACCTCAAATTATTACAGATCTTACACTTAATACTCCCCCACTCTCTACCACGTCCGGATCATCACTAACTTAATCTTGATGATTCCGCTAAGCTGCACTCTATTGTTAAATGTTTTCCTTCGTGCGCCCGTGAGGGTCTTGGAAAGACACACCTCCTTGGTCACTCTATCGATGTGGGACAGGCTAAACCTATAGAGCAGGGATTTTGTGTCTCCTGTTGTTTAAAACGAGCTAAACGATGAAATAGATAGGATGTTAGCTTTGAAGGTCATTGAAAAGAGTTACGGTTCCTATAATAATCCTGTCACGATGGGCAACAAGGCTAATGGTAAAAGAAGTTTTGACTGGACGCACGAAAACTAAATGACGTCGCTGTTAAGGATGAGTATGGGTTACCAATAATTGAGGACCTTTTTAGTCACTGAAAAGACACGTTTTTCATCAATACGACTGGTTTGAAAATGCATTCTGACAGATCCCTCTGGATCCTGCATTCCGAGACCAGTCAGTACCAGTTCACGGTTATGCCGTTTGGTCTGTGCAACGCACCACAAACAATCTAAGCTGATGGATAAAGTAATACCGCATCAACTCCATGATCAAGTGTTCGTGTAGTTAGACGATTTGCCAGTCATATCAGCTACGCTGGATAAACTTTTACTACTTTTTTCTGAAGTAGCACAACGTTTAAGATAGGCTAAGCTTACCATAAATATTGTAAAAAGCAAACTTTGTTTCACATACACACGCTATTTTGGATTTGTTGTTGGTGGTGGTCGCTTACAGGCCGATCCAGGAAAGGTCGATGCGGTTGTGTCATTTCTTATTCTTAAAACTCCTCACTATGTGCGGAGATTTCTGGGCATGTCGGGCTGGTATTCCCGTTTTATACCAAACAACGCTTCAATTGCTACTCCGCTAACCGATCTGCTCGGTAAGGAAAGGTTTCTATGGTCTGATTCTTGTCAGAATGTATTTGACGATATCAAAACTAAACTGACTTCTGCCCCCGTTTTGGTTTACCCTGATTTTCAACGCACTTTTTAAAACCAACGTGCAATGCGTCAAAGAGTGTGGTGGGTAGTGTTCTGTTTCAAAAGGATGATGAAGGATTCGATCATCCCATCGCTTTCTTTTCGAGAAAATTAAGTCAATCTCAAAGAAATTATAACATCACTGCGTTGGAATGTTATGCGGCCGTATTAAGTTTAAAGAAATTTAGACCGTATGTTGAAGGTTAAGAATTTGTTATAATTAACGATCATGCGAGTCTTAAATGGTTGAAACAACAAAAAGACCCAACAGGACGTTTAACTCGTTGGAATTTGAAGCTCCAAGGATTTAATTTCAGAATCATTCATAGAGAAGGGAAGAAAAACATTGTTCTAACAAAAGAAACTGTTGGGTACCTTTGCCTAAACGATAGGTCCCTTTGCCTAAACGATGATGCATTTCGGTCTCCTGATTATGTGTCTTGTGGAAAAAGTTAGTAATTTAGCACAAAAATGTAATTTGATTGTACGAGATGGGAGGGTTTTCATCAAAACAAATAATAGTGGTACTTTGGCTTGGTATGTAATACTCCATGTGAATCACGATGATCAAAATCAAAAGATGAACAGCACGACAATCATACATATAATAATCACTTCAATTACAAATAATTTCTGAGCATATAGTCTTCCAAATGATGCCCAAAAAAAATTGTAAATATATGTTTTGCGTTGAAATAAATCTATCTCGCTAAATAATGACGACCAGCTCAATTTGTAGGCGCTAATTTACATATTAAGCTATATACATTATTTATATATGCAACGTTTCACTCATTCCCATGCGAATAACATTAGATAAGTTATTTTTACCCTTTTGATCACAATTTCAGCTATCCAATTTATATTTATCAGTTGCATTATTTTTTCAGCCACTATTCAATTAATTAATTTTTTTTATTTCTTACAGCACCAGTTAAAATTATTTTTTTATTCAAGAAGAAAACACAAAACTTTGCTACTTTCAATAATTTAATTTAATTTAATAATTTTATTTATAAACCAAGTTGGAAAAACAACACATAATATAAAACACTTGAGACACTGTGCTAAAGACAACTTGTCTATTGATTTTAATTTTACAACTCAACAACATTTTGCAAAAATTTCAATATAAATATCTCTGCTGATTAACCTAAACGAAGGAGAAGAAAGTTGATTGCATTTATTCACTAGTTCGTTGTGCTTTGTTAATATCAACACATTTACGGCGAGGCCGGTTAATAGCATGATTCATTTCACCAAAAACATATTTATTTGTTTTTTGCTAATTGTAAAACATAAACAAAAGTAGGGATCACCTTTTTATTAACATATAATCAAATCATATCATCATCTAGTTTGTTGCATACATCAAGCGGCAAAAAAAAACTCACACATCGAAATGTTTCAGTAGAGAAACTTGAAATGAGCATACACGAGTTCTTTTTTTTTCAACACAATGTTTCAACACAATGAACAAAAATATAAATCTGAAAGAGTTCGTACATTACAATTTTAATTTCGTTTCGTGTAAGTAAAACGAATAATAAAACAATATTAAAAATATTCATATACAATAATAAAAAATGAAAATACAAAAAAACCAATCCTATTATAACCGAGGGTGAGGTTAAAAGTTACTTGTACTGCATGATGTTAATAAAAATGTTATTAAGAAAATGTTAAACTAATGAAAAATACAATGTTGTAGCATTACGGATGATAAAGAGAAATATGTTTTACTCTGGGGTTAGTCTTTATTGTCAGGGGTAACTACAAAGATTTAACTCCCTTGTCAACACCCCCACTCAAAACTCAAATTGTTCTGTATTAGATTGTAGATTTTTTTTTTCAAACATTACATGTTGGATATCACGCAGTTGGTGGGCATAACAAATTCTATCAGAAAAAACCTATATTACGCTCTGTTTAGTCAACATATGATTAACTATGGTGATCAGTACCAAGTTTTACGACCACTTCAAAGTCCAGGTGAATCGGAATTGGAGACATTGGATCCTTCAACGCACACCTTAAAATAATGAGATATAACATAATGAAAAAGTTAAACTATCGTCATAACAGCATTCCAAGCACTTAACTTGCGGAGTCATCAAAGGTCGTTTCCTGTGAAGCATTCAGTATATGTCCAAAATTTTCTTCAGAGCAATGTCACAAAAAGATTCTCGGCAAAACTCGCACCAAAGTTGATCAAAGGGTCGGAAATGCCAAAAATTCCCAATAAATTTAAATTCCTTTAATATAGTCTAATATAAATACATATTGGACTACAAATTGACCAAGTGTCAGCCATTGATTTCACATTGATTGGAAACAATTATTAATGACTATGCAATTGTGACATAGCATGTTTTGGAATAAAAATATTCTACAAGAACTGCAATAATTGTGAACTTGTTGGCAATATTTTTCATTGCCGAAATTATTGTCAATATTTCATTCCAGCGCGTTTACATTAGATCCTTCCATTGTTCATTGTTTCTCATGTGCAATGATATTGCGAACCGTCTACATTACCATTGCATGAATATTGCAGAGTTCTGTATTATTTGTTCCAATTGATATAGATCAATTATTTTTCCTGAATATGGCCCTGGTAAAAAAGATAATCATGATACGGTGGTACTGTCAAGTGTGCAACTATAATGTGTAAAGACAAATCCTAAATTGCAATTAATAGTTGTATAACTATTGCAAACGTGTTTCACGCTAGTAATACACAATAGTTTTTGTAACAAATGCACAAACTTTAATTAATATATTTGATCAAATAATTTATAATGTTTTTAACTAAAGTTACAATGAGGAGTAAGATTTGTACTAAAAATTATTATAAATAATCTTAGTAGTATATTTTAATACAAATCATACGATGTAGATGGAGCGCTTTAGTTTAGATTTAATTTTTTTTAAAAATATTTTGATGTATAAGATTTAGTTTTTCCATTACAAAAAATATTTTCGCAGGTGTACTCTACTATGCAGGTATGCAACTCAAATATAAAAATAACACAAAATAATTATTTAATTGTATTACAAGTTTAAAAAATAATTACCACAATTAAATTTTATTTTATGAATCAATAAAAACTACAAATTATACCTCAACTAATTACATTCAAGTAACATTAAATCAACATGAGTTTAAAGATGTTAATTTTTTTTTATTTGAAAGATCTTCAACTTACATTGGGTGAGATAAGTAAACGTGACTCACTTTTTTTTATGCGACAAAATTTAATTATTTTTTGTGTTTTACATTTTATTTGTATTACTTCTCCTACGTAAGTAAACAATAAATTGTGTATAAATTATGTAAAGTTTTTTTTTATATTTTAAAGTGAAAGTAAGAATCTTAGTAAAAATAAATAAATTCGAAAAATATTCTGGTTTCAGTGTTTACATAAATTAAAAGTTATCACAAAAAAAAAATAAAAAAGTAGATTTGTGTGACTCTGTCTACAGACAATAAAGTTTTATTCCAATAAATTGTTGTGAAATGCGTAACGCTTCCATGGTTGGTTGCTCACAAAATGACATAAAAATAAAGAAAACAAAAAGGTTTGAATTATTGCTTTTTGATGACAATTTATTTGACTTTTAGTTTCAAATAAAATGTGTTTTTCCTTTAAGATATTGTAATGATTTTTTACTTAAATTAGGTTGTTGTGGTATAACACCAAAATGAAATATTGTGTCGTTAAAATTCAACTCTCAAACCTCAACGTGGAGTTGGTTTAAGATATAATGCCCTTTATTTGAATTATCTTAAGTCTCGAAAAAGTTTCTTTTAAAGAGATCAATGTTCACATTAAGAGATCACATCAAAATGTCGATTATAGCTAATCGACTCAATTAGTTCCGAATTGGAAAACAAAGAATAATTTCTTACTTTTTCTTAAACTTGGTTTTGTTAAAGGTTTAATTATTCCACCTTGATTTGTAACACTATAATCATCAAACATCATACTATGTATATCCATAATTTTTTTTTTAAATTATAGTTAAAAATAGTTAAAGTTGATTAAAGCATTATCTTTAAATGGGTCTATTTAATTGTTGATACCATTTCGAATTATGATTGGTTTCAATTTGGGTTTAATCTATGTATAATTGTCGGAAATGTAATGTTTTTACAAATAACTCATAGTTTCTATTGTCTGAAATTGCTTAGAAGTGTTAAAAGTTATTCAATTTTTCCTTACATGATCGGCTCAAATTGGGTTTGATATATAGCATAAATCAACTTAAGCGATTAATAGTAGAACTACGTAATTGTTTTGGAGTATTCAAAATTTTCGTTATCTTTATTTACAATTTTGTGTTTGGTACCTGGTCGAAGCCGTTCAGTGGATTTCATATACTTCATTGAATGAAATTTTTATAACGTGAAAAATTACAGCATTTATGAAACTAACAATCAGATTTTATAGACATACTAAATAGTTCACAAGTGATATAAATTTTAATGCTCAGTTTATAATTGGGTCATATTCATATAGCAGTAAAAATAGAACAAAATTCATATAAGTCCCAAGTTCCTGGAATCAGAATTATTTCAAAATTCAACTAATTTTTAAATAATGTTGTTACGGTTATAACAAAATCATATCGAAATACAAAGTAGAACTCATTTCAATTCAACAGAAATGAAACACCCTGTAGGTTCTTCATAACGATGATGACTGATTGATAATCAACAAAACAAAATACAACATCAATCGAATGAAATGAAAATATAATTGTCGTTGTATTAGCATTTAAGGGACAGTAAAAAAATTATTTTTTGTTTTGTTAATGGAAAGTTCCGGACTAAAGAGGTTAGATTTTTCTAGATTGTACGGAATTTAGTATTTAAGGTTTTAGGCAGAATAGAATTGAATTGTAAACGAAGTGTTATACCGTGCATATAAAATCGTGTAAATAGAAGTTATTTTGAAATTAGTTTTTGTAAATAAAGCTATAAGTGTTATTAAGTAGAAATACTTTGGATATTATTTTGGAAGCTGTAAACTGTTGGAGTTTCGAAGCTGTTGGAAGAATATTCTAGATAGAAATTATTTTTGCTGTATTTTTTACCTGTTGTTGTGGAATATTTAAGGTGTGGAATACTTTATAAAACCTGGTGCGTTTGCTTTCTATTCAGCAATCGAACTCAGAAGGAGATTGGAAATTGCGTTTATCGAATTGAAAGTTGGGCCACTTCCAAGTAAGGTTGGAAAAACGTAACAATATGATATATTTTATAATTGCGAAAATGGGAGTTAAATTTGTGATAAAAATTAAGTGAAGTTGTTCATCCCAATCTAATTTTTAAGCCAATGTTTCTTGAAACAACTAATTTGACGATAACCTTCTGATGCGGCCTCCAAGTAATTTTAGTAGACTGTATTTTGCTTGAAGAAAATGTTGTATTACCGACCATGAATAATCAGGTTGGAATAATATTCAATATAATAGGCTGGGCCTAAACAGGCATTTCAGCATAACACGATGATAAATTTAGAACGCCTAAACAGGCTATGATGACATACGATACAATACACTGCGCCTAAACAGGCTATAATGATATTCAATATAATATACTGGGCCTAAACAGGCATTTCAGCATGACACAATAATTTTAATACGTCTAAACAGGCTATAATGACATCCAATATGGTACACTGTGCCTAAACAGGCTATAATGATATTCAATATAATAAACTGGGCCTAAACAGATATTTCAGTATGACACAATAATTTTAATACGCCTAAACAGGCTATAATGACATCCAAAATGGTGCACTGTGCCTAAACAGGCTATAATGATATTCAATATAATAAACTGGGTCTAAACAGGCATTTCAGTATGACACAATAATTTTAGTACGCCTAAACAGGCTATAATGACCTCCAATATGGTACACTGTGCCTAAACAGGCTATAATGATATTCAATATAATATAGTAGGCCTAAACAGATATTTCAGCATGACACAGTACGCCTAAACAGGCTATGATAACATCCAATATGATATACTGTGCCTAAACAGGCTATAATAATATTCAATGTAGAAAACTGGGCCTTAACAGGCATTTCAGCATGACACAATAATGTTAATACGCCCAACCAGGCTATAATGACATCCTATATGGTACACTGTGCCTAAAAAGGCTATAAAGATATTCAATATAATAAACTGGGCCTAAACAGGCATTTCAGTATGACACAGTACGCCTAAACAGGCTATGATATATGATACCTAAACAGGCATTTCAGCATGATACAATAATTTTAATACGCTCAATCAGGGTATAACCACACCCAATATGGTATACTGCGACTAAAACCAGGCTGTACTAATATGACACGTATCACCCAGCATATGTTTATAAAAAAGAACAAAGAAAAACTTTAACTCAATGTAATGGACGTACAAATACCTTTATTTTAAATTGTTTCCTACACATTTGGACAGAGTCCATATTTATATTAGTTGATGTAGCTTTAACTCCAAAAATAATAATTACTTTACAATGTGGTGAAAACGTGAACTCTGCTTAATTAAAGGCAAAATGTCAGAATGACAGTAAAAATAACAACATAATATTATAATTAAGGTAAACAATGTTTAACATTTATCCAACAACAATATTCTTATTAATACTTTTTTACTTCTTACAGTAATATCAAATGGTTATACAGACCGCGGAAGACATCAACGATGGATTGAATAAATATGGTTAGTTTATTTTTTTTTATATTTTTAGGAAACATGATCCAGCGTTAACACCATCGACGAAGTTAACTAACCCTACGGGTCGACGACTTGAAGCTTCAGGGAGCATTGATCTCTCAGTTTATGACCACGGTAATTTCGAATATAATTCCAAAAATATATTTTACTTGTTAATTTTCATGTCAAATGACGTCATATCCATTTTCAAAACATTTTTTCAAAACCCATGTTTCGTTTTTGCAAATAATGCTAAAACATTATTAAAATATATTAAAATTTTTCCATGTTTTATATTCCAAGTTTTACAGAAACAGTTAATGTAAAATTCTTGATTAAAATAAATTTTAATCAAATTTCGGTTACTGGTTATGTTTGTACAAAGAGCCCAGCAACGGACCATTCCTGGGAGCTTTTCTTGCAGTAATGGTTGAATAATGTGAGTAATGGCTGGGCCAGTAAAAAATTAACTCTGGATGACTGCTCACCTGCTACGAAGCCTTTGTTCCCGACAAAAAGAAAAAAAAATTTGCATGAATCAACGCGATCAATACAACTTATCGTTTTTATTTCAAACCTTTGTCAACCCGGTTATCAATGATTTTGTTTTCATCGATTGCTGTCTCGTTGTTTGATATGTTGTTGATTCATAAATTTAAACAAAAGAAGAAACGTAATAACTAATAAACCGTATATTAGCGCAAAATAAAATAAAACCACAAACCGTATTTAGTGAATCAATCGAGTAAAGGATCAAATTTATCGGTATTTAATTATCAGCCAAACTCACTTTTTTTGATCTTGTGTTGGTATACTAGTAATCAAAATCATAACATCTTTGCACATATAATTTTTTTGGATTATTGCTACATTATTATATCATTCCGACTATGTGCGTGAGAACATAATTAGCAACACGACCAACTATACATTTGTCTAATGATTGAGTTTTTTTTATTATTACTATGCAACAACTGGTCGGTGTAACATATGTATGACTAATCTAATTGATATACATTACATATGTTATTCTTCCAACCAAATTATTCTAAACAATTAAATAAGTCATCAACAACTTAAAAGCCTAGATCTAATTTCCATAAATTCCCACGATATATATGTTATAACGAAATCCAAATAACTTAAAATAATATTAAAGTTGACGACATTACAAAAATAAATTTAAATAAAATTTAAATAAAATTTATCGAAATAAATATAATTCCTGCTGAACAAGGCAATTATATTTATTTAATATATTATTGACCGATATTAACTTTACATAATAAATCGATTGATAATTGGTTAATCGATTTAATTATTAAAATAAATGTAATCTTAAGAGGGGATTATAGCGGGAAAACCCTTTATTAATTTCACTATAAATTGAATGTAAATTGTAATGAAAAGGTAATTAATAAACTTATCTGAAAGTTTAAAGTTTTTAGTTTTTCTTAAACCTTTAACTGGAAGAAAGTCTGCCTCCTAGGCCTAAGCCTACAGGTTAAACATGGTATTTCCAGTTACAAAGACTTTCTTCCCATCATAAATATAAAGATAATAAGTGGACGCCGAAGTATAATAAATCAACACAATAAGTCCACCATATCGGACTAGAGCCGCAGCATTGTTACTGTTACTGTGGGAATTAGATCTAGTTTTTAGTTAGTATGAACAGCTAAATTTACGTCTACATGAGGAGTTGCTCTGATGCAATCTTAGGGTGAGTGAAATCTTTATTAAATGTTTTTCAAACGAAATGCTTGTAATTATAAATTGTAATGGTTTGTGCGTGGTGATATCGGCTTCTGCAGCCGGTACGATTGTCAGAGTCCCTGTTCTTTGTTTTAGCTTATTTAATTCCGTTAACAGTCTTATTTGCATTCATATCTGATTATTTGTACTGAACTGGTGGAAATTACAACTCTGACATATATAGCTGAAGTTCACTGGAACAAACCTTACTTGACACGCAGTTCTCCAAAATCATTTAATTTAAGTCTTCAAGTGAAATTCGAACGTAATATTGAGTAAATTAGTGGTTAATACAGGCAAGAGACACTTTTTGACAGCCTACTTTCCTTTATGGAATATATAGGACCATAAAAAAATTAAAAGTACAAAAATCTTAGCTGAGGGACTAGGTTGTACTGCTAGACGTTACAGTGGATTTATAAAAATATAAACGGGAGACATAACGAAAGGAGAGAAAAAGTAGGAACAGTCAAAAACAAAAGAATGGCTCGCCCAGATGTTTGAAATATAAGAATTGAGAAACAGAATTCAAAGAAAAAAATACTTAAGAGAGTCCCCTTTTTTGTTATATTATAGAAGCGCCAGGAATCGAAACTAGGATACAATAGGTCTGGTTTGCCTCAAATCCGGAATGTTTTCCGATCTCGTTTTGGAATGATAGATTGGAGATAAAATTTATCTTGCGCCTAACCTGGCCAATACATTAACATGTGATGATAAATTTATGCGCCTAATTTGGCGTTTTATATAAAGCAATGAAGCATTAATACGCCATTTGATAACAATGGCTTTTGCTTAAATATTATAATTATAACATTAAATTTTACAATGTTACGCCTAATATAATAAGAGGATTGTTGTATCGATTTGCATGAAACTAAAAGTAAGTTTAATATTTAAAGTTCTTAAAGTTATAGAAATATATTGAACTTACGAAAAGAAAATGTAACCAAAAAATGTAAAAATAATTATAAATTTGATACTTCACAAAATCATACAGTGGTGGACCTCAATATATTTCCTCATGTGTTGGGGAAAAGTAATTTATAGTAAAATTAAGACTGTCTGCCATCTATCGGTTAACATTTATTGAATAATAAATAATTCGGAAATCCCAAATGTGGCATCAGAAAATGGGAAAACTAGAGTGGGACCAGTGTATGAGAGATATATATTGAGGCCTACCATAGTAAAAATTTAATTCCTTTTCTTTAATTTTCAGATGATGATACAAGTTGCAGGCCCGATTATAAATTAAAGTTAAATTAAATTATTTGAGGATTTTTGTGAGCGATAAAAACTCAAGCAAGTAAGGAAATAATTTGTTTTTTTTTCAATTCGGAGGTATGGTTAGAAAATTCTCATATGAAACTCTATTTCTCCTTCAAACCTTCCTCCTTAGTGCCATGTTCGAGTTGCAGACCCACTTTCCACTACGTTATTCTGGCTTTGACTTTTTCGAAGTTAAAACTTTATCACTTATTTATTTTATTTAAGTTGAATTTCTCTACTGTGATTTTAGACATTTCCTTATTATAGAAATGTTTTTACATTATATGGGAATTTTGAAACGTTGCACTTTTATTATAAAAATAAATAGACACATATGGTATCTATTTATCCAAGGGAATTTATTTTAAATGATACTCGAATGAAACGGACTTGTGCGTGAAGTTAACCTAGGAAAATTATCTAATATAACACTAAGAATTTAATTTACAAGACCATGATGGTCTAAAACAATTCAAAATAAAATTAATGAATTTAAAAATAGTAAATAAAAATAAACATAACTTAATTTGTCTTTATTGGTGTTTCGATGCTTCGTTAATAAGCCAAAAAGGTCCATTTATTCTTCACCTCTCGCATTACTTCTTTTGCAGTATATACATTTTCAGCGACTTCTTGCAGTGCTTTATTTTTCACAAAATTACTAGAATTACGTCGTTCGATCATCCGGAATCATGCTGATCTTTTTCTTTTTTTACAAAATATGCTTTTTCTTATTATTTATCAACGGGCACGGTTGAGAAGAAAACCATTAAATCCAATTAAAAATCACAAATTTTCCTTCCTTTTCTTATTAAAATTATTTTCATTTATAAACTTTTTTTCTTCTTTTAACTTGTATCACTTCAACGAATTAATACAACAATTATTAATATTACACATATAATCTTTTTTTCAACAAACTTAATATTTCTCATTTATTTTTAAATTTATCAAGCTACAATTTTATTTTTTTAAATATAAAATCACGAAGAAAAATATAATTAATTTTGAAAAACATAAAACTAATACAGATTTATTTTAATTAAACTTTTTTTTCCGACTCAAAACCATAGTTTTTTTTTATTTCAAATTAAAACTCAACTCAAATTGAAAAATGTTTATTTATTTATATATTTTTAACTACTTTAAACAAGAGAGAAGAAGAGTTGATTGCATATATACCTAACTCGTAATGCATATTGTTGTAAACAATACATTTACAATTTATAACGAAACTAGTTTTGTTTGATTTATAACGAAACAGATTGTTTCATTTTTCCACAACTTTTTTCTTGTTTTTCCATTAATTGTAAAAAAAACAGAAAATAGGAACCACACTTTCATCAACAAATAATCATAATATCTCATCATCTGGTTTATTGGACACATCAATCGGCAAAAAAACAACTCACACAACGAAATGCTTCAGGAAAAAATGTTAAATGAGTATACATACTTTGAGTTTTTTTCTTTTTTATATATTTCAATACAACAAAATTCTACGAAAAAGAGAATTCATATGTTATCATCTCTTTTATTTCGTTTTAATTAAGCAAATTAAAGAAAAAAATAAAATTCGAATCGTTTGTAAGGAGAATGCAAGTATATAACAAAAACAATTATAACCTTGATGTCTCTATAGTGAAACTAAAATTAGGTACGCTGCCTAATTATAACAAAAAGTTGTTAATGAAAAATATGATGATGTGATATCATAGATGAAAGAATGAAAAAGGGAGGATTGATTAGGAAGTTAGTCTTTGCTGTTAGTGCAGTTTTTGGCTGTTTTAACTGTCAAGTCCTAGCTTCCTGTTAACCCACTCATACAGAACCTAAATTAGTTCTTAATTTCATCGTAGATTTATAAACGATACGTGTTAGACATCACGTAATTTGGCGGACATAACAAGTTTTTGCATAAAATTTCTAGACATTACTTTTGTGTGAATTTATAAGATGGGAAATATTTCTATTCAAATGAACACAAGACAAACACCCAATATCGAGCAAACCACGAATTTCAACTGTCGAATATCATCGATTAATATATAAAGCGCCAGCATAGTTTTGTTTATAGAAACTTATTAAAGACTTTGAAAATTTTTATTTTTTTTAAATTTTACTTACTTCAAATCTATGACGTAACCATCAGACATTATATTTAAATGTCTGACATTTAAATATACCATGACATTTAAATATAACTGAAACAATTTAATTAATATCATGGTACTAAATAGGTTACTGAGTGAATTCAGCTTCGGTCACTTCTGATTAATTGGTTGTATGGCAAAAAGTTTCCACCATCAAGTAATTGGACTCGATAACTGAATTGTAGGTGAGACAAAATAACTTGCCATTTAATTTTGTAAAATTGATATAAAACCAAAATTGCAAAAAGGTTCAAAGGCCACCATGTGTACCTACTTTTATACGTAATTATCAAACGTTTTACTGTGATGCAAAATTTTATTTGTTTAGTTTTTAGCATAAAATGCTAATACATATATCATTCATACATTTGTCTTGACAATGTCCATAAATATTATATTTACCATTCATAGCAGAAATATTTATTATATTAGTTGTTCATTTAGTAGTGTAATGACAAGTTTTTATTCAAATGCGATTGTTTGCTGTTAAAAGTTGTATTTTTTCATATTTTACTTTGCTTTGTCTTGTTGTCGTAAATGCAAATTTGTTATCCCTAGAATACTTTCGATATTTTTATTATCTATTCTATATGTAAAAATATTTCCATAATATGGAGTCTAATGACAGTGGAAAAATTCAACTAAAGTAAAAATAAATAAGTGATGAAAAAGTTTCAACTTTGAAATTGTCATCGCCTCAACGGCGTAATTGATAGCGTGTCTGCCCAAGGATTCGAGCCGGGCACTGACGAGGTAGGTTCGAATCTCAACCGAAACACGAAAAATGTGAAGTGGAGTTTTTTTCTGAGAAACTACAAACCATACCCTTGAATTGAAAATATTCCAATTACTTCTTTACTTACTTGAGTTTAATTGATATCGAAAATTCAAAATCTATTCTATATATTATTTTGTTCTTATATATGATAATAAGAATTTAATTTCTTCTAAATTTATTAAAAATTAAAATGAATTATTTGATATCCTACATTGAGCTTAGCGAAGCTTCATTTCAAACATTACTACTCATCGCACATTTATTTCTTTGAAAACTCGAAATTTTATTCATAAATGCATAAAAGCACTTGAAAGACTCTTCATTGCAAACATTTTGAATTTTTAATTTCATTGCATTCATAATGATATATCAATATGTATGTAGTACTATTTCCATCAAAAGCTTTTCAATTAAGTTAAACATTAATTTTCAATTAATTCTTTCTCTTAGTTTTATGTTTGGAATTTCATTTCAAGAAAATATTATTTTCTAGTCTCAATGCAAATTCTATTGATTATTCAACCGAAAATTTCACAATTCAACAAGTATTTGATCTGTTCGTTGTACACAAAATATTTGAATTTGGTTTTACCTTATGAGAAAATAAATCAAAAATAAAAAAACGAAAACTAAAATGAAATTTTCAAAACAAACAAAAATTTTTAGTTAATTATTATATTTGCAAATATGAATTTAAATTTGAAATGTATTTGAAAAAAAAATTAAATATTAATAAATAATTTCAAATAAAATGATTGATTATTTGTATAATTTAATTTTTGGTTTGATTATGTGAATTGTTAAGAAATTGATTGATGTATGCAAGTAGTCGATGAAAGTTAGGAGTGATGAATAGGTTATGATTGCAATTATATATTTAAGATGTAAACATTAAAAACAATTTGATTAGTAATATAAGTATTGATCCATCCATTCACTTAATTATTTAATTTCATTATTCAGACCACTGACTAGTTCTGTAATATAATGTAATGTTATATAAACACTATTTGTATTTCTTCATGAACCTGCTCTGTTGAATCGTTTGATTCATAATCAAATTTATCTTATTCTGAAAATTTAATTTCACCTGTTCTATGTGTCACTATTTCACTTATTTGATTTATACATCGATAAATCGCGTTCGATATACATTTATTTTAATTCTGAAAACTGACTTAAAACGATTTTAATTAGTTTATAGAAGAGATATACTGTAAAATTTGGCAACAAGATCAGCGAAATATTATTTAGATAAAACATAGGGCTGTTTCTATTCTAGCAATCTTGACTTTGCTTTGAAATGAAATTTCAAAATTTTTACACCATCCTGCAGAGAACCTTGAAGGAAGCTAGGTCTAGTTGAGGATGCTATAAACCAGGTCATATACTCATACTCATACCTGAACTGTTATATTCTATCATTAATCTCACCTTTCGTCTTCCAGAGCACTTTAGAAATTCCAAGTAAAAGAAGGAGGGCTAAGAGAAGTGGCATTAGAACCTTCTGTGGAAACAGTTTTGCTACGCCAGTGGTGTTTAAACAACATACAGCTCTAGCGAACGAGAAAGGCTAAAACTATTCAACGAAATAGTTTAAGTTTTCCTGTAAAGAAGGGTGAAGTGGCAGTTACTGCACATCGAGGAGATTTTCAGAAGCAGTCTGGCTCTTACCCTTGCTCAGAATCATAAAGATATTCATTCGAAAATTGGGGAAAAATATGTTGAATCCTATTATTGTGACAGGATTGAGAAAAATATGTGCAAAGGAGACAAAATATTTAAGATTAACGCCAGACATCACATGAAGAGGATAGTAAGCAAAACTGTAGGATACTTTATATTAAAATATAAACCACTTACCTTTTATGCCGTCCTTTTCGATGGATATTGTACAGGATTTACGTTGACAGAATTTAGTTCATTGAACTGTCTATGAGCGTTTATCAAGATTGAAGTTGGTAATAGATGGCGGTTCACCGTTATGAAGGCGTTATGAAGCGCTTCTTCATTGGCGAACCAATGAAGCGGCATAGCAGGTCGCGTATATGATGAGGTTATTTATTTGCTCCTGACTAGCGACAGCATTGTGATCGAGTTATAATTCCTGCTACTCCGACACAAATATCGGATTTGTACGCGAAATACATGATAACACGGAAATGAGAAAAAAGGGCAAGTGAAAGAATGAGACTCTGACGACCCCTTAGGCGAAAGAACTACGAACAGCACGTCCCACCCCACATTTACTCACATACTCTCACACTCACACACCTCATACACGCTCGCACCCTCCAACACATGCACATTATCATTCATATCTCCATCCATGCCCACATTCATACACACTTAAAACAATCTAATAGCAATCGTATCTGGCTTTGATGATTTGTAAATTGGAACTATATGGAACGTTCATGGCATTTTTGTTCTTTCCTATACGGCAATTTTCAATTTTATTATTTAAATCATTTACAGTTAGAAATAAATTTATATCCATAATTTTGTTAAAATTTCTTTCAATTTAGGTTTACCACAGGTTTAATTTTATGAAAAAAAGAAATGAATTCCACGTTATTCTCTTCATCAAACTATATGATTCATTATAATTAGTATTAGTATGAAAAGAAATGTATAATAATTCCGTCCACCGAATCAATTTCATTGACTATAATTTATAAGTTTTTTTTTTTGTTAATACAAGTAATAGGTGATCATTCACAATAAATACATTTTCCGGAAATTTCTTATTCCATAAACCAACTAAGGATGCAGCTGAATTCGAAATTATTATAAAATTATCGGTAAAAGCTAGAACGGAAGTGTCATTACCCGAAAACGACTTTGAAAATTGTCTTGCTTTTATATGAGAATTGGATAATTCGGATGATTTTCGGATGATTTTCTTAAATGATTCAAAACTACTTGTACTATTGCAACCACCACTACCGCTACCACCGCTACAATTATTTGCTATACCCCTAATAGCCGTTGTAGAGGATGATGAAGGTTCAGTTTTATTTAAATTTACTTCACGTAATAACACTTTGGTTGGTCTTAGATTAACTAAAATATTCTTTAATTGATGCGTTTGTAATACATTACCATCTAAATCAATTATATACGCCAAGTCGACCATCTCAACAGCGCTTTTTTTATTAACCACCCTTTTTGTTTTTAAAATTAGACTAAAATGGTAATATCAGAACCTATGTCTTGGCTTGGATGTGATGGGAACAATCGCGAACAAAAAAAAACAAACAGGTTTGACTTCTGAAATAAATCAAAATGAAGGTAACCGTAAACATCTTGACGATTTTTATCGTTAAATTAATTGACTAATTTACCTAAAAAAAATAAACAACTATGAAACCTGCAAACAATTTAGTGATTCGCTCACACGTAACCACCTCCACACGTCCATACACACATGCTCCCCTGCCCACATACCTATCCGCAATCATTCATACTTAAAATGAAAAGTGAAATATGACTCACCTCATGGTTTTATCCAAATCCCGCTTCCCAGTAAGGTCAATTATGTGCTCATCCTCCTCATGTTCATCAATCGGTAATCAATACTCCACCAGCAGGATGTAGACCATATATCAGAAGAAAAAAAATCGTTGGATGCAAAAACTAGTTGGTGATAGTTGGATGTGTTGGTATTGTCGAAAATGCCACGAATTGCTCGACAATCAGCATGTAGTCGTAGTGAGATTCACGGGTCTCTTCAATTTGTAGCAAACGTCATCTACGAAATTATGATTTTTTTTTGGTTATTAAGTAGTTGATTGCTTCACAATAATTTGACCTCACATAGGATATCACAGAATGTATCAAAAAAATAATGATTTACACGAATACAATCGAAATTTATTGGCTAACAGTTAATTTTTCCACAAAGATTCTTTTCACAATATAATTAAAATCAATTAATTTTACAGAAATTACTCACAAAAATTATTCTCGCAGTTATTTTGCAAATAAATTATTATTACATTATTTTGAATATAACTAATTATCACAGTTAGTTAGAACATAGAGGACTATCACAGTTATTCTAAATATAAGGTAGTATCACAGGTGTTTAGCGTATACATTATAATCACAGTTTTCTGACATGCAAATAAATCTTATAGATTTATATATATATTTTTCTTTGTATTTTGAATAGGATATAATTTTAGTTTATAGAACAGAATTATCGCACCATATGATAGATCATTTAACAATTTAGGTAAAACATTTGTACCGGTAAGGATGCGATGTTCACTACCCGTATTTAAAATAACTTAACACAACAAATGAACTATTTTTACATTTTGATTAACATTTCTTTTAAGTTTTATATTCACAAAACAAAATAATAACAAAACTGAATTCCACAAAACGTTCTGTACATCCAAATAATCAGATGTCAAAAACAAGAAATCGTTCCAATCGGAACCATACAACTAAGAGAGAGAGATTAGGCGTTTTTAGCTGCTATATATAGGTGAATAATAGAATTGATAAAGCAGTTTCTTGTAGAGTTTACATTTAAAAATTATCGTTATTTTATTTCTCCTATCAAGTAATACTGGTTATTGGATTGCATCAAAAATTGGAAGATATTTCAAGGATAGTTACTATTTTCAAAACATTTAAACCAAATATTCATGTAATCAACATGAGTGTGGAATGAGAATGAACAACCAATTTTTATAATAGTTTTACAGTGATTCGTTAATTACTAGAAAACTACAGGGGAATAGCGAAATCAAGGAACTCAAGTAGAAACGAAATTACGTTAAGACTGCGTTCCAATTGATGACAGATTGTACCACACATACTAAATCAATTTAGACAACTAATTTGATTGACCAAATCAATAGGTTGTTTCTAAATAAACTGTGCGAATGACTGACAACTTGATCATATTATTTATAATTAGAATTCAGTAATTTTATAAGAGCAAATCTAGATTTAGCAGGTAATTGGACTCAGTATTATTAGCGTATCTGATAAGTACGTATTACAACCAACATTAAAATAGCAAACTACAATTGATTTACAGCAGAATCTCGCTTGCGAGAATCATATATGTATATGTATATGTATATAGCGGAAAGAAGAATCGATAATAATAAATATAACGGTTCGAGGACAATTTCTATACTGATTGCCGGATACAATTTTAAGGTAGGAAAACGAATTGATAAATACGCACAACTATTTTAGGTTTCACGACAACAATAGCAGACGGCGGTCATGCTTTGAGTTTACGGAGAAATAAATTAATCATTATAGTGAAATTATGCTTGTGAGAACGCAGTGTGACTCAAAATCAGTGTAGTACACATAAAAAGAATTATTTTTAATGGAATACTAAATTAGTGTAGGGGAAAATATATTAACTGAGGACTATGAATTACATAGGATAAAAAAAATTAGTTACGAAATTCGCGTGTAATGAAAACTCGAGATATATTATGATAAAGTAGTGAATCCATGGACCAGGAATTATCCAGCTGCGTCGTACTTACTTCGTTACAAACATTAAATTTTGAGAAATCTTGGTAGTAGAGATTGGTATGTGAGACCAAAAACTTGCCTATTGCATTATAAGTTTGTCAAAAAAATGTTGTCAAGTGTGTCAAAAGAAATATTTTTATTTACTTTTTTACCCAATTTTTGGAAAAAAATAAAATTATTTGAAATGAATTTTTTTTATTATTATTGAGAATTATGGCATTATAAGTTTGTCAAAAGATAATGTCAAGTGTGTCAAAAAATGATTTCCTTTATTTTTTTAGCCAATTTTTTGGAAAAAAATGTAGCTGTTTTTATATCTATATGGTATATGTAATTGAAAATGAAATTGGACATGGAAATTTTTGAATTTGTTATAGTTTTTGAAATATTTTTGGAATTTTGAAAAAAGTTTGTATTTTTGATTTTGAAATAATTGTTTTGCTATATTTTTAGAATTTTGGAAAAAGTTTTAATATTTGATTTTGTAAGAATTTTTGGAATATTTTTAGAATTTTGAAAAATTTTAAATTTATGATTTTATTATAATTATTGGAATTTTGAAAAAATTTTCAATTTTTGATTTTGTAATAATTTTTGCGATATTTTTAGAATTTTAGGAAAAAGTTTGAATTTTTAAGAATTTAAGAATATTATTGGAATTTAGAAAAAGTTTAAATATTTAATTTTATTCTAATTTTTGGAATATTTTTTGAATTTTGAAAAAAGTTTCAATTTTTGATTTTGTTATAATTGTTGCAATATTTTTAGAATTTTTGAAAAAAGTTTTTATCTTAAATTTTGTAATAATTTTTGGAATATTTTTAGAATTTTAAAAAATTTTGAATTATTGATTTTATAATAATTTTAGCAATATTTTTAGAATCTTGGAAAAAGTTTTGAATTTATGATTTTGTCATAATTTTTGCAATAATTTTAAAATTTAGGAAAAAACAGAATTTTTGAATTTTATATATTTTTCAGAATTTTGAAAATATGTAAGAATTTTTGAAATATTTTAAGAATTTTGAAAAAATTTAAATTTTTGATTTTATTATAATTTTTGGAATTTTGAAAAAACTTTCAATTTTTGATTTTGTGAGAATTTTTGAAATATTTTTAGAATTTTGGAAAAGTTAGAATTTTAAGCATTTTTGGATTATTATTGGAATTTAGAAAAAGTTTAAATATTGGATTTTATTCTAATTTTTAGAATTTTGAAAAAAGTTTGATTGTATTTAATTTTTACAATATTTTTGGAGTTTTGAAAGAAATATGAATTTGTGATTTTGTAATATTTTCTCGAAACGCTAAATGGAGAGGTTTATGAGCAGTTTGCTGTGAGTAGCATCTTTTCACTAAATTATGTTAATATATGATCTGTTATAATTTTCCGACAACGTGTTGATGTTTCGTGTTAGTTTTGTAATAAATTTCTAAACAGAGATAAAAAAATATTTGTACTTTAACAAAGAGTAATGTTTGGTCAGCGATGTATGCTGCCCAAAACTAAAAACCATGTCCTCATAAAAGTTTTTTTTCGAAAACCATATCAAAATCCTTAACCCAGACCGAAGTCTTGATATCTCAGAGCTGTGAGATTTCAGCCCCTCCATATTTTGTGCATTATTTTTGTCATTGCTAATGGTTGGTACTATGTAAGTAGAACAAAGTAAATGTGAATTGCTTATTTGTGTATGTTGTAATTTGATATAATTATTATTATTTTTTATTCATATTTTGTATTATTATTATTGTTAATTTATTCTATTATTAATAATTTAATAGTTACAATTATTTGCATCGATAATAAAGAATATTCGAATTTGTGAAGAAATTATTGGATGTTAAAGAAGAGATTAGTTGGTTGGTAAGGATAAACGACTGAACTCACGCCAGCACAACTTCAAAACCACCAGAGCTATGATGGCATGCAAAAATTTGGTATATAGAACTTGAAAGAGTGGCCAAGCTATCCTTAATTGGTTGTATACCATGATAGAGAGAAGTCATCACGTATAGAGCAGTAGAACACAGATCATCACTCGGAGGAGAGTGCTGCAGGAAATACAGAGACTTGCGTCTATCTGCACAACAAGATCAAGGACTCCAATTCTACCAAGTCCATATAGGGATGCAACTATAAGAACTATTTAGTTTGGCGGATATAAAATAAGGGAAGGTTAATTCATTAAACGAGCAAGACTTGTTAAAGAAAATCTCTGGCTTGAGTTTTCAAAGCACAGTATAATAAAGCAGTTCAACTGGGAAATAAATAAATACACTTCGATGTTGAGCTAAAAAACCGGGTCGAGCAGCGGTTCCTGTTGTTAATGATGTAATTAAAACTTACATGAAAAGTTCTAGAACCAAAGAAGGCACCGATTTAGAATATTTAATTTCCATCATTTTGAACAAAAACGGAAAAACGAGTATTAAATATCCTTTAAACTGGAATGATGGAGCTGAATATAATCATCATATACTTAACAAACACTTTCCAAAACTCATCATTTCCTCCACCAAGGTATAATAATCACTACAAGTAAATAATCTCATTTCCCTGTTATTTTTATTACGAGTATCAACAACATAACGTTTTACACTATTTACACGGTGGAATGGGTAACAGGATTTAAACATCGAAAAATTGTTTTGTTGTTAACAAACATTCCGTTTCAATTCCTTATTACATTTTTCGTTGCTGCTTGACTGATTTTCATTATTATATCGTTGGAATTTTATACAGATTTGGGAAAAAGCGAGATTCTTAGGTTAATAGTTGAGCATATAAATTGAGATTTTCACATATATTTCCTTTTGTTGTGTTTTTGGAAAATTGTTTGCTGTTGAAGAAAAAAATTGTGAGTTTGAATAGTGAGGAAGTGATGTATTTGCTTATCCTATTTTTAGGAACTGGGTGTATTCTGTATTCATTTTATATAATATTTTATGTATTCATTTTATATAAATCTATAAGCTAAACATGCAACAATTTTTTAAATTGATATATTATAAATATGTGGAAAAATTAGATTAATTCATTATGGTTAAAATTCATTTTATAGAAATAATGAAAATCACCATCATATAATTTTAGTTCTTATTCAGACAGACAAAGTAAATAATAAACAAAAAAATATTCCCCCTACAGCGCTAATTTATAAAGTTGAACTCTAAAGTGTTCAACATTCAAATAAAAAAAAAATTTACATACCTTAACTCATTATAATTAAAAACTTTTAATTAAATTTTTTACTTTTTCATCATAAATCAATGCAAGAACAACACCTCTTTTCTGTTTTAATCGCATCTATGAAAAGAGTTTCTTATTATTAATGAAAAACTAAGAAAATTAACTTGAACCAACCAACAATCAGATGATAGAAGAAACATAAAACATAAAAAAATGCCGATAAATAAAATCAAAAGTGCAGCCATAAAATAAACAAATATAAAAACCAAGAAATTGAAAAAAACTAATTAATTTAATTAAATGTTTCTTTATTTTTTAGGTTCAAAAGAAAATCCAAGTAATTAGATAAGAAAAAGAAATTGATTTCTTATTTTGAGTTTGCTTACAAAAAAAGTTACTTAATTTCTTCAGCAAAATTATGGTACTTAAATCGAAATTTAACAGTTTCGAACAATTACACTAACGAGTGTGATTTTTACAAATGTTCAGTAACAAAAGAACAATATAGAACCTTTAATGCCGTTTAAAACAGACCATGAGACAAGGTAAACTATACTTGCTATTTAAACCTGCAATGTTCTTCCTTTGTTATTCATTTTTGTTAGAACAAAGACCCAAACAACATAATAATTGGTTTTAATATGCAAAAACTAAACGTGCAGATTTCTAAGGCTATATCTGTTCCATTTTTCCCTGCACTTCATTGGACGAATTTCATGAGTTCATTGACAAGATAAAAGAGGAGGTAAGGTAATATTAAAGGTACCTGTATAACCTTTGCAAGTTTAGTTGATATCCTGTAACTATTATTTGAACTGCATTACCTCCTCTACCTTATCAATAATGTTTGGATAACTCAAGTCGTTTGGGAGGGTTGAAATCAGGCTTATTGCCATACCTCCATATCCACTAGATTTGTGAGACTCGAGGGTCGGGTTTTACTAATACTATATTGTGAAGAGAGTTTATGCGATGCAGTACTATCCATGCACAAGGTCAAACCTTGTCGGCCCACCCATCCTGCAAATAACTTCAGTTTGCTTCCTTGGAAGTTATACTAACGTTTGGTTTAATCAACAATAACACTTAAATTTATATCTTTGAATGCGTTCGGTTTAGCGACTGTGCTCTAGTTTAGTTTAACCTGGATGAATTTTAAATGCCGTCTGTCAATGATCCACTGTTATGGGCTACACACATTAGTTCCCACTAATATAGTTGATAATGATATTCTATAGTAGTGCCAAGAAAAACTATCGATATGTTGATATATATCGATACTTATCGATGTCACACCCGTAGATCAAAAATAAAAAGAAATTACAAAACAATAAAAACTGATCCCTCCATGCGGTGAATATATCGATTTTATGTCGATATATATCGATTTTATGTCGATATTTGCTATAACTTTTTTAATACTGCCCAGTCCTAGCAGCAGTAACAAAATATATGTTAAATTTTTTGTTTTTTAAGCAAAACCAGCAATAACAAAACAATAATATACTTTGATATATAATAAAACGATTTGTTTTTTGCCAGGCCTACTAATTCATTTAATTATGTTAATTTCGAAACCGCCTTTAAAATAAATTAACAGAGATACAAAATAAAAAGAGAACTGCCTATATATTACAAAATTATGTTTTATGTATTACGTTTTAAAAAATATGGCAAACGATACTTATGCTTTGATAAATATAGTAAGAGGATTCAACTTTGTCTTTAAATATTATTCTATTTGCCCATAAATAGTAGAGTTTGCTTTATTTCAGGTAAAAACGACATAGAAAAGAACCCACAACCTGATGATTTAAAAATTTTAATTTAAAATGAATCAAATATTATAGGTATTCTGTTACTGCTACTAGTGCTAAACGATATTAAGAAAGCTACAGCGAAAACAGATATAAAAAAATGCGGATAAAGCCGATATATTTTAAAAATCGATACTTTCGATAACTTTTTAAATATCGGCCAGCCCAGCTTCTACTCCCAAGATCATAAAAATTTGTTGCAAACATAATTTGTCTAAATATGATGATACTTCATAGTACGTAAATATTTGTTGTATAAATAACTAAATAAGTTTTCACATCGATGTAACGCACAGTGCTCAACAAATAACTGTTGATGTAAATTGATCATGATTGATATAAATGATCAGAATGTAGTATGTCTTCACGTTATGTATACATTTATCAACATCAATATGTTTAAATCAGATTATAATGCTCCTTGTTTAAATCCTTTTCTCCGTTCTTTTAGTGCGAGTAACATAAAATAAATATAACACTCCTAAATATAAGAATGAAAATAATAAAATATCGTTCCTACTCCTTTATTGAAATATAGTATATTTTCCTACAAGAGATGAAAACATTGGTTTTTTCGTGAGCAAACATTTGTTCACGATACGCGCTAGCGTCGAGTGAGACATGTTAACGAAGGAAAAACGTTTTTATCTCGCGTATTAAATGCAATTTTTTCTATGATATAATACATATAATCGATATTTACTCTAAATTATAAAGTTAGAAATCGACAACATAACATTCAAAATTCATATTCAATTTTTTCATGGCTACGTTGTTTAAAATACTGTGTAAAATTATATAAAAACCATAGCAACTATAATTTGTTATTTTATTTGACTAATGAATTGACTTTTCGCATAGAAAAAATATTTTCTTTCAAATACTTACTCGCGTATTTACTTTTTGCTTCATTATTCATGCTTTCCAACGTTAAAAGAAAATAATTTTTGTGATTTTTTTTTTTCAATTTTGCATGTATTTTTATAAAAATATATATAAAATGACGACGAGAAGGTACTAATTTTCTTCTTTTGCAAATGAATGAAAAAAAAAGAAAAAGAAAAGAAATAAAATAAAACTCCAAAGGAGTTAAATCGAAAAAAACTAAAATCTTATTTACAAAATCGACCTTATCGATCAGAGAGAGGAAACTGTCTTACCTTCCTTTAAAACAGTAAGATGAAAAATCGAATCAAGACGTCAATGAGTCAGAACGTATCCATGCTCTAAACCAGTGCTTCTCAACCGTTGGTCCGCGGACCACCGTAGGTCCGCAGAAAAAGTTTAATGGTCCACAAATTTTTTTATATTTAATTTGCGAATACTAATTCACATATTAAGAAATTTTTTCTACGTTGGCATATAAAATTTTATTTTCATGCAGGCTTAGTCCTTTCGAAAATGTTTTTTTCAACTAGTGTAAAATCATTTTCGCTAAATAATAAATTTCTTTAGCTATAGTATTTTCATGTAATTTTTTTAATCAACCATGAAAAATTGAATATTAATTTTGAATCTTATGTTGTCGATTTCTAATTTAATAGTTTATAATAAATATCGTTTATATAGTTACTATCATAGAAAAAAATTTATTTTCTATGTGCGATGAAAACGTTTTACGTTTACGTGAACAAATTTTCACTCTAAAAAAACAGCAAATCTGCTTTATATTTTTAATGTCGTTCTCACACGTATGAGTAAAATTTTAGTTTTTTTTATTTCACTTCTATAGAGCTGCTTTTATTTTATTATTCCATATGCAGAAAGAAGGAATGCAAGAAAGTACTAAGTCCTTTTTCCTCATTGTTTTTATTGCAAAATATAACAATACTTGTATAATTGGACAAACCAATTTTTAATACGATGGAAAGCATCAAATTTAAAGCAAAAATTAAAAGTGTGTGTATTTGAAAAAAAATGTATCCTTCCGGCAACTACAAATAAAGTTTTATTTTTATTTTTTTTTTACAACCATAATTGTGTGCGTTATTAGTCTTAATAAAATAAACAGCTTTCAATTTTATTCCATTGCGTGATTGCTGCGGAACACAATATTAGTATTTTATTGGGTTTTTAATGATATATTTTATTTTTCAAGCAAATTTTTCAAGCTTATTAATTTGCAAATTTGCGAGAGAATAAATTTCATTAAACACGAACCCAATACAACGTTTGTTCTCCCAACAGAGTAAAATGAATTAATTACATAAATAAAACATTTTAAAATTCCTTAGTAAAACAAGTTAAACGAAATAAATGTTTTATGTTTTTCGTACCATTAATTCCAAACAATTAAATAAATTTTATTCAATTTCTTGTTTTAACTGTTTAGTATTTTAAAAATTAAATGATCTATAATAAAAGACATCAAAGTTTTAATTACTAATACTAATGAGAATGGAGAAACCAAAAAACAATATTTTGAAAAACTATAATTTTCACAATGAAAATTCAAATCAATTTAATCGTAGTAACCTTTGCGTTTTGCAATATTCGAGAGATGGACATACGCATTAGTTTTAATTTATTGTTTTTTTGTATAATCAGAGCGAAGTTATTTTTGTTGATTTTTTTTATAAAATAAAATGAAATTATTTATAAAATATACAATCAAAACAATTTATTTTTTAGTTCAACACAATCAAATAAATTGTTTTAATGTGTTCTGCAGCATTCACGCAACAGAGTAAAATTAACAGCTGTTTATATATATTCTATTAAGACTTATAACGAACAATTGTGGTTAAAAAACCAATATAAACCGATATTTAAATGCCCGAAACAATTTATTTGTATGAAACTCTGAAATAAATTTTTTGAATTGTATTTTGAATTTTAGAAATAAAAATTGAAAATAATATGTTCGCTTTGATTATACAAAAAACGATAAATTCAAATTAATGCGCATGTCCCTCTCTCGAATTTTGCATTTTAAATATGATTAAATAGAAATAAATTTCCATTGTGAAAGAAATTAGTATTTTTTATGATTGCTTTTTGGTTTCTAATTTCTCATTAGTTCTAGTAGTTATAACTTTGATGTCTTTCATTATAGGTCATTTCATTTTCATAATATCACACAGTTAAATAGGCATCGAAATTGAAAGATTTATTTAATTGTTAGAAATTATTAGTACAATAATATAAAATAAAATTCATTGTTTTTTTTCGTTTAAATTGTTTTACTAATGAATTTTTAAAAAAAATTAAATTTTTAAAAAAATTAAACTCTGTCGGAAGGATAACACGTTGTACTGAGTTTGTGTTTAATGAATTTTTTTCTCTCGCAAATGCAAACTTTGACTCGAAAAATAAAATATAGCGTTAAACACTTAAACAATAAAATACTATTACTTCGAATTAGGAGTAAGAACGATATTTTTTTAATCTTTGAAATAACGGAGTAAATTAGTGATATAAGAAGAGATTTAAACTCTGTTTGTTACGCTTCAAAATTCATTCTTTTCTTTTTTTATTTCGTTCACTCCTGTAAAAATTTCATTTAATATGTAAGTGTGAGCAAAATATAACCTGCACTTCCATCCATGTAACATGAAATATTTTGCTAGGTCCGAAATAGAATTCTAAATTATATATTGGTCCGTAGCATGAAATCAGTTGACAAACACTGCTCTCAACAACGGTAACAGACCGTGGTGGATCAATTTTAAAATGTCAACGTTTTTTAAGTCCCTTTCCACACAAAGAACAATGTTTCCTTCTTTGAGAACTCTTAACTCAGGGGTGTCACAACTATGGAGAACATAAATGTTGTGCTTGATCTATGCATCAACAACACGCCAGGCCTAGTAAAACATTTAAAATATCGTCGTATAGACAGTGATAAATAAGAAATCGATGACACTCAAAAATATCTATACTGCGTGTCTGAGATACACGATAATTTTTATGAAAGGCCAGCGTCAACGGCTTGAAATAATAAACAAACCAAAATTTTCATGACAACGGTCAAATTTCAAAACTTTTGCATAATATATAAATTTTTAATTGAAAAAATAAAGCATAATCTAGATACAGATTTTTAAAAGTTATTTCAAATGATTTTATGATTTTTACTAAAAATTTATGGACAGAATTTATTTTAAAAACAGTACCTTGATATGATTATTTCTGGTTTATTTATTTATTTCTAGTTCGACCATGATTTCTCTTACCTTTGGGTGTATTCATATCATTCTGTGCTTGTAATACAATATACTAATATTAATTAATATTAATAATTTATGTTATAATTGAAATTTTTAATATTAAAATTATATAGATATATCAAGTGAAATTATTATTTTGTTTCTTCTTAAAATGAAATGAATAAATATAAATATATAATCGCCGGCAAAGGAGTGAAACAAACAATAAAAATTTTACTCTTACGAGGAAGAACGAAATAAAAAGTTAAAAATTTAGATTATGAATGAAATTTCACTTATCAAACTGCAAAGAGTTCTGAAATAAAATAAAACTGTAAACTCTGTAAAACAACAATAGTGAAAATATCGAATTAAGATGGGAAACTGCTGTGCCCCATCTTAATCGTAATGAAACAAAACCTACCAAGCTAATAAATAAAAAGTATCCAAATATATTATGTACATATTTGCAATGTAAAAAATAAGTATATTGCAAAACGACGTTGTTTTTTTTGCAACAAAATAAGCATCGTTATGTCGTGCACAATAAGAACAAAAATAAAATATCTGTTAAAAGAATTTAAACTTTAAAAGATTTTATCAATTTTCATGTTTAATGATCTTTTTAATTTAATTTTCTGTTGTTGTTGTTTTTTTGCATTTTTAAATGTCTAAATCAATGTGTGCTTATGATTAAACACTTGCTATAAAGGAACATACGAATTAATTGAAATTATGTGAGGAGATATTTTTCTTCAGATTGTTTATAAGATAACGTTCTTGAAATAATTATTTATTTTATAATATTAATAAGTTAAGAGAGAGATACATGAATGCTGCACCCAGGTCGCTATATTGAACTAACAAACATCTAAAACAAACAAGAAATGTTTCATTATAATTCAATTATTTTAATCCCACACCATCATCCATCAAAACCATCATCAACAAATCAACCATCATATGTCGACAAGAAATCATCAAGGTTGTGTTAAACAAACACATTTCACGATATGTTTTGTGCGACTTTAAAATAAAATATTTATTGATTATACAAAGTGTCAACCAAAAACAAAAAACCTTTTTAATTCCATTTAATTTTTATGTGTTTGCAAAGTTTTGCGACACTTGTGTTATGCATATAATGTTTTGCGGCAATTCAAAAACAATTCAAAAGAATAATTTTTTTTTGTCATATAAATATATATTTTATTCAACCAAAGATTGACATTTGAAGGATTTTTTGTTGAGGTTTTGTTTTTGTATTAGTTAATTACATTTATTTTTTTTATAATTTATTCTAATATTAATTGACTTATTATGTCAGACAGCTATTAAATTTAGTTCTTACGATCAGGTTGTACCGCAGCCTTACAAAAAAAAATTGTTGTTGTAATATGAATTCAATTCATGAATATTGTTTTGACCAATTTAAAAAAAAAGTCCGAGTGGCAGGATGTCTGCTGGATAAAGGTAGATTTCGAGATCAGACAGTTTTGTCTACAATTAGAATTTGATGTATCAGATTAGGTTAAACAAAACAAACTAATTACAAAACCGATATCGAACAAATTTTAAAAAGAAAATTAGCTACATATAAGCATAACTACATCTATCTAATTTTGCAACAAACAAATATCAAATCTACCACAGAACATATCTGTGACAATGTATGACACTATATGAAAAACACACGTCAAACCTACTCTATATCATACGTCATGCAATTACTGCGAAATATCATTTATAGCTTATTTCTAAGGAAAAAAATGAATTTCATCTATTCTAGCCGTCAAGTAAAAAATCTCTAACTGCAGAGGTTTATATTTTAAGTTTTTAAAAATATGTATTAGTATACAAACGGCCGTTATAACGGGTTTTAAAAACCAACTTTTTTTCTAATAGAAAATCTCTAGTTGCTTAAACATGTGTCAGATTTGGCAGATTTACGAACTTGTCTAAGATATTCATAAAACACACATGTTTAAAAAAGTTTTTTGATCTGGCTCCCCAAATGCGACCGTGAGAGTGTCGGTTGATTCAAACGCATTTTTTTATTTTACAAACTTTTGTGTTGGAGCCACTCACTCAAAAACCTATAAATGCAGAGATCTATTTCTAAAAGAAATTGATAAAAACTATTCTAAAGATTCTAAATTTATGAACTTTGTAAAAATATCAGAATCCAAACGGTCGTTATAACGAGCACAGAATACAAAAACAGTACAAGAACAAACATACCATCAAGACAAGAACAAAACAAGGCCACATACCATATATGTGTATGTTTTTAAGTATATCGTTTTATTTTCGTTTGGTTTCTAATATTTGCCAGATAACATAGCACCTTTGCGATTTTCGATGCAACCTCACATACAGAATTCCATCCGTCCTCGGTTTTTAACATAAACTCTTAAATATTGTCTGGAGTTAATTGCTGTTCAGAAACACCAAGCGTTTCTCCCTCATTGTAAAAACGGGGACACCTTTTATTAGTTTCAGTCTACTTTTTCTGCCAGATATTCAAGGTGTCCGTAAGTACTAGCCCACGGTTCTCTCGAAGGATACATTTGTCACGCCTCAGGTACAATGTTTGACATGCCTTAATCCTTTGCCAGTACACAGAGAGAAAAAAAGGGTTAAATTTGATAAAAAAATCATCAAATTGATGATTTTTGTATATCAATATATGGACGAGAATATGAGTTCTCAAATTGATATAAAATGCTGCATCAGATTGAACTCTGGTTTATTTTTTTGAGTTGATATAAATCTACTGATTATGATAAACAAATTTCTTATTTTGATATTTTATTCTCGATATTATTCTCAAAGCTTATAAACTTGTTGTATCAAAACAATACCAAAAGTATCAATTTAAGATGGAGTTGTATTTCTTCAAGAATTTGAGCGGAAGAAGTTGAGAAACCAAAAGCTCATTTTAAGGAATTCTGATCATTTTAAGAATTTTTTTGATCGATATGATCGTATGTTACTTTTGGTATTGATCTGATATATTTCATTTTGAATCAATTCATTATCATTTTAAGAAAAATATTTTCTCAAATCGAAGATGATAATATTTAGTTTGAGAAAAGATTTTTCTCAATTTTAGTGGCTTATATACGTGGGGGGGATTCGGTACGTTTAGCGACACGTAAAATAGCAACCTTGGAAAAAATAAGGCACTGGAATAAAACTCCAATCCACCGATGTTCCATTAACCTTAAACGGGATAAAAAAATCACTATTTTTAAAAAATATTATTTTATTTTACATAAATAATTCAAAAATAAATTAATTATAATTTTTAATTTGGCTTAATCTAATGGCTTAATCTAATTATGGCTTAACATATTGTCTGCCATCTAAAAAATAATGGACTTGCAATGGTCTGTTTACATCATCACCGAGACGTATTATATCAAAAAAAATTATTATCATTTCGATCTTATACGTTCAATTTGGGAGAAAAAGTATAAAATCGAGAATTTTTTTTTCTCAATTCTATCTACGTAAGATCAAATCGAGAGTAATCGAATATGAATTATTTTCATTTCGATCTCATAAGCTCAATTTGAGAGAAAAATAATAAAACTGAGAATTTTTTTTTTCTCAATTTTATAAACGTTGATCAAACCGAGAATAAGCGTTGTATTCCATTCTGAAAAATTTTTACTCAGTCAATGTTAGAATGAGATAAAAATATAGAATCGCATATGGTGTGAACGACAAAACAAACTTTGTCAGTCAAGATTCGTTGCTATAAAATGTTATGTTTGTGGGAGTGTGGTTGCCATAATTTTTGATGAAAAGTATCAATAGGAGTATTTTTTATGGCAACCACACAGACACATCAACATTAAATTTGTGTACAGATGAAAAATATTTAACACACACTATCATAATTTTCAAACTTAACAGTTTTTATAGTAGAATCATTTATCTTTTTTTCTTTGGCGGAAGAACACCAAAAATTCTTCATATTAAAAACAATTTACCAGTGAATAGTTTTTTACTGTGAATAGATTTTTAGTGAAAATAGTTCACTCAACATGAATAAATACGGTAAGTTTTGTTTTAAAATTGTGAAAATAAAATATGGCTCTCGTGGATTAAAACGAAAATAAATTTGTATTGTGACATTTGGAATCATATCGCCAATTTTAAATTTACAAGCACATAATCATTCTTTTGAATAATTTTTGACTCATATTATATTTTTCTAATTTCAGGAGACAAAAAAATTGTTGTGTTGGAAAATATTAGAATAGAGACATTACCTAGCACATCAAATGGAGAAGTTTATCAAAATTATTTCGACAACTTCGACTTTGAAGAAGATTCAGTGGATAAAGGTATTTATTTAATTGGGCTAATATTGCATATCAGCCAACGTCGATTTTTTTAAATTAATTGGTAAAAAAGTGTAAAATACATATTTGTGTTTCTAGATTTTTATTTAATTACATTTCTGTTTTTAAAATTAAAATTCGCATTCCCTTTTTCATAATATATAATATGAAAATTATCGTTAAAAAAATTGTGTTTTAGCAAAGAGTCAAAGCAGTTAGCAAAGTGTTGACCAATATGCAATCTAGTTTCTTAAATTTATTTAGTTTTACACAAATATTTTATTTAATATTTTTATATATTTTATTACATATTATGTATTTTTTATATATTTATTATATTTAGAAAATGCAGATCCTAACATAATTAGCTGTAGCAGCTCGACATCAACACAAATGGAGGGTAGCAGCTCGACATCAACACATTTGGAGCCATCTAATGGTATACAATTTAATTTATAATAATTTTAGATTATAACTAATTATTGATAAATTTTGTTAGAGTTAATTATTGAAGCAGTTCGAATGAGACCGGCACTCTGGAACATAAGAGACCAGAGTTTT
>OY856188.1:271502733-271600022 GCA_963693315.1 Diogma glabrata
ATATATATATATATATATATATATATATATATATATATATATATATATATATGTATATTTATATATATATATATATATATATATATATATATATATATATATATATATATATATATATATATATATATATATATATATATATATATATATATATATATATATATATATATATATATATATATATATATATATATATATATATATATATATATATATATATATATATATATATATATATATATATATATATATATATATATATATATATATATATATATATATATATATATATATATATATATATATATATATTATATATATATATATATATATATATATATATATATATATATATATATATATATATATATATATATATATTATATATATATATATATATATATATATATATATATATATATATATATATATATATATGTATATATATATATATATATATATATATATATATATATATATATATATATACATATATATATATATATATATATATATATATATATATATATATATATATATATATATATATATATATATATATATATATATATATATATATATATATGGGAGTGTATGCATGTTTGAATGTGTGCGTGAGTGTGTGGGCATGTGCGTGCATGCATGGGGTGTGTATGGGTAGTATATTATAAAACAACCGAAAATGCTTATAAATTGTTTTTTTTTAAATTATTGAGTAATTTCTAATAATTATTATTCAAAATTTAAACAGCTTATAATAAAATTAATAAATCTGATGTAATTATAAACGATAAAACATAGCATTCTGCTATTTCTTTATAATAATATAATCTAGATTTTCTACATTAAACAGAAAAACGACAAAAAAACTAAAAAAAATAACAGTGATAGGATGTAATTTTATGATTATTTTTAATACTCAAACTTTTATTTCATTCATACATAAATCATAGTACAGAATAGTATCGTAAACAACTATAATAAAAATGCTTGTTAGAGTTATGAACGTTTTGAAAAATGAACTTAATTTTTCAATTTTTTTTTTCTTCATTTAATATTAGAAATTGATTTCATTTTTTTTTTTTTTAAACATATGAAAAAAAATGTCAATTATAATATATATTGTAACAAAGGATAAACAAACATAGAATTATTCGTCAATTAAAGTGATCTATAGAAAACGACATATAAATCTTCGATACCTCTAAGTTGAATTAAACTTGATGCCTAATTTTTTTTGAACTCTTTTTATATCTAATTATATTAATCTAATAAACAAAAGAGTAAACAAAAAAACAATATTGCACAGACCATTAACGTTTAATTATTTGATTTAATTCGGAAGGTATACAAAATAAAAAAACATAATCAAGTGAAGAATTACTATCAATTTAAGTAATAAAGGAAAAAAACTGTTAAATTCTTTTCTGTTGCCAAACGTATAAAACAATTGCATTTAATACATATTTTACGTTTAAATTGATGTTATATTGTTTCAATTTTCGAAATCTATAACATTTTTTGTTGTTAAAGAATGATAATGGATTATTTCACGTGTGTTGGCTGTGTGTGTGTGAGTGTATGAGACGTGAACGCATGTGAAGGTGTGCTGTAAATTGTAGGGGTTGAACGTGGTGATCGTGGTTCGTTCGTACAGGGGGGGTCGCCAGAGTCTGTTTAGTTCACTTGTTTTTTTTTCTTACATCCGCTCTTATCTCATGTTACGCGTACTAAATCGTTATTTGTGCTGGCTATTAATACAACCTCGCTAGGTACGCGGCCTGCTATGCCACTTCGTTGTTAGTCAACGAGGCAGTCCTTCATTACACAATACTACCCACTAATATAGTTGATAATGATAGTCTATAGTAGTGCCAAGAAAATTTATCGGTATATATCGATACTTATCGATATTTCGATACTTATCGATATCAGCATGATAAAGTATCGATCTATCGATGCATATCAATGCATCGATACATATCGATATGTTGGAACTTATCGATATATGTCGATATATTGATATAACGATTTTATGTCGATATTTTCTATAGCTTTTTTACTATTGCCCAGTCCTAACAGCAGTAATAAAATACATGTTGAATTTTTAGTTGATGTTACATTATAATTTTTAAATCTTCAGGAAGTGTGTTTTCTGGGTAAGCAAAACCAACAATGACAAAACAATAATATACTTTGATATTTAATAAAACGATTTGTTGCCTATATAATACAAAATTACGTTTTATGTATTACATTTTAAAAAATATGGCAAACGACACTTATGTTTTGATAAATATAGTAAGAGGATTCAACTTTGTCTTTAAATATTATTCTATTTGCCCATAAATAGTGGAGTTTTATTTATTTCAGGTAAAAACGATATAAGCAAGAGCCCACAACCTGATGATTTGAAAATTATAATTTAAAATGACTCAAATATTGTAGGTAATCTGTGCTTGCAACTAGAGCTAAACGATACTAAGAAAGTTACAGCAAATACCGATATCAAAAAATGCGGATAAAGCCGATATATCAAAAATCTATACTTTCGATAACTTTTTAAATATCGGCCAGCCCAGCTCCTACTCCCAAGATCATAAAAATTTGTTGGCAACATAATTTGTCTAAATATGATGATACTCCATAGTACGTTAATATTTGTTGTATAAATAACTAAATAAGTTTTCACATCGATGTAACGCACAGTGCTCAACAAATAACTGTTGATGTAAATTGATCATGATTGATATAAATGATCAGAATGTAGTATATCTTCACGTTATGTATACATTTATCAACATCAATATGTTTAAATCAGATTATAATGCTCCTTGTTTAAATCCTTTTCTCCGTTCTTTTAGTGCGAGTAACATAAAATAAATATAACACTCCTAAATATAAGAATGAAAATAATAAAATATCGTTCCTACTCCTTTATTGAAATATAGTATATTTTCCTACAAGAGATGAAAACATTGGTTTTTTCGTGAGCAAACATTTGTTCACGATACGCGCTAGCGTCGAGTGAGACATGTTAACGAAGGAAAAACGTTTTTATCTCGCGTATTAAATGCAATTTTTTCTATAATATAATACATATAATCGATATTTACTCTAAATTATAAAGTTAGAAATCGACAACATAACATTCAAAATTCATATTCAATTTTTTCATGGCTACGTTGTTTAAAATACTGTGTAAAATTATATAAAAACCATAGCAACTATAATTTGTTATTTTATTTGACTAGTGAATTGACTTTTCGCATAGAAAAAATATTTTCTTTCAAATACTTACTCGCGTATTTACTTTTTGCTTCATTATTCATGCTTTCCAACATTAAAAGAAAATAATTTTTGTTAATTTTTTTTTTTCAAATTTGCATGTATTTTTATAAAAATATATATAAAATGACGACGAGAAGGTACTAATTTTCTTCTTTTGCAAATGAATGAAAAAAAAGAAAAAGAAAAGAAATAAAATAAAACTCCAAAGGAGTTAAATCGAAAAAAACTAAAATCTTATTTACAAAATCGACCTTATCGATCAGAGAGAGGAAACTGTCTTACCTTCCTTTAAAACAGTAAGATGAAAAATCGAATCAAGACGTCAATGAGTCAGAACGTATCCATGCTCTAAACCAGTGCTTCTCAACCGTTGGTCCGCGGACCACCGTAGGTCCGCAGAAAAAGTTTAATGGTCCACAAATTTTTTTATATTTAATTTGCGAATATTAATTCACATATTAAGAAATTTTTTCTACGTTGGCATATAAAATTTTATTTTCATGCAGGCTTAGTCCTTTCGAAAATGTTTTTTCAACTAGTGTAAAATCATTTTCGCTAAATAATAAATTTCTTTAGCTATAGTATTTTCATGTAATTTTTTTAATCAACCATGAAAAATTGAATATTAATTTTGAATCTTATGTTGTCGATTTCTAATTTAATAGTTTATAATAAATATCGTTTATATAGTTACTATCATAGAAAAAAATTTATTTTCTATGTGCGATGAAAACGTTTTACGTTTACGTGAACAAATTTTCACTCTAAAAAAACAGCAAATCTGCTTTATATTTTTAATGTCGTTCTCACTCGTATGAGTAAAATTTTAGTTTTTTTTATTTCACTTCTATAGAGCTGCTTTTATTTTATTATTCCATATGCAGAAAGAAGGAATGCAAGAAAGTACTAAGTCCTTTTTCCTCATTGTTTTTATTGCAAAATATAACAATACTTGTATAATTGGACAAACCAATTTTTAATACGATGGAAAGCATCAAATTTAAAGCAAAAATTAAAAGTGTGTGTATTTGAAAAAAAATGTATCCTTCCGGCAACTACAAATAAAGTTTTATTTTTATTTTTTTTTTACAACCATAATTGTGTGCGTTATTAGTCTTAATAAAATAAACAGCTTTCAATTTTATTCCATTGCGTGATTGCTGCGGAACACAATATTAGTATTTTATTGGGTTTTTAATGATATATTTTATTTTTCAAGCAAATTTTTCAAGCTTATTAATTTGCAAATTTGCGAGAGAATAAATTTCATTAAACACGAACCCAATACAACGTTTGTTCTCCCAACAGAGTAAAATGAATTAATTACATAAATAAAACATTTTAAAATTCCTTAGTAAAACAAGTTAAACGAAATAAATGTTTTATGTTTTTCGTACCATTAATTCCAAACAATTAAATAAATTTTATTCAATTTCTTGTTTTAACTGTTTAGTATTTTGAAAATTAAAGGATCTACAATAAAAGACATCAAAGTTTTAATTACTAATACTAATGAGAATGGAGAAAAAAAAACAATCATTTTGAAAAACTATAATTTTCACAATGAAATTTCAATTCAATTTAATCCTTAGTAACCTTTGCGTTTTGCAATATTCGAGAGAGGAACATACGCATTAGTTTGAATTTATTGTTTTTTTGTATAATCAGAGCGAAGTGATTTTTGCTGATTTTTTTATAAAATTAAATGAAATTATTTATAAAATATACAATTAAAACAATTTATTTTTTAGCTCAACACAATCAAATAAATTGTTTTATTGTGTTCTGCAGCATTCACGTTACATAATAAAATCACAGCTGTTTATTTTTATTCTATTAAGACTTATAACGTACAAAATTGTGGTTAAACAACAAAAATAAACCGATCTTTATATGCCGGAAACAATTTATTTGTATTAAACTCTGAAATAAATTTTTTGAATTGTATTTTGAATTTTAGAAATAAAAAATTGAAAATAACATGTTCGCTCTGATTATACAAAAATTAATAAATTCAAATTAATGCGCATGTCCCTCTCTCGAATTTTGCATTTTAAATATGATTAAATAAAATCAAATTTCCATTGTGAAAAAAATTAGTATTTTTTATGATTGCTTTTTGGTTTCTAAATTCTCATTAGTTCTAGTAGTTATAACTTTGATGTCTTTCATTGTAGGTCATTTCATTTTCAAAATATCACACCGTTAAATAGGCATCGAAATTGAAAGATTTATTTAATTGTTTGAAATTATTAGTACATTAAAATAAAATAAAATTCATTGTTTTTTTTCGTTTAAATTGATTTACTAATGAATTTAAAAAAAAAAATTAAATTTTTAAAAAAATTAAACTCTGTCGGAAGGATAATACGTTCTACTGAGTTCGTGTTTAATGAATTTTTTTCTCTCGCAAATGCAAACTTTGACTCGAAAAATAAAATATAGCGTTAAACACTTAAACAATAAAATACTATAACTTCGAATTAGGAGTAAAAACGATATTTTTTTAATCTTTGAAATAACTGAGTAAATTAGTGATATAAGAAGAGTTTTAAACTGTGTTTTTTACACATCAAAATTCATTCTTTTCTTTTTTTATTTCGTTCACTCCTGTAAAAATTTCATTCAATATGTAAGTGTGAGTAAAATATAACCTGCACTTCCATCCATGTCACATGAAATATTTCGCAAGGTCCGAAATAGAATTCTAAAATATATATTGGTCCATAGCATGAAATCAGTTAAGAAACACTGCTCTAAGCAACGGTAACAGACCGTGGTGGATCAATTTTAAAAGGTCAACGTTTTGTTAAGTCCCTTTCCACACAAAGAACATTGTTTCCTTCTTTGAGAACTCTAAAGGGGGTGTCACAACTATGGAAGACATAAATGTTGTGCTTGATCTATGCATCAACAACACGCCAGGCCTAGTAAAGCATTTAAAATATCGATAAATAAGTGATAAATACGAAATCGATGACACCCAAAAATATCTATACTGCATGCCTGAGATACAAGATAATTTTTATGAAAGGCCAGCGTCAACGATTTGAAATAATAAACAAACCAAAATTTTCATGACAACGGTCAAATTTCAAAACTTTTGCATAATATATAAATTTTTAATTAAAAAAAAAAAGCATAATCTAGATACAGATTTTTAAAAGTTATTTCAAATGATTTTATGATTTTTGCTAAAAATTTATGGACAGAATTTATTTTAAAAACAGTACCTTGATATGATTATTTCTGGTTTATTTATTTATTTCTAGTTCGACCATGATTTCTCTTACCTTTGGGTATATTCATATCATTCTGTGCTTGTAATACAATATACTAATTTTAATTAATATTAATCATTTATATTATAATTGAAATTTTTAATATTAAAATTATATAGATATATCAAGTGAAATTGTTATTTTGTTTCTTCTTAAAATGAAATGAATAAATATAAATATATAATCGCCGGCAAAGGAGTGAAACAAACAATAAAAATTTTACTCTTACGAGGAAGAACGAAATAAAAACTTTAAAAAACTTAGATTATGAATGAAATTTCACTTATCAAACTGCAAAGAGTTCTAAAATAAAATAAAACTGTAAACTCTGTAAAACAACAATGTGGCTGTGGCCCATCTTAATCTTAAACAAAACCAACCAAGATAATAAATAAAAAGCTTTCAAATATATTGTGTGCATATAAGCAATGTAAAAAATAAGTATATTGCAAAACGACGTTGTTTTTTTGCAACAAAATAAGCATCGTTATGTCGTGCACAATAAGAACAAAAATAAAATATCTGTTAAAAGAATTTAAACTTTAAAAGATTTTATCAATTTTCATGTTTAATGATCTTTTTAATTTAATTTTCTGTTGTTGTTGTTTTTTTGCATTTTTAAATGTCTAAATCAATGTTTGCTTATGATTAAACACTTGCTATATAAGAACATATGAATTAATTGAAATTATGTGAGGAGGTATTTTGCTTCAGATTGTTCATAAGATATAACGTTCTTGAAATAATTGTTCATTTTATAATATTAATAAGCAAAGAGAGATACATGAATTATAGCTGCACCCAGGTCGCTATATTGAACTAACAAACATCTAAAACAAACAAGAAATGTTTCATTATAATTCAATTATTTTAATCCCACACCATCATCTATCAAAACCATCATCAACAAATCAACCATCATATGTCGACAACAAATCATCAAGGTTGTGTTAAACAAACACATTTCACGATATGTTTTGTGCGACTTTAAAATAAAATATTTATTGATTATACAAAGTGTCAACCAAAAACAAAAAAGTAAAAACCATTTTAATTCCATTTAATTTTTATGTGTTTGCAAAGTTTTGCGACACTTGTGTTATGCATATAATGTTTTGCGGCAATTCAAAAACAATTCAAAAGAATAATTTTTTTTTTGTCATATAAATATATATTTTATTCAACCAAAGATTGACATTTGAAGGATTTTTTGTTGAGGTTTTGTTTTTGTATTAGTTAATTACATTTATTTTTTTATAATTTATTCTAATATTAATTGACTTATTATGTCAGACAGCTATTAAATTTAGTTTTTACGATCAGGTTGTACCGCAGCCTTACAAAAAAAAAAATTGTTGTTATAATATGAATTCAATTCATGAATATTGTTTTGACCAATTTAAAAAAAAAGTCCGAGTGGCAGGATGTCTGCTGGATAAAGGTAGATTTCGAGATCAGACAGTTTTGTCTACAATTAGAATTTGATGTATCAGATTAGGTTAAACAAAACAAACTAATTACAAAACAGATATCGAACAAATTTTAAAAAGAAAATTAGCTACATATAAGCATAACTACATCTACCTAATTTTGCAACAAACAAATATCAAATCTACCACAGAACATATCTGTGACAATGTATGACACTATATGAAAAACACACGTCAAACCTACTCTATATCATACGTCATGCAATTACTGCGAAATATCATTTATAGCTTATTTCTAAGGAAAAAAATGAATTTCATCTATTCTAGCCGTCAAGTAAAAAATCTCTAACTGCAGAGGTTTATATTTTAAGTTTTTAAAAATATGTATTAGTATACAAACGGCCGTTATAACGGGTTTTAAAAACCAACTTTTTTTCTAATAGAAAATCTCTAGTTGCTTAAACATGTGTCAGATTTGGCAGATTTACGAACTTGTCTAAGATATTCATAAAACACACATGTTTAAAAAAGTTTTTTGATCTGGCTCCCCAAATGCGACCGTGAGAGTGTCGGTTGATTCAAACGCGTTTTTTATTTTACAAACTTTTGTGTTGGAGCCACTCACTCAAAAACTTATAAATGCAGAGATCTATTTTTAAAAGAAATTGATAAAAACTATTCTAAAGATTCTAAATTTATGAACTTTTTAAAAATATCAGAATCCAAACGGTCGTTATAACGAGCACAGAACACAAAAACAGTACAAGAACAAACATACCATCAAGACAAGAACAAAACAAGGCCACATACCATATATGTGTATGTTTTTAAGTATATCGTTTTATTATCGTTTTATTGTCTGGTTTCTAATATTTGCCAGATAACATAGCACCTTTGCGATTTTCGATGCAACCTCACATACAGAATTCCATCCGTCCTCGGTTTTTAACATAAACTCTTAAATATTGTCTGGAGTTAATTGCTGTTCAGAAACACCAAGCGTTTCTCCCTCATTGTAAAAACGGGGACACCTTTTATTAGTTACAGTCTACTTTTTCTGCCAGATATTCAAGGTGTCCGTAAGTACTAGCCCACGGTTCTCTCGAAGGATACATTTGTCACGCCTCAGGTACAATGTTTGACATGCCTTAATCCTTTGCCAGTAGGTCTATAGGAAGCATCCCTTAAAGAACGCATGCCGCCTCATCGGATATAGTTCTGAACGCGCAGAGTACTCTCAAGGAGGTCAATCTCTGGATTTAGGTCATTTTCTTCTTAAAAGACTGTCTTTTTATTTCATCCGCCTATATAGCTGCACCATACAGCAGAGTAGATGTCACGACAGAAGCCAGTAAAGCTCTTCTACTTCTGCGCGGTTCCCTTGTATTCAGCATTATTGGTGCCAACGTCGTGCTAACTTTACTCGCCTTCTCGTTTACTATACAGATATGTGTTCTGAAGCAAATCCTTGCAGCGATTATCACACTCAAATATCTCATACTGGGATGGGACACTATTTTTTACGAATCAACCTCCAATTTTATGCTCTCCAACTTCTTTCTACCAGTGATTAAAACAGCTTCCGTTTTGTGTTCAGCCAGCTGTAGGCCTACTGAGACTAACCACTGCTGGGTGCAGCGGACGGTTTTGTTGCATATTTCTACGACCTCTTCTGTGTATTTGGCAGTAATTACAAGCGTGATATTGACTGCGAAGCCGAATACTTTTGCTTGGCTTAGAACGGAGAAGGACTCCATCGCCCATCACGTTCCAGTGTGTACGTTTCATCACCGATCCTTGTGAAACTCCACCAGTAACCGTAATTGTTGAACGTTCACATCTATGTCGTATTTTAGCACTCTTTACTAAAGGAATTGGCAACTTTTTTCAAAAGATAAGGTGGTACATCATGTGGATTAACGTATCCAAAATACAATTCCAGCTAGCTGTGTTGAATGCATTTTTTACATCAACGTAACAACAGCACAATACTGTTTCTTACCCGTCACCAGATTGATCCAGATATTGCATCTTCTGCCACATCTACTATGTTTTTTAATCATCATTGCATCCACAGCAGTGCGTGCTTTTCGAAAGCCATATTAATGTTCCTCTAGAACTCCCGCTCTGACTATAACTTCATGTATTCTGTCACACACAATCCATTCAATAACTTTACCTGTCTTACCAAGCAGGCAGATTGGACGGAATGATGATAGCTGTACTGTGGGTTGGTTTCCTTTTGATAGCAGTATCAATTTTTGTTTCTTCCATATGGTAGGAAACACTCCTTCTTCAAGGCACTCTGTATAAACCTCAATAAACTCATCGGGGCAGAATTGTAACGCAGTTTTCAGTGCTATATTTGGAACATTGTCTGGACCTGGAGCTTTGTCGTTACCGATTCTCGAGTATGCGCTTACGACTTCATTAAGTGTCTCTAACTGCATGTCCTCTTCCGGATGCCTTACTAAACGTTTCAGCATTACTGGGGATGTGGATGTAAAAGAGTTTACGTTTCCAAATTTTTTCATCACCGTTTTATATGGTCTACCCTAAGGATTACGGTCAACCTCCTCGCATAGTTCGCGGAAGCAGTGGCGCTAACTCCGTTTATTGTTTGTTACCCTCCTTTTGGGCATTGTCACATTGCATGCTTTAATAATGCTCTCCATAATGCACGCTAATTCGCTCTTGGCTGCGTGATTTTCTTGCCCCTCGCGCATTTTCATTCATCAGCTCATATACAATGGCTTGATGATCATTGTGTGTGTAATCCTTACTGACTTTCCATATCGTTCTGTTGGCTAGACGAACACTCATGAACGTAAGGTCAACTACCGAACCAATGCTCCAATACGAAAAAATTACGTATTGCCAGTGCTGAAAAGAGCAACTGGTAGGCTTGCAAACGTCTCCAGCAGAGTAACACCTTTAGGGTTGGTCTCCCGACTCCCTACTCTACAGCCCAAGTATTAAAGTCAGCAGCTGTGAAAAGTGGAGTTTTTCCTCTCGCATCATTTGTTAAACGATCAAGAAACGTCTTAAAGTCTTCGAGCGATGCAGTAGGAGAGGCATAGCAGCTATACACGTGAATGCCATTGATTTTGGCTCTGATAAAATCAGGTTCTATACCGCAATCAGTTCCCTGGAAGTAGTATCTGCCACATACCTATACAGCCGACTGATTCGATGTGCTAGCTGCCCATACACTACTGTCATTGAGGTATCTATATTGTTTGCTACCGATCAAGACGTCCGCCTTCATTTCTTTAACCAACTCATGCAGCAGATCTTGTGCGACCTTGCAGTGGTTTAAGTTTATCTGGATTACTTTCATTTACGATACTTACGGAGCGCTTCTTAATAGATTGGGCATTTTAAACTTCCCGTTCCATGATCAAAGCTGACACCGTATTTATTCCAAAACATGCATTTGGGCGTGTTTCTATAGCTCTTAGCAATATGCCCAGTTCCAGAACATTTAAGACAAAGTTTAAACCTATCAGGTGGTGCTTCTATAGTCAGCCGCTTTGTGGCCATAATCGAGACATTTAAAGTATCTAGTTGGTTCCATGTTTTCTCTGATCCGGCAGAACACCCAACCAATTCGAATCCTCCCGCATGAAATAATTTTCTCAGCCTCGGTTCGTGGCAAACTCACAATTGCCATTCGTGTTCCGAGATAAGCCGTTCTGATTGACTTGACAGCACTGACACTAGAAGAAATTTTAAACCACTTTTCACACGCTTCGAGCACGTCTATATCCGTAGTGGCCTCGTCTATATCCTTAATCGATACAACGGTCCCTTGAGATAAACCCTTGATATCGATATCCCCTCCGATCGCCTTCATCAATTGTTCTCGGAAAATTGAAGTTTGTGATTGTTCTCCTTTGCTCTGTAACTCTAATAAAAGATCACCTTTTGCAGTCTTTCGATATGCAGAGTTTGCTATACATTATCACCAAGGTTGTTTAGATCTGTATCTGCTTTAACCTTCTTCAAAATATCGACAAACGAGGCATTATCTATTCTTATTAGTAGTGCATCCGAACGAACTTGCTTCTGTTTTATCGGAGATCTTTCACTTCTGCTTTCCTTCTCTACTTTGATCCCTTTGTTTTTGATCATTGGCTTCCTTCAGCTCTGTTTCATGAGCAGTGTCCGTTTTATTGTTTTCTTAGTACTGCTAGGTGTCGATTGCTTCAATTCACTGGGTTTAGCATCATCGTTGTGAGCTAATTAGAGCTTCATTGTCACTGCTTAATTTCTCAATCAAGAGAGCCTTTTGACACTCATGAACCGTTTTGTTGCTTTCTCCTTCCTTTCTATTCAAAGCCGACTTACTTTATACTATGGTGGATGTTAGTTCTCGGATGAACGAATTCGGACAGCTCACTGAACCTTCCTCCTAGCTTAACCAGATGTTGCTCTTTGCTGCTTTCTAGCGTATCCTCCATTGAACCATCTGTGGCTAAGCGTGGTAAAGAAAACGATCGCTCTTTTTGTGGTTTCCTTAATGCTCTAGCAATCGACGATCGTGTGTTATGTCGTAGCCTGGTGATCGATGAAGCAGTTATATAAATTCCATGATTTAGACATGCACTATTTCCTCATACGCATCAAATTTGCATTCACATAAATTTTTATAGTCGTTTTTCATTCTCTCCTGTACGCATAGTCTTATACTCAGTTCATGGTCGTCATTTACTAGAGTTTCCGCCACAAAAATTAATTATCAGAAAAATAGTTGTGTAATATTTCTCCAATGTAATTTCCTTTGCTCAATTTGTATTCGTACTTCCGCTACTTTCAGGTAGATGTCCTACAATGGTCTATCAATTAGTAATATTTTTCCAGTGTAGTTTCCTATGTTTAATTTATAATCATTAATCGCTATAAAATTATCAGAAAACGGTTGTGTATTTTCATTAATCCGTAAACGCGCTATTTACATATATAATTCGTTCCATTGTTACGTAAACAATGTTTCATTTTTCAAAACTGTTGCAGCCTCCAATATTGGCAGTGGACTGTATGTAAATTTTGATGAACGATGAAAAATTAATATTGTGACTGCAGCATGCTTTGTAATATTAATGACCTCAGCTTCGCATGGCATTAGACAATATCCATAAAATAGCAAAAATCTGACATTGACTATCAATACATCGGCCTGGCACAACATTCGACGATATCCACTAAATAATTTGACTATATATAATATCATCAATTACAACAGAATATTAGACAGTATCCATAAAATAGACAGCAAAATCTGACATTGATTATCAATAACATCAGCCTAGCACGGCATTTGAAAATATCCACTTAATAATTTGACTATACATAATGTCATCAATTAAACTGCAGAATATATAATATTATGACAACAGCCTAGCACAGTTGTAGACAATATCCAATAAAGTAATTTTGATTATATGTGATGTCATCAATTAGACAGCAAAATATATACATGTAATGACATCATCCCAGCACGGCAATAAATAATATCCACTAGAATACTTTGACCACATTGACTACTATTAATTAAAAAACATCAACATATCCAATATAAAATGACGTTAATCTAGCACAGCATTAAATAATATCCACAAAAATACTTAGACCATATATACTGCTATCAGTTAAACAGCAAAACCATTCCATCCACCAATATTGATTCACAGTGACTTGTGACGTCACGTCCGCCCAGCATGGAATTATATTAACACACGAAGAGAAAACATCAGATCAATTGTATTAAGTAAAAACAATTCCATCAGCAATAATACACCATCCTTTATTTTCGAAGTTGTTATTAAATTTTAATTAAATACAATCATTTTCAATATATTTCATTAATTTTAGTATAAATAATAAAGAAAACACTGAACAACAATCACCCGATGGTAGACGACCATCATACAAAACTAATTGACCAAGACCAATTAAAAATAAAAATAGTAAGAGAATTAAATTCCAAAATGTTACCATACATATATATGTCACCCACAACATTCTCTCAAGAGTTAGCAGCGTCGATGTTTACAACTTGAACTATTTAATTTGCTCAACAAATTATTTCGATGAACAAAATACTGGGTTTTTTGAACTTATTGCAGTTGGATACACTGCTGATGAAAACTGATATGTAAATATTGTAAAACAAATAGAGTAATTCAGTAAATTATTTGTGATATAACATCACCCCGATGGAAAATCTCCCATCAAGAATAATAAGAACTGAATCTAAAAAATTATGGTGCAAATTATGAAACTTTTTGCAATCCATACAATTTTAGAGCGATCTAGTTTCGAACCAATGAGAAAATTTTAAACTTTAAAAAAGTTTATCATTCTCATCATTCCCATCAAATAGAGTAAGTTGAAAGTTATCTATGAAATGTATTTTATCAACGAAAACTGCTTTTTCTTTCAGATGCTGTGGTGATATTCATATTATTTGGAACGCTGACGAAAATAATTAAGTTAACTTCAACATTTGATGTAAGTTCTTAAACTATAATATCTTTACAATTAAGAATTATCATTAATAAATTTTTATATTTTACAGATAAATGAAATAAAACCAATGAAAACTACATTGATAATGGAAATTAATAATAATGAAAAACTGCATTGACGGTGGATAAGGAGATTTCGTGTAATTGTGATTTTTGGATAACAAATTTTGTATTTATTTTCAGACTACCTTATCCGGCGTCAACAAAAACCTTTTCCAATTTCTATTACAAACTAGCAGTCCTACTCCCTAATGGGTATAATAACTAACGATAATACGATAATAAAATTTCCCCAAGAAACTACCTTATCGATTCGTTATTGATCGCATATAAATAGTAGTTGACAGCTAGCCTCGCCCTCTTATTTTCATTATTTTATTGTGACTCTGAGTCGACCATGTTGTGTCATTTTAAGCAACAGCTGGTTGGTTGTTTTCTGACGTCTCTATCGTCCAATAAAAATAAAAATGTCTAAAAAAAAGTCACAAACTTATTTGTTTACTTAAATTAATTTGTTTTTTGAGATTAATGTTAATTTATTTTGTGAATAGTGTTAATTTAATTTGTGATGAAAGTTAAATTATCTTGTGGTACCAAGCCAAAGTGTCACGAATCAATTTTTTATTACAATAAGTCTTCCATGGCGTAATTTTGTTTGTTGGGTAAATTGTAAAAGAAATTTCAATTAGAATCCATCGAAAACTTTCCTCGGTCTATATTGAGTGATAACTAAACAAATTTGCATGATTAAAATCGAATCTACTAGAAATCTCTGATCATAAATTTAATGCTAACGTTGATTACGGAGTGCACCTTGGTGAAATTTGGTCAAGGTTAATTAGCTCCATTTAAAACACAAGGAATCAAATTTATTTGTTAGTAAAATTTATATAAACTGTGTTTTTGAAACTCAATTAGATATTGGCTTGAGTTTATTTTTGAGTTACCTGTTTAGCGTTAATTACTAATAAATGCTAATATAAATTAATTCAATACCTTCAAAATTGTGGGTAATTAAATAAAAAAATAATAATTAATAAAATATAACCTTTGTGAAAGTGGGACAACGGTAATTAGCTCCCTTAATAAACAAGGAAGCAAATTTAATTGATAGTAAAATTATTATAAACTGATGGTGTAACTCAAAGGGATTATTTGCTTGAGCTTTTATTTTTAAATAAGTTACATGTTATGTGTTAAGTTTCAATAAATTCAAAAATAAAATAAAATTCAATGTATTCAAATTGGTGGGCAATTTCTTACAACATATCAAAACAAAAGTAGCGCCGCTTGAAGTTGAGTGGAAAATTGTTATGTAGTGGCTGGCAAATCGAAAAAAGAAAAGGGAAACTAGGGGCTTGTTGATTTGGTCGAAATCGAACCAAGAATAAAGGGGGGTCATCCGGCAAATTTGGAAAGCAAACGAGAAAAGGGGAAAGACAACCGAATCATACACCATCTTCTGTACTGGTGTGTTATGAGAATTGAATTGGTATCAGTGCACTATATTATGCAGGACCAAGAGTGGACATGTGGTGAGTCATTTTCAGTATTTTTTTTTTAAATATATTTACCTATACCTGAGTATGGATGCGAGTGTGTGTATGTGTGGATGGGGAAGTGCCTGTGTGAGAACATGTGGTGCATGCGCGTATGAGTCGGAGGAGAATGTGCTAGATTGAATGAGTTTTCTTCCACGCAACAATGATGTTTACGGTTAGCATAGGTAGCACAGGCTACCTCCATTTTATTTTATTTTAGAAGTCAAACCTGTTTTATTTCGATTATATCCATCACATCAAACCAGGATCTACCGTTATTTGTGGATTCTGGTATTCAAAGTTAACTTAAGTTAAACAGTTGATTTTATAAATGATATTGTTGATTCACGCAATAACCTCAAACCGATACAGGACAGTAACATTCTTTAATTCATAACATAACCATGGAGTTCGGTATTATCGCTATTTTACCAACCAGCAACTGGACCTATTATCCAAATTTATTACTTCCTCCTGGGAAAACGAAAAGTAACAACAGTTTACAATAAAACAAACAAAAAATTTTTTTTTGCTAATTATTATTTTTTTTAAAGCTTCCGATATTAAGTACCATTTTATTTTCAGGAATATTTATATGAAATTTCACTTATTATAACAATAATTGAATAAATAATTCACTCGCTAACTGGAACTTTTTCGCCTTACATTACAAATCAATTTAAAATCATTTAGCCATTATGTTGATTTAAAGTTTCACTCTCTAGTACAGCCATTATTTCTATAAAGCATAAAATGTATAACAATGAAATCTCTAGATGGTGAGATGTTAAAGTAGAATTGAAGGATGAATATTTTGAAATGTTCATCGTATGGGTATGGATGCAGGTATGGGTGATGGTGTGCATGGGAGTGTGCGTATGTGTATGTGGTTCAGGATGTGCGAGCGTGTGAGGTTCGAGAGCGTGTGAATGTTCAAGTGAATGTGGGGTTGGACGTGGTGATCGTGGTTCTTGGCATAAGGGGTCGCCAGAGTCTGATTAGCTCACTTGTATTTCTCTCTCCGTTATTATCTCATGTTACACGTACATTACAGTTATTTGTGCTGGAGTAGCAGGTTTTCCTCTCTCGATCTCATAGGTTGCCGCTAGTCAGGGGCAAAAAAATAATCTCGCTAGGTACGCGACCTGCTATGCGACTTCGTTGTCGTTCAACGAGACAGCGCTTCATTACACGTGTTGCTTTTAAACTTTTGTTAAGTGAAGCATCTTGGTTTATGTTTCTTGTCGCACTATCTACTACTTCGGCCAAGCTACCCACCAAAGTAGCATTGCATTCGTTAGATCTCAAAAGCTGGAAGCCTGCTTGCTTACTTCCACAAACCAACGGTACTGGGGTACTGGGGAACCCCTGCACCGTAAACACATAGCCTAATGAACCTTCCATGGGGTTTCTTGAATCATGAATTCCTTCCCTTCGCATTTTATACCTACTGCAATGTTATTTAAAACTACCATCCCACTAGGGACGTCAAACGCAGACCGCATCCACCATATAAAGACAGACGCTTCTGGATTTTAGAAATATTAGTTTTGATCTACCTCGAGCATATTATCTCGGTACAAAATATTTTCGAAATTCCGAGATGACGCCCATTGCAATAGTAGATTTTTAAATGAAATCTACCTAAAAAGAGAGGTAACGATAAAACATAGAACTAGTTGATCCATCATAATTTAAATTATATGATTTTAATAGAAAGATTTCTTTTATAATTAACACAATCATTTCAATCATTAAAACAAAAAACTCTCGTTTATTATATTTCACACGACCGTGATGTTCTTCTGTTCAGTTTTAATTCTCATCAAATAATTTTGTTGTTAAGATAATAATAAGAAAAATTAATTGGATTAATCGATTTAATCTACTTTCTTTGAAAAATTATAAATATATATTTTATTTATTATAAAAGCAGATGGTCTTCATATATTAGTTTATTTTGACTTAATGTTTATTTTATTTGTTGTTGGATTTTCTTGAGATATTTTATCTTGGCTGTCATTTAATTTTATATCCAATTACTTAATTGCAATTACTTAAATTATATGATAAGAACTGAGTGCTGAGCTGTGTTTTTCTAATGTGTACAATTTTTATATATTTTTGTTATTGAATTTTTATTGAATTTTAATGTCATTTAATTTTATCTAATAGACTATAAAGATTTCATATGGTTATAAATGTTAACATTTGCTGCAGTTTCCTTGCATATTGTAATAAAAATTTTAAAAGGATAATCAAATGGTCATAAATCGGATCTAATGGTTTTAGATATTTCTACTATATTTAAACCGATAGAGCAGCAAAAATATAGAGCTTGGATTACATCAGAATGTTGAACAAGAATTGGTTGCGCAGACGAGCGCTAATATTACCATTAATATGAATTGGTATCACCACATCCGTTTTCTAATTTTCATTGATGTTAAACATTGATATTAAACAGAAAAAAAATTAAATTGTTTCTTTTCAGAATCAAATTTATATAATAATTCAATTAACTCAGAGTCAACCATAGATACATAGTTTCTGTTTTATAAACTAAAACTTTATAACGATGGAAAATCTACTGATGTTTTTATTATGTTATCCATCCTGAAAGGAACAGAAAGATCTGATTATAACAACAGTTTCTAGGATTAAAAAGTTTAGTAAAAATGTTAAATTAGAAAAGTTAAATAAATCGGATTTGATGTTTTTCAATATACATAAGTTCATTAAACCATTTACATATTTTCTATATTTTTATTTAATTTCTGGTGTGGGTTCGGAGTATTATGAGCTTTCCAATCCAAACAAAACTATCGCGGAAAATAAGATTTATATTCTTTTCCTTTTCCCATTTTCTCAAAAAACAATTATAATTACTTGACACTTCGGCAAAATTTTTGTTAAAATTGTACCAAAATTCATGTCTCTGATTTTTTTCCCTGTCCATTTAATATGAACATTAAGGGAAAGGACATTCATAAAATTGCACTTTTGTCACAATAATACATAAACCGTGCATTAAGTATAATATTAAAATTAAGTTACACCTAGGCAATTGATTTTCATTAGCTCGTTAACTTTTTAAATTTCAAAATGTGGTTTTTTTTTGGGTAATAGTATATTGTAATGCAAGCACAGAATGATATTAATATTACACTAAAACCTGGTTTTGGGCAGTGGGTGGGAAGAATAGCAAAAAAGAAAACGCATAAATTTAGTTTTGATTGAAATTTTCTAATGCGGCACAAAAAAATCGCTAAGAAAAACGCATCAAAAAAACGTATGAATGTGAGTATGAAGGTTTAAAACACGAGCGAGTGGTTTTAATTCATATGAGTAAAAATGATCTTTCTGTGGGAGTAAATTACAAATAGAATAGAAAATTAAAATAATTTAATCAAAGCGACCGAGAACCATTTTAATTTTGAGCTTGTTACACATTTTTTTGTTGACTCCGTAAACTATTATTATAGAATTATTTTGGGCTTTTTTATAAATAAAGCATGCTATCCCTATATTTTTAGATTAATCATAAATAGTCCAGTAACTTTATACATTACCGTATGCGTCAAATCCGGTAGTTCTGATTTTTTGCAGACTTGTTTATGATGTTGGTCTAATGAATAATCCAAGTTTGTGACCTCGAACGCCGAACGCAACTTCGTCAAAAATCGCAAAAACCGTGAAAAAATCGTTATTTTTTCAAATTTTGGCGATTATTACCCTAAATGACTAGTTTTTCTTTAACCATTCTTAGGCCGTTTTTAACCTTTCTTAGGCCGATACTAGAACTGTCTCTGCAGGCCCACTAGTTTCCGAGATTAAACCTTTCAAAGTTAATCATTTTTTTCGAGCTTCGCAATTTTTTGCAATTCTGTCGTTCTAAATGAACTTTGACCCTGAATATACTATCTAAGCCCTGTACTTTTATGATGGGATGTTAAAAAAGAAAATGAGACGTGTGAACAGTATGCCCAGGTATGTTGAACTCTCGATACTTTTCCAAAATCATCCTTATCGAGAAAAGTGCATCGGTAGTACCTCGGCCCCGTCGGAAACCACACTGATATTCTCCAAACAGTTGTTCAGCAAAAGGAAATAAATGATTAAATTAACAATTAAATCAATATTTATAAATTTTATGTATTTGTTACAAAAAATGGTGTGTACAAGTATAATTAGTGCGAATGCGTTTTCCAAACGCGAGTTATTGCAGCACTCCCTACGGTCATGCTGCAAACTAACTCTTGTTTGGAAAACACATTCGCACTAGTAATACAATCTACTATTTTTCATTGGCAACCACACACACATGTATTTATTAATACAATTATTAGGACAGGGATGTACAAAACTCTACTAAGGTATAAATTGCAAAAAATTGCGAAGTTCGATTTGATAATGATAAATGATAAGCTTTGAAAGGCTTAATCTCGGAAACTATTGGGTCTACAGAGACAGTTTTGGTATCATATTGTAGCAAATTTAGTCTACTTTAAAAAAATTTTAAAAATTTTAAAGAAAAAACTAGTCCTTTAGGGTTATAGTCGCCAAAAATTTGAAAAAAAAAACGATTTTTTAGCGTTTTTTTCGATTTTTCGAGTTTTGACAAAGTTGCGTTCAGCGCTCGAGGTCACAATCATAAACAAGTCTGCAAAAAATCAGAACTACCGGATTTGACGCATACTATGAGAACTACCGGATTAGACTCCATACTCTCAGGCGACAAAGTTACTGGACTACATCAAAAAATTAAATTAATTTAGCTCTCTTGGAAGGTTCCGCTTGAGGTTCGTCCGTATTTGGATTGACGTATTGGGATGGCATATCCCCATCAGGTGATAGTGATGAATCGTCGACGTCGTGTGCCCACAAGTCATCCTCCATTTCGACATCGGAGAGATCGTCACCTTCTGGGATATCTGCTACTGCAACTACAAAAATGATCAGGTACAGTTACATAATCTTCTTTTCTCATCGGCCACCATACATATATATCTATTAATACAATTATTAGGATAGGGATGTAGAAAACTCTACAAAGGTATATTGCAAGTCTAATTTAAAAACGGCTTAAGAATGGTTAAAGGAAAAACTAGCCCTTTAGGGTAATAATCGCCAAATTTTGAAAAAATAACGATTTTTTCGCGGTTTTTGCCATTTTTGACGAAGTTGCGTTCGGCGCTCGAGGTCACAAACTTGGATTATTCATTAGGCCAACATCATAAACAAATCTGCAAAAAATTAGAACTACCGGATTTGACGCATACTACCCCATACACTCAGGCGACAAAGTTACTGAACTAAAAACTCATTTCAAAAAGCTTAATGATCATTGATGGTACGTCGCACTCTTTACTGATTTACGTGGTTTTATTCCGGTGACATCGTCTTACGTCGCTAACGTCGGAACTTCATTTTAAGTGACGCCGGCAAAAGAGTTGGTGCCAAATTTGCCCCCAAGTTTGTGAAAGCTAAAATTATCTGGTTCACTGGTAGAGCATTATACGAACGGGAGGACGTGATTTTCTGACGATGCGAAATTTACCATACCACCTTTATTAAGTTCTCGGCTTTAAGTTTTTTTGTCTCGCTCCACTAGTTTAGTCGGTACAGCCTGAGAGTCGGGGGTTGGGTTTGAGCCCGGTTTCCATTTTTATAAATTGTTTTCTTAATCAGCACAAATATAGTGAGCCAAACGTCCTCCTTTTGTCCTGTCCTATAATAGGCAAGCTTTTCTGTGTCAATCGTACTTTAGTTTCCCAACCCTTTATTTATAGTAATATACTAAAGAAATATTCGAAAAACTGTTTATAACATTTTCAACAACTTTTGAACCCCCTGATTGTAAAAACCTATTTTTTTAAAAATCGGGTAAAATACTAGAATTGCCTGGGTAAATTACTAGAATATAAATCATAAGTGAAGTGACATTTTTACGTCCAGACTTTTTAACAACAATCTGCAGGCTATAATATAATTTATTATATTTTATTTGTTTTATTTATAACTTAATGATTTACAGATTCAGAATTTATTTAGTTTAAGTTAAATATGTTTTGGTAAGTAAACCTTGGTTGCGTAATATATTTTGCAATAGGTTACGATTTATTGCATAAGTAAAACAAGTTACATAAGTAAAAAAAAACTAAAATTCAAAATTTTTGCAATGATGAAATTCGTCATCTGGATGACCGACGCTAAACCCGATCATTTTTAATTGACTTCATATGCTAGGCGGTCAAAAAATTGGTGAAATAAAAATGCAAATTAGTTATGAAATTTAAATGTTTGAACAAACCCAAACTCTTTCTTTGAAAGATGGCGGCTGTTCCATTTAGGATTAGAGGAAATAATCCTACAATACATCATCTTTGTGGTCAATAGACCAAGTAGTTTCTGAGATATCTTCTCCACCGGTAGACAGACACACACACACACGGACAATATTGCAATCGCAAAAACCATTTCTATAGCTTTCAATAACTTTACTTTCAATAACATTACTGAATATAACAAAATATCACTACCAAACACATTTTATTTAAAAAAAAATAGCGTACCATCAAAGAATATTCCATCACTTAGAGTAAGGGATGGTATCGTTGATTGAAAATACTTCATCCACCAGCACCCCTAAGATATCACTTTGGCTAATGAGATTGCACTGATTTTGCCAGTGGTATACGATATCTCAAGCTAGCTCATATGCCAATAGTAGGGACTAAAGTACGCGTGTTGTCACCCCCATAGATCAACAGTTTTAAATTTTGCAAATCTTCCTGCGGAAAGCTAAGTAAATTCATTGGTATTAATGCGCATTGTTGCCATTTGCAAATCACTATCGATTAGTTGCCACCATTTTTAATTAGTTTATTTATTATGATTGCCATTTATGTCTAATCATATATAAGCTTTGCTTCTTTGTATAGAATTTATGCGATTTCCGTCTCGTAATTGTGAGCTTTAAATCGATATAATCGATGTTATCAAGTACCAAGTTGCAAGTATTAAGTCTTCAATTAATTTTAGAAATATGTATTACATACAATTCCAAACCAACAACATATTTTTTGAAGATGATGAAATTTGTAACATCATGATGTGTTAAATTCCAATGCATATAATTTTGATATGCAAATGTAATTGTTTTAGGTTATACTATCTTTCTTACGTTATTTTTAATTTCATAAAAATTATGTTCAACAAAAAAAACATTGATCAACGCAAACTACCGTTTAAAACGGTAGTTAAATAAAAAGAAATTAAGTGCACACAACAGCTTCCCAAATTTTCATGATGATTGATGCCATAAAGGACAAACAGACATACTTTCAATTTTATATATATTCAATATTTATTTAGCATGATGAGTCGAATGCAAATTGCAAAAGACAGTAGCAATATAACATTAAAAAACTGCATTATAGATCAATTTTTTAAAATTCGTGAAAAGAAATTTTTATTATTTTTATGAATTCATGAATAAAAAAAAATAATTTTAATGGTGTTTAATAAAATTAAAAAAAAACAATAAAAAAATATGTACCACACCAGGAATTGAACTCACGACCTACAGAACATCAGTCGAGCGCGATATCCACATCGCAATTTGAAACGTTAAGAAATAATAGATGTATTTCATATTATTTTGCTCAAATATTTTTTTATTCTTCAAAAATGCATATAAAAAATAGTAACGCGAATATATAAATTTTTCCTCATAGAAAATTGCATAACGCGGCTAAAGACGTTTTCACTTCAATAACTATGGAACGAAGTTCCATACTTGGGAGCCCTGTCCAGCAAGTGTATGTGGAACAAAAAATTGTTGTAAAAAAATTTTACAATTCTAAGAAATTTCTTCTTAGAATACAGATAGAGGCTCCACTATCTAAGTTCATAGACATTTTTATAGAAATATTGATGTTAACATGCAGCCTAGGATTGTTTAGTTCAGAAACAGAAGAGACACATGCGTTATTGAGAGTGTTTCGCTGCCTTCGGAATATATACCGAGGTGCATGAAGCAAGTTGAATCTGTAGATAAACAGCTGTTAATTGTCAACTGTTTGCTTGAAATTGAAGAAACTGCGTCTTTTACTTCTGTCTAAATGGATCGGGTTCATTCTTCGTTAATTGGTTAGATTTCACTAATCCTTAGTGGTCCAATAGTCCTTGATGTTGTTGCCAGAGATGACCATAGCTTCTCAAATTCCTAGCTTAACCTTCCATTGTTCTTCCAGAGTATCTACATCTGTCAAGAATGTACCGTTTTTTAACTCCAACTTTTAACTCCACCTTTCCTTACGACCTAAATCATCTTCCTTTCAGAGCTCTCGCTACCGTTTTATTATCTGCGAGGGTATATTCTTCACCATCTTAGGTCTTGTAATGTAGTAATGATGTTTATCCAGTGTGTTGTTATCGGCCTGGTTTGTAAGTTTAGGATAATCTCTTGAAAGATCTTAAGGCCTCTAAGGCTTAGCAAGTTTCGTGGTATCATATTGTAATCACACCTCGGGTACAGTTTCCAACGTCATTCTTGTGATGAGTCCGAGATAATCCAGGACCAGTCTCCACAGTTCATAACTAATTCTTTTTTTTACAGAGATGTTAGTTTAATCTTTTATCAACCAATGTTTTTGTGCATGGGGTTTTCTGATTTTGAGATTTTTAGAAAAACCATTGTATATGTTTATTTACAAAGCCAGCTCTTCTCCGCCCTAACAAAGAAAATAGAAGCTTATGTTACTTTGGTTTTCAAGTATCAATGAGACAGTGCTATTGATAGGTTACTGTACTTGCCTTAGGTGTGAAAACTACTTGATTTCGGTCCAAAAACCATGTCTATATGAGACGCTAAAACAACTTATGAATGCGCCTACTTTCATTGAAAGTGCTTATTTCTCTATTTACTGTTTTTCTCCAATCCTTTTAAATTGAAATTGTTACTCTGGCTAGTTTTAAGTCCACTCCTCTTTCTACCTTAAAAATATGTATAAACCGTAACCTCATAAATCATAAAAAAACACTGATTTGATCTATCTTCTCTATTTGCTTTAAATTGAATAATCAACAACATGAAAATGTTACATTAACTTATGATTTATTTATTAAATTACAAAAGTTTTCCTCAACAGCAAAATAAAAAGAAAATAAATAAAATTCATAAGAAAATTAGATTGTCACACCTCCATGATTATCAGATATTTTATGAATTATTACAACGAATTGTGTATTTTTTTACTAGAAAAAAGCAACAGTTTATCGATTAAAAGGAAGTAAGGTTTGTGGTGAGTTACGGTTATGGACAGATTTTCTTAAGATAAATCCGAAGTTTTGTTGGGTTAAACGGTTTTTGTTATAACATCTATCCTTAGGGTTTGATCACATTTCTAATAAGATTATAATAGTCGATTTGTCAACATACAATATCGTATGTTATTACAAAAAATGGATACTATTAATTTAATTCTTTTTTAATATAAAATATCCAACCAAGATCAATGATATAATGTTAAGAAAAAAAAAATTATAACAATAATAATTGTGAAGGCGGATGAAGGTTAAGGTTAGTTTCTTTTTGTTCAAACTTTTTGTTTTCATATACAAAGTAAACGCAGCATGACTTTTTATTATTTTATTAGCGAACAATAATAGTAAAAAAATAACAATGAGAACAATAATAAAAATAATAAATAATAAATTTGTTTGATAAAGATTTGGATACCTGCAGCGAATAATTTATTAAAAATTGAAGAGCTATGGAGTCAGAGTGAGGTATGGATGGATTACAATATGACAAATGCAGGGTGTTATATTGAATGACATACGAAATTGATCTTTAATGATTTGTAGTCGAAAAATTAAAATTTTTAAATTTGACTGGGCAACTGGTGTGTGCTTTTGGGGATTCGAGACAAAAAATAGTATAAACTTATCCTTATCTTGAATGTATAGTTGATTCAATTGCTAGAACTTTACCCTTACAAAAATGATTACATTGCCTTAGTCAGATAAGCTATTCACTCTATTGAATTAAGTCTAGACTCAAAGTCATCTCAAATTTACTTTCTATTCTTATTTGTTAATACTTTTCTTGTGTCTTTTTTTTTATTTCTCAAATAGTCTTCATTTAATTTTTTTTTATTCAAGTAAGATAAACTTTTTGGCAATATGTATTTACGATAAACAACAATTTTAATAAAAAATAGCAAAAAGCTATAGAAGTTAGTCTTCTGAAAATTAAATACCAAAAAAAATAAAAGAAGGAAAAAATTTTCATTAAACGTTTTGGAGATGAAAATGTACAAAGGAAATGTAAAGATTAAAAACATTTATAAGTAATTTAAATAAAAAATAAATATTTGAATTCAATTTTGTAATTATTATTGTAGTCAATAGAAACTCAATTTCTCATAGGAATTCGATTTAACTATTGAAATTGTGCAGACAAATTAGTTTATTATCAAATATTGATTATGATTTTGGGTTATTTAAAGAAATTTATAAAATTCTGGTATTGTGATATGAAGTCTTATTCTAAAAATGATACAAAGAGTTTTAACTACATAAATAAGAGGAGATTACGCATAGAGCTTCCATGTAGTGTTACACGTCTGCATTATTCATCTCATCTTTGACAGTAAATTCATCGAAATTTTAGAACCACTTTTAACTCTTTTTCAATTCTCAGCATTACAGTACCTTACCTATAACGAATCATCATTATTTATTTCATCAATATAAAAAATATTGCTACTATATTGCGAAGCATATATACCAAATTTAATCAAAACTATTTATCATCCACTGATTTTTTTGAAGTTTTAAATAAACACGTGCTCTGGGGCTTCCCACTACTTTTTACAATATCATCCAAAAACTAACTAGTCTATTTTCATTCAAATTTCCATCTTTTGTCAAAGTTTCATACAAATTTATTAATGAACGAAGTCTGTCTGCTCCCAACAAACGTTAAAAACAAAGTGAGAAAAGTCAGTAGTTGAATGGTGGACCCCCTACTTAATTGATCGATGTCTTCCAAAAGTTGAACATTATCTGCTCACACAAACTGAAACCTTTTTCATAAGTTTCATCATAATCACTTCATTATTGTAGGCTGTAGTGTCAGCTAGTCGTGTCAATAAAGACACTGAGAAAAATTCAAAAAATGGCAAACAAAAAGTTTTACCGGAAGTGAAAGACCGGAAGTTGGTATAAAGAACTGTTGTGAACCGCACTAAATTCTAATGTACCAAGTCTCATCCAATTGAATTTTCAAGTACAGATGTTATTGAGTTTTGAAAAAAATGTTCTCCTGCGACCCACTTTATTCAATATTGCACAAAAACTAATTAGCTCCTTGCCTTAAATATTTGCATCATTTTTTAAAGTGTTATCAAAATTCATTCACGAACGAATATTTTATTCCCGCTTCTAAATATTAACAACATAGTAAAAAAACCACCAAGTGGACCCCAACCTTTGGCCTAATGTACTACAAAAGCAAACTTACGAAATCTTTTTCCTATCGATTGAAACTTTAGCCAACTATTCACGAATATCGATTTAAAACTGTAGGCTACAGTAAGAACTAGGTGACCAATGCAGAATGCAATTGATAAAAAGAAGCGAAGCTATGCCCAATCAAAAAGATATTTCCGAAGATATATCCGAAGATATGCTACAATCCAAAAGAACTACAAAATCGCTACAGTTTAATGTGTGGTAAATATTGCTGCATCTACCTCCGGCATAGATTTAGTTGAAAATTAAGGAAAAATTTTTTAAACGGATTTGAAACCGATATGTCTGACTACAACGATCGTATCGTGAATTTTGTCTATAAAAAGTACTTTAACAAAACGGCAAAGAAAAAAGGGTGAACGAACCAAATAAAAACTCGTCCAGGTTGAAAACATGAACAAACTTGTTCAATGTAGGTAAAATTGTGTTATTAAATTTGTTTAAAATCAACTAATAACAAACTTTTATTTTTAGACTTTCAATATCACTGGAGTTAAAAAAAAAAAAATAAAAAAAAAAAAAAAAAAAAAAAAAAAAAATAAAAAAAAAATATAAAATATAAAAAAAAAACAAAAAAAACAAAAAAAATTTAATAATTTGTTTAAGTATTGTGAAAAGATGATAATTTTCCCAGTAAAAGTCTATGGGAACCGTTTTTCGGTGATTATTTCTCCGTGGTATGTCTAATTTTCAATTTTTCAATATTTTTTTTTGTAAAATATCTATGGCTAGATGTAGTTTTACATGCAAAATTTCATTTTGATATCTTTAATAGTTTGGGAGGAGTATGTCCGCAAACAAAAATCCGAATCGGGGAAGAATGGAGCTACGCTCGCTTCGCTCCAATAAACATTTAAAAAAAACTTTTTAATGGGAAGTGCTAGATCGGAAGCTGGTGCGCGGAGATATCGGAGACTATAACCTTATATACCAAGTCTCAATAAGATTTAAAGCCAGGATAAGAAGTTATAGAAGATTCAAACATAAAGGTGTTCAGGCATCCCACCGCCATTTTGTTCAATTTGAAAAATGAATGCTGTTCCTCGATTTTCATGTTAACTTAGTTCATAGACCAAACTTACATCATGACCCCTTGCGTTTTTATCGTTCATATTTGCATAGAGCTTAAGATGTGCAATTTGATCTAGTGAAGTATAGACTTCCAAATCAGAATACGGATTTTTTGCTTTAAAAAAATGCATGTTTGCGTTACAATGAAGGTAATTAGGGCAACTTCGAAAAGAATAAGGAAGGAATAATCTACCAAAATGGAAAAATCGTCCGCTTGTCATACCGTTACATCTGGCTATCGTAACCGGGCCCAAATAAGAGGTAGTTTTAGGCAATCTTTATTGGTTCAGATACGTTAGAAATTCTTTGTAGTTTGTTATATTCGGATTTACTTACATAAAATATTGCGACGCTTTGTATAACCAATGTTATACATTTCGCGTAGTTCTAATTTTAAAAATATTAAAGGAAGTAGTAGCATCCCATCAACCATAATTTCTCTTGTACGAGAAAAAGCAAAAAAAAATTTTCACCGGAAATGGCAAACAGGAAATTGGGATGCAGAACTGTTGTCAACCGTACTAAATGGTTATGTATCAAGTTTCATCTGATTCAATTATCAGGTACAGATGTTATTGAGCTTTCAAAAAAACAGGTATATGCCACAACCCCCACCACTTTGTTCACTATCGCTCAAAAACTAATCAGTTCCTTGCCATACATATTTACATTTTTTCCCAAAGTGTCATCAAAATTTATTCACGAACGAATGCTATGTGCTCCCAACAAACATTGAAGGTGTTTGGGAGGCCCCCCCCGCCACTTATGCCAATATTGTCCAAAAACTAATCAGTTCTTTGTTATTTAAACCTCCATCTTCTTTCTAATTATCATTAAAATAAATTAATGAATGAAGTCTGTTTGCTCCCAACAAACTTTTAAAACAAAGTGTAAAAAGTCAGCATTTGTATGGTGGACCCCCGCCACTTTGATCAATGTGTCCCAAAAGATGATAACTATTTTCTCACACTAATTGGAACCTTTTCTATATAAGTTTCATCATAATCACTTCATTATTGTAGGCTATAGTGTAAAGGCACTGAAAAACTTCAAAAAAGTACAAACATTTTTTTTACCGGAAGTGAAAAACCGGAAGTTGCTATGCAGAACTGTTGTGAACCATACTAAATTCTCATGTACCAAGTTTTATTTAATTCGATTATCAGGTACAGATGTTTTTGAGCGATTTTTTTTTCACGATAGATTGCATTACTTCACACAATTTAAAATTGTGGTGAAGTAACAAAGAACGATGATTAAACCGATGTTTTGGGAGATCGCTTTCAACCTTGTCATATTGAAATTACTGTAAATCCTTTATTTTTAAGAGGTATCAAATGAGCATTGAAACAATCGGATAGTACTGAAACAATCGGGCAATTGGATAGTACTGATGGAATTTTGGATGGATTAACACCTGATGGATTTTGTATGACACCGGAGATCGGAAATATTGGAACTCAAAATATAAAATTGAAGATTTATATAAATAGATCATTCACTGAAAATCGTCGAGAGTTACAGTATATTTTAAATATTAAGAAAATACTGTAGTTTGTACTTGGCAAATATGGCAAGGTCTCTAACTTGAAGTTTTTGTTATAAATGCAGCACCAAAGTGAGCAAAAGAGCATAACTCGTAATTTTGAAAGAAATGTATGAAATGTGCACTAATTGTGCATGTTACTAAATCCCCGTGTACAAAATTGTGCATAATACGTCATATGCATATGATATGCACCATACCGTCCACATGTCGTAAAACGTCTTAGTACATATATGAACACATGTCCACATCATCATTTACGAATAACAAAAAAAAAACGAAACAAAATTTGACTATTCATAATAATAAATAGAATCCTAAAAATTGGAATAGAAGACTAAATGGTTTCATTTAACTATTTATGAGATAAAAGTAATATAAAATTGATGAATTTTATTTATAAAATTATGTCCGAAAAAAATTTGTTTGGAAAAAGGCTAGTATTAAATATCTTTTCCTAACGTTAAAAACGTTTATCGGTCTGACAAGGCAAATATAGTTAGATGATAATATGACCGATCATGATCCTAGGTGCGCCTAACAAATGGCGATCGATGAAATAAACCATTGATCCCTGGTGCGCCTAACAATGGGGTCGTAAAAAATTAATTATTAATTTTAGGTGCGCCTAGCAATGGCGATTGAAGAAATATTATAATGTAGATGCGCCTAACAAATGGCGATCGAAGAAATAAATCATTAATTTTAGATGCGCCTAGCAATGTCGATTGAAGAAATATGAATAATTAAATTTAAGTGCGCCTAACAATGGCGATCGAACAAAACATTATAATAACAGATGCGTCTGTTGGATTACTAAAAAAGGCGATAAGAGAAAAAATATATTTGAACAATATATTAAGGTCAGCACACTTCGAAACTCTTGCATGTCACCAAAACCTTTCACCGTTAGAACCAACACTTACACTTTGAATAAAAAAACACAGCAAGCTTTATTTTACTTTATAATCTTTATTATTTAACATTTAAATATATTTTTTAATGAACAGGTGAAGTGATCACCAAATAATATAAAAATAATTGAAATATTACTCGAAACGACTACGAAATTTTTCTACATACATACCAAAGAACATGTTGTCATTGGTGACAACTGTCATAAATAAAACATGTTCCATCAACAGTACTAACCTTTAAAGTTGTGTTATAAATCACAAATATTCATATAAAAACAACTAAACGCGTTCACTGCTGAATACAATATGTGATTGACGTTCTGCATTATCGATGAAATATATCAATATGACATTTGTTTGTTTTTTACGAAAAATACGATTAAGATGAGTTTAATATTTAATAAAATTTACTCCAACTAATGTTTTTTCTCTTTTCATGTGAATTTAATAAACGGTGTTACCAGAAAGGTAATAAAAACAAACGGGCACTTTGAATAATTAATTTTAGTAGTTTAAAAAATTATTATATGTATTTAAAATTTTTTGTTTGGCTTGTTTCATGTCGGTTTACTTACTTTAATTTAATTTTTAATTAAATTTTTGTTTAATTTTTTTTTTAAATGTTAAACAAATTATGAAAAAATAGTATTATTTTCCATATGAATATGGTATGGCACGTATATACGCTAGAAATAGGTAGATTTTAGGACCAGGCAGCTTTGTGTACAAATAGAATTGGGTGTGTCAGATTAGTTCAAATAAATAATTTAAGTAGAAACAGAATAATCCAAAAAAATTATCAAACCAACCAAACTATAAACATAAACGGAAACTACTTTATCAATGCAATTTCGGAACAGTTTTGTTTAACTTGTTTAAAACTACTATTAAGAGTAAATAAACGTTCTCACAACGTCACACGTACAACACCACCACACATAATTTATAATCAAAAATTATCACATAACTTTTACACCCCAAATATCTAACAATTTAGGAAAACTTTTGAAATGTGTAATCAATATGCAAATATTCAAAATTTTTCGGAAATTTCGAGATAAAGCCCATTGCAATAGTAGATTTTTATATAAAATCTACCAAAAAATTGCGAGAAAAGGGACGCATCATTGATGAAAAACGTGATCTACGCAGGTGAAAAAGTCGAAATTTAAACTTGATCATTTTTGATTTTCCTGAAACTGGACATATAAGTAGTATGGACAAAATAAAAAATACAACTTATTTTAAAATTTTTTAAAGTGCTTAGTTTGAGCATAGGGGGCACCCCAATATGCATGAAAAATGAAAATTCTGCCAATCCGATGTAACTTTGAAATTAAATTGCTCAAGAACGGCTATACCGATTTCATCAAAATTTTTTTTGTTTGATAGATGATTAAATAGTCGTTTGAAAAAAAATTCATTTATTGTTTCATAATTAATTTTTAAATAAAAATATCAAAAAAACTTTTTTAAAGATGGCGCTAGGGTCGAAGATCAATTGAAATTAAATTAATTTTTTTTCTGAAAATAGTTCTATCCTTATTCTAAAATATGTTATAATAACTCAGCGGCGTTAATTTTTGTTCTTGATATATTTAATTTTAAAGATTTTTAGCCCGATTAAAATTCTAATTGTTTATTATTTTCTCGAACTTCAGTGGTTAAAATTTTTTGATGGTATAAATTGTTCAAAAAAATAATGAAGAAATACAATTTTAGACGGACTAAAAATCTTTAAAATTAAATATATCCAGAACAAAAATTAACGCCTCTGAGTTAATTTGATATATTTTAGAGTGCAGATAGAACTATTTTCCGAAAAATTTAATTTAATTCCAATTGATCTTCGACCCTAGCGCCATCTTTAAAAAAGTTTTTTTGATATTTTTATTTAAAAATTAATTATAAAAATAATAAATGGATTTTTTTTCAAAGGGTTAAATAATCATCTATCAAACAAAAAAAAGTTTGATGAAATCGGTACACCCAAAAAAAAAACCAATATTTTAAATCGACAGAGGTACATCGATTTAACAAAGTAAAAAATTGCATATAAAATTGAGGAAATTGCCATTAAATTAACAAAAATAAGAAAATGCTGCATTCGAAAGCTACTTTTGATTTTGAATTTTAAATCAATATATAAAATACTTGAATTGAATACATTTTTGTTGAATTTAATAATCATATCAAAAGTACTGCAGTTAATTCTACAAAAGAGTAGTATGCTTGATATTCTAGATGTTTATAACAACAGCATTGACTGTCGAAAAAACATTAAGTTTATTCATTTGACAGTTAAAGTTTTGTGCATTTGTTTAAAAGTAGCGATACAATCGATTTAACTAAATAAAACGTCGGAGCCAAAACAATGTCATTTTATTCGAATTTACCTGCAATTTTGTCGGATCTACCACGATTATTTTTTTGGGTGTTTAGCCGTTCTTGAGCAATTTAATTTCAAAGTTACATCCGATTGGCAGAATTTTTATTTTTCATGCATGTTGGGGTGCCCCCTGTGCTCAAACTATGCACTTTAAAAATTTTTTAAAATAAGTTGTACTTGTTATTTTGTCCATACTACTTATATGCAAAGTTTCAGGAAAATCAAAAATGGTCAAGTTTTCACAACTCGGTCTAGAACACGTTTTTCATCCATTTACAAATGCAATTACACACATACATTTTCAATTTATAACCTAAAAGAGGTCGTATGCTTTCTTCATTTGGAAAGATTTTATAACGTATCAAAAGATCCTAGTCATTAAAATCTAATATTTTGAATTTATGCCCGAAAGTTATGTTGACATGATGACTTAAAATAAAAATGTTTGACTCAATAGCACTCGATAAGTTTTAAACTTCAAATAAATTTAAGATATAAACTAAAATTTTAGGGAGCATTTGTTAGTGATTAAGCTCAAGTAACTATTTAAATTCACTTTAATTTTGTGATACGAAATCATTTTTCATTTTCTCTTAGAACTTTTTTTAGATTATTTTTGGTATGTTTCGTATCGGGATTGAACATTTTCTAACATCTCTCTCAAATAGCTGAAAAGTCTTACGGATAACAGCCTCAACACACATCATCCGCATAAGCGATCATTTGCACTGAGTTTATTGACACGATATTACTGCTAGTCGGTTGTTTATTTTGATGGCACACATATTCCAAGGATATATTAAAGAGTAAAGGAGGGATAGGATCATCTCGTATTTAACCGGAAACAACTTTGAAGAATTTTGATATTTCGTTCTCTACTCGAACACAGCATTCAAAATTCTGTACTGTAAATTTGCATAGTGATACCAGTTTACCAGGGATCTCTATTGATAGTAGAGCAAATCATAGAGTCTTTAGTTCTAGAGAGTCATTAACATGCCTGCAACCAATAAAGAGTTTGTAAAAAGGTATGCTGAACTCCAGACACTTTTCCAAAATCATTCTTATCGTGATTCGAACATCAGTAGTACCTCTGTCTTTTCGAAAACCACACTGATATTCCCCAAGTCAGTTGTTCAGTAAAAGGATTGATTTGGGCCAGCAATATGTATGAAAAGATATTATGTGCTGTGCATAGGAAAGCCATTCTTCTGTAGTTTGCACATCACCAAAGCAACATCAAAATTGTTATGTTATGTATTGTTAGGCATGTACTAATGCATCTGAGGCAAATCGGTTGTTCATAGAAGGTATTCCATGATTAAATGTAAGAATACGTCAAATCACGACTTCAGATTAAAACGTGGAGTAGCCATACACAGTAACCAACCTGATACAAAATCAGACTCGTTTTTTAAATCTTATTACAAACGCTTTTGTGAAACGCAAAACAACAACAAAAAATCGTTTACTATGCTTCAGGGGCGGTAATTCGTTTGCTACTCCAAATTTGTTTGTACTTGACTCCGATTCCGAAAAATCTCCATATTTCAAACCACTACTTTTGTGACCGCTTTCAATTATTACGTAAAAAAACTGATGTAAATTTTGGATTGTTTTTTCTTGGAGCTACATTGCTCAGGAGCCTCTCATCATAGAAGTCTTATTAAATTAGCCGCAGCCGCTTGAGTGCTTTATTTAAAAACAAATTGTTTTCTTGAACTTTGATGCCCTTGTTTCAAATAGAGTTTCCTCAAAAGAAACATTTTAGTGATGATTAGTAAAATGGAATTGTCTCTATTGAACTTATATACGCGATGACGCAAACAAACCATAAAATTAATAACATGGAATTTGATTTAATTTTTTTATTTTTTTGTACCCAATGATTTGTATAAAAATTTGATTATTTCCATAAGTAAAACTAAATTTATTTAATAAAGATTTTCTTTTTATTTCTATAATAAAAAAAATAAGAATCTTTGTTTATTTGTGAATCAAATAAAAATACATAGATTAACACAGAAAATCAATTTTATTTTTATTATTATTCGTTCGTCTCGATTTTTATTATTATTTTGATTAAAAATTATTTTATTCTCAAACATTATCATCGTCATTGATATCATATAAAATTCATCATGATACCCGGGTTGGATGACAAAATTATACCCTTGGCTAAAAAATGGCTCCGATCAGAATTTTTGTATAAAAATCCTCTCAAAAACGAAACTTCCACCACCTGTAAACTCTACAATAAAATTACATCCCTTATTTCTGCTTAACTGCTTAAGAAAACGTTATTTTTTTTTGTTTTTTATGTACGAATAAATCTGGCAAAAAAAGTTATATTCTTGCTTGAATGATTGATTGTAAATGATGTTAATTTAGTTAAATTGATGATCCTAATATAATAAAGAATTATGATTTGTTAAGATATAAATTGAATTTGAAATATGTACTAAAGAATATATATTATTTTTCGTATTCTTGGATCATTATCGTTATTATTGTATCCAATTTTCTTGAATGAAAAATTATTCGTAAAAACTAATAAAAATAATTTTATTTTTGGAGAATTGTGATGGTTATTGATTTCCAACTGTGAATATGGTAATTGAAATTAAGAACAAGAAAGGTTAACACGAATGTTAAATTGTGTTTCTTGCGTAGTAGCAAACAAAACTTATTTTAGACAGTCATATACTTTTATTTTAATAAATTTTGTTTTAGTACCATGTTTTTGTCTCTCAGTTGACGTATTTTTATGTGAAACTAACATCAAGTTGTAAGAGTTGAAAGGAATTATTTAGAACAGAATCAATTTGTTGGCTGATTTATTAGATATACGCTCAGGTATCATGTCTGATCGATCACCAATCGAACCATTCTCCATTATCAATATTGGTATACACCAATATCACGGATAAGGGGGTGAATGTGGCTAACATACCTCAAAACTAAAATTAGATAGCTTTATTCCATCCGAAATGCATAAAATAGTTTGGTTTTACTATTTCGTTTCAAATATGTTTCGCATCAAACAACATTTTTTTTAAAAAATTTTTAATGTTTCTAAAAAAAAATTAAAAGTGACATCTGTTAAGATGGAAACAAGAAAAGGTGGAAACAAGAAAATGCATTCACCCGAAATTGCGTTTTATTCTCATGAATTATAATTCATATTTTATTCAAATATTCATATTTATTCTAGTTTAGCACCAGACAAATGCCTAGATGTTTTCTGAACCATCCAATACTATCTCTTGAGGTGGAGAAAATCCATTAATGCAGATCATGTTTAACATTCAACAGATGTAGTCCATCCAAGTTTCTTATAGGAAAAAAATATTCAAAACGATAAAAATTCAACCTGTTTACTTTTCATTACCTTGGTTAGTCGGGCTCCTGTTTCACATTTATTTATTATGGATATCACAAATTGCTATTTTTAGTCGTCAAAATAACCAAAACTAGGCAGGACGAACGGAGGAGGTTTCAGTAACTACTTTTGTTCTGATAAGCATAGAAATGAAAAAAATGGAATCCCTTTACTGAAAACAACCCAATGTAATAGAGATATTTTTGAAATTTATGGGACCACCCTGACAATAAGGGAATGGAAAACGAACCAGAAGGGAGTGTTCATTTACTGTCGCACATCTTAATAATAATATATCCAATATCATGAAATCAAGTTCTCCAGTTCGTAGGAAACGGTATGATTTAACTTAAGAAATTTAGCACTAATAAATGTTGGAACCGATTTGGCACTATGCTGCTTTCCGGTGTCAGTCAAAATGAGGACGATGTCATAAAACGTCTGAACAAAGAGTTGGGCGTACTATGAGTGATCACGGAAAAGAGCACAAACAGTTTACTAGCCGTTTGCAAACAATCAAAATTTTTATGTGATTCGACTTCGTTCCGTTCTGCGGTAAGGACTGATTATGTGAATGTATAATCGTTGTTTGAGTTTTTAAATTAAGAAACCTAACCATTAGAGCGTAACACAACGTGTTAGATATTTAGACTATGTTGCAGATGTTACAGTGAGAAACTAAAATTTAATAAGATTTGATTTCTGAGTCCGACAATAAAACTGGCGCAGCTGATATTTTCAAAACCACCGTGTGCAGAAGTAGAAGGAACATAGACATGGGAGATCCAATTGTCTGTTAACTGTGTTGGAATAGACAATTTCCCAACTTCACCTTCTGGTGTGGGACTCCTATTGGAGCAGCTAAGTTTTTTTAATTAGAAAGTCTCCGAGCGAAAATCTAGAAGGGAATCATTTTAATCGGTGATTATCTTTACTAATTTAAGATAATTTTATGCTTTAAGCCATAAACTTTACTATCGATAACCGTGTCGAAATTCTCAAAATCATCCGAAACCACGTTTTACTTTCTACATGGACGTTCAATATCAAATGTATATCCTTGCAGCTTTAACCTACATCGCGCCAGACAACCTAACAGATGTTTTAGCTCCATCATTAACTTAAGAGAAGCGTGATCAGTATTTTGGTTAGCAGCGCGGCATTTTTTTCACTTTGGGCTGAGATCAGTTTCCTCGACATGTATGTTATAGAGTCGTGTTTCTCAACAGGTGGTCCGCGGACCCTTAGTGGTCCGCAGAAAAAGTTTAATGGTCCGCGAATTTCTTTAAATTTATTACCAGTTGCAACTTTATTTTATTCGAGGCCTTTTTTCACTCCCCAAATGTGAACACTATTTCATGAATTAAAATTTCACAAAATAAAATTTTCTACGATTTTTTTCATACGGGCTTAATCTCTTGTGAAAATGTTTTTTTCCACTAGTGTACAATCATTTTCGCTATATAACAAATTCTTGTTGCTATGGTTTTTTCATGTAATCTACAAATTTTCAGTAACAAATTTTCACTTACGAAAAACAGCAAAAAGTACTATATATATTTTGTTAATATCATTCTTACTCGTAAGAGTAAAATTTTTACTCCACATGAAGAAAAAGAAAATTAGTACTTCTGCGTTATCGGTTTTATTTATGTTAATAACAATATGAACATAATTGGACAAACCATTAGGAAACATAATCTTTTTTATTTGTAATACGAAGGTATGTTAAGATGTGTTAAGTCAAGCCACCACTGTGATTGATTTCACCACTGTGGTGAATTCTGTTCGTGTGGTTGGTTTTTGTGGTTGGGGAAACGCACCAAACTGATCGAATTCGGTTTGTTTCCCCGACTAAAAATACCAGAATCTTACACGAGAGGCCCTCTTTCTCTTCGTCTATTATACACTCTTATTGGATTAATTATGTTTTGACTTTTCTCGGTGCTTGTCGAGTTGGAATGATGATTTTTTTTATAAAAGAAATTATTATGTAAAATGAAGAGAATCCATATTGGCATATATAACTTAAAGTTTTAAAGTGTTGTTTTTTTGTGTTAAATTATTTTGTGGCCATTTGGAAGAAAAATTAAGTTTAAACGTAAAAGAAAAAAATTATTATTTGTTTGTGTCGTGGAAAACTTGTGAGTTCAATTTTGTACAAGGTATGCGTGCAATAAACAAGACTTTTTTATTTTACTGCTCGGGCCGTATAGTGTACTTGAAGGCAATTGACCTTCACGGGTGGAACAATAAATTATGTGGACCGGTCTTTCACCGTTCTTAGATACAACAAATAAAAAAGGATATATTTGGAACCACCAAATAAAATTACGATAGTTTGCACTTTTTATTATGCTTTTTTTTGTGAAGAATTTGTGGTTCTGAATCGCAATATTAGAGTAATTGTATATACTGCTAAATTAATTTTTTTTTTGAACTTTTGTTCGTTAGCATTAGAACAAAAAAGGAAATACGAGTTTACCTATATATAATATGAAATTACATTCCGTAAGAATAATTATAGTTAATATAAATGAAAAGTTTTTTTTGGAAAGAAATGTTCTCGAACTTAATTAAGCCATAATATTAGTACAATTTATGTTCTGTAGGTTTTTTTTGAGAACTCTGTTCATTAAACCGTTTTATTGTTACAGTAATTTTCTGTTAAGTTAAATTGTGTACTTTATTAGTATTGTGAATAAACCGCTTTATCAGATCAATTATAGGTGTTATTAAACTTAATTTTTTTTATGAGAACTACGCTTGTGGATATATGAAATTCGCATCAAATGGTTAAAGTATATGGCCTATTGACTGATATATTTTCTTAGTCAACTTCGGTCGTGGTACCTAGGATCCAACTGGGGATAAGGTCCAAGTGCATAATCCGTGGACCTTGATGATTGGATGGTGGAGTTTTGGTTGAGTGGAGTTGTTAACATACAAGAAGGGGCGTCGCTATTATACATTCCAAATTTTATTCCGTAACAATCACCGTATACTGTCTCTCCTGCTTGCCAATATTATAAGAAGTTCGCGTTGGAGATATCGGGATCAACAGTTGCTCATGTTCAACATTGCCAATTGTATCTTCTTCATCCATTATTGACGATTTTAATGGATCATGAATCTTAGTTGAGATTCACTGCTGCACCTCGTGCTTACATTGGAGCTGTGTGATATTTTTAATCTGATCTTGACATTATCATCAATTTACAACATCGTCCGTAGGACATCTAAACATTACGAAGTGTAAACACCAGAATTTTTGTTATCTTATCACATTTTCACTTTTGATATGTTGAACTTAATCGAATTGCTGAGAAAAATGATGTAGGTGTCTTCAAGGTGAATGAGGAATGGGGTCCGCACCAACACCGGGGTGAGTAATTTTAATATAGGTATATGGGTATGGTGTAGGAATTGGTGTGTGTTTGTGTAGGTGGGTACGTGTATATGTGTATGGGTAGATGCGAGTACGTATGGGTATGTGCGTAAGTGGATGTGATGCATGTGCGTGTGAATGAAATTTAGATATGGGGTGTTAACTTGACGATCGTGGCTTCTTCGACCTGTAGGGCTACCAGAGTCTTCCATTTTTAATTTTTCTTTTCACCATCGATCCAATCTATAAACAATACACGCGCAAAATTCCACAATTTGCACTGGGCGGCAGGTTTACTTCTCGTTCCCACCGACCAGAGCTGGTTAAGGGTTTTTACAATCGAACTAGGTACGCGGTCTGCCATAACAACTCCATTGGTTTTCCAATGGAGCTAGTTCTCCTTTACAAAGGAAATCATCAAATTTGCATTAGCATTAGAAAAAACAGTTTAGCCTTTCGGCAGCTACAATATAGGTTTATTTTTTTTCAACCATAATTGTGTGTGTTATTAGTCTTATTAGCTGTTAATTTTATTCTGTTGCTCGATTGATGCGGTTGTATTATGATAGTATTGTTTCGGAATTGGTATTTTATAAGTTCAATGTTTAAAGATATATTTTATTTACGAGCAAAAGTTTACAAATTGGCAAATTTGTGAGGGAATGAAATTCATTAAAAACGAAGCCAACACAACGTTTTATCACATGTATTAATTTAAATTGAATTATTTCAAAATTAATTAATAAAACAAATAAAATAAAACATTGAATCTTATTTTACTTTTTGTATCATTAATTCCAAACAATTAAATAAATTTTATTCAATATCAAAACCTATAACTACCTTTGTTTGGTATTTTGAAAATGAAATTACCTACAATGAAAGACATCAAATTTTATACTAATGAGAATTGAGACACCAAAAACTCATATAAAAAACTAGTTTTATTTCATATTATAAAGTTGTATTTCCGGGGTTTCTTTTAATAATTTTTTTATTTTTATATCCACAATTAACCCCGTTTTTTGAATTAGTATAAATATTTTATTGTTAAAAAACCTTTATATTTCGGGCTAGGTTCATCTTCAGGATATAATATGACAATAATATAAATATTAAAAAAGCATTTGACATGAGACTTTTTGTTTATTGATTTAATATTGATATCAAATGCTTTTCAATTTTTGAATTTTTGTATTATTGTCATATTATATCCTGAAGATGGGCCTAGCCCGAAATATATAGATTTTTTAAAAATAAAATATTTATATTAATTCAAAAAAACGGTGTAATTTGATGATATAAAAAACAATAAATTCAAACTAATGCGCATGTGCTTCTTTCGAATATTGAGTAAGACATAGGCTACTATGATTAAATTGAATTAAATTTCCATTGTAAATTGTGAAAATTAGTGTTTTTTATGATTGTTTTCTGGTTTCTCAATTTCCATTAGTATTTAGAATTTTGATGTCTTTTATTTTAGGTCATTTCATTTTCAAAATACCAAACAATTAAATATGTATCGAAATTGAATAAAAGTCATTAAATTGTTTGGAATTAATGGTAAAACAAAATAAAATTAAACTCGTTTTAAAAAATAAATAAAATTAAACTTAGAAAAAGTAAAAACGGTACCCTATTGGTGAGACTTCGGTGTCCGTTATAATGTCTACATAATCGAATTGGCCACGCCTACTCACAACATAAAAATTTCAAATTTTGTTTTAATCTGTATTTTATAGACAAGGAGATAGTAAAACAAAAGTTTTTTTCAAGGTTTCGAGTTTGATTTAGAAAAATCGAAAAATATTGAAATACTTAAAAAAAAATCATTAAGTTATCGACTGCTTAGTTTTTGAGTTATTATTAGTATGTTTGTTTTCTTGCATCCCCCCTTAACTTCGAACATTACAAAAGAAAAAGATCTAAAGACTTCACGGTTATAGGAAATGTTGTAAAGTTGAAACTCAATCTATGGTGGTCGGCTTATAAGGGGGGTTGGGAGAGGAAATTTTGAAAAAAATTATTTTTGATCTTGACGAGTGGGGTTGGGGGGTTGACGAGGGAGGTGTCATACGAAAGGTGAGTTTTTTTCTAGTCCAAGTCAATTTTTCTTGCAATTTTCTAAATCAGTGTTTTGGATTTATTTTTAAAATCGTCGAATATTTATATTCACGGAACCCTCGACGAGAGAGATGAGTTTTTAAATAATTTAATTTAAATTAATACACGTCGGAAGGATAAAACATTGTATTGGCTCCATGCTTTATTTTATTTAATTTCATTCTCTCGCAAATTCGTAATGCTCGCACTGTAAAGTTGTGCTCGAAAAATAAAATATACCATTAAACACTTTCACAATAAATTACTATTATTTCAAATTAGGAGTTAGAACGATATTTTTTATTTTTACGCATTTTATTCGCTGTGAAAGAAAGGAGTATATTAGTGATATAAGAATCGTTTTAATCTCTATTTATTACACATTAAATTCGTTATTTTCCTTTTTGGTTTGTTTTAAATGTTTATTTCGTTCATCTCTGTTGTTAAATTGCATTATTTATGTATGTGTGAGCTAGATATAGCCTGCACTTTCACCCATCTAAAATGAAATATTTCGCAGGGTTCGCAATAGAATCTAATAATATTCATGGGTCCGTAGCATTAAATCAGTTGAGAAACACTGTTATAGAGTGTTCAACATCCTCGAAGTTCAACTATAGCAGTACACAGCATGCATGATTAATACTTACGTCGCAGGTTTTGAAAAATTGGGATTCATCTGGACTCGCGTCGAAGTTAATCCATCCTTTAATGAGTAAAAGTAAAAACTCAAAAGTTCAACTTCTTCAGAAAATCCAATAATGGTGCCATTATTTATGCGAAAAAGACATAAGCCAACGGCTGTAACCGATCATCCTCTAAACATTAGGAAACTCAGCAATTGTGGCGGTCACATTTGCATCGATTGTTAACACGCGTCTCGCAAAGCATTTACCTTTGAAAAAAAAATTTATCAATTTTTGTTTAGAAAGCTTTAACGTTGAATTTAACATTTAACCAACAAATTGTTCCAAATGATTCAAATATCATCCAAGATTCTTCATTAGTTAGTCAAATGTATAAACCGAAAAAATTCAGTTCCAATTGTTTGCACAAGCAATTTATTTAATTTTTGAAATACGAGTGTGACAACCCCGCGTTCTCCAGTCCCTGCTATTTTCATATGAGTTAACGTGAGATATCACATACCACTTGCAATAGTAAAGAGATATCATTAGCCAAAGTGATATCTTATGACTGCTGGCGGATGAACTGTATTCAGTAAACAGTAGCACCCTTAATCTTAGGTATGGCATATTCCTTGATGATGGTACGCTGTTGCTTGTTCGAAGAAACGAGCCTTCATATAAGTGTTTATCTGGCTTTTAATAATGCAAATAGTGCATCTTATAATCAAGGATTATGCCATTAGCTGGATTATTGGCAGCCCCATTTTAGTTTTGTTCCTGCAAATGTTTAAAACAAATTTGCTTTTTATCTCTTATTTTATTTTTATTTTCTCTATCCCATCATGAAATATTGGACTATGTTATATTCTAAATATTATAGGATTTATTGTTAAGTTATTCATTATTTAACATATAATATAAAAAAAAACAAAAAAAAAAGTAATGTCATGTGTGCAATTCACACGTGGCAGAAGTGCAACCTTTAAAAATTTTGGCTTCAAGATAATGAGACGAATGTAAAATTTCGGGAAGAGGATAATTGCAGGTTTTAGTCATGATCATAGTAATACAAAGTTTGATAATTATTTTACATTTCATTCGTATATATTACATAGATTTATTCAGACTCAGAGCTTACATTTTCGATAATTGATACAAGAGGCTTATGGTAACTGAATTATGAACACAAACATTTTTATTTAGAAAAAACTTTTGAAAAAACAGCATATTTTTAGTCATAGAGAATTATATACGACCACCTCGCTATTGTATATTGATATATACAATATAATACAACTCAAACTATCCAAACAGATTAAGATGTTTTGACGAAATCACATAAAATACATAAATATACGGGTTTTTCCAATTTTCTGAAAAACGGAATTTTTCACATCATTGAAAAGTATGGGACCCTCTCGAAATCAATCCAAATAGAATACAATTTAAATCATCCAAATAAAACTTTAAACAATTCAAAATATAAATTTAAAAAATTACGAAACTCAATAAAATATTACGAATATTAAATTATTAGATATTTAAATCTAAAATCGACACGTCCAACTCATATAACATTTAGTACGATACTGAATAAGTGTATAAAATGAAACTCAAAAAAAAAAAAAAATAGAACCGACTTCGAAAAACACAAAAAAGGGAAAAATAACTCAATTGTCACTTTAGAGACAAAAATACAGCTAACTATTGATCTATTTAATTTATTTTATTTATTTTACTACCGACAAAAAAAAATTACAGTTTTAAGCAAAGTTATTGTATTATAGAATTTATTTATTATTATAATTATCACAATTATTATAGTTGTTACAATAGTTATTATATTATAAAAGTTATTTGTAGCAGAAAACTGTTGGAAATAGGTGCCAAGCCGATGATATGTTAGTCAGTTTTTCGTCAATTTGGCACCGACTTCGAACAGTTTTGTGCTACATAAAACTTTTATAATATAATAACTATTGTAACAACTATAATAATTGTGATTATTATAATAATAAATAAATTCTATAATATAATAACTTTGTTTTAAACCGCAATTTTTTTTTGTCGGTAGTTATATATAATCAAATTAAATAAATCAATAGTTAGCTGTATTTTTGTCTTTAAAGTCACAATTGAGTTATTTTTCACTTTTTTGTGTTTTTTGAAGTCGGTTCTATTTTTTTTAAAAAGTTTTTTATTTTATCATTTTTAGTTTGGTTTTATACCCAAATGTCGTTTAAAAAGGCGTTTTTGAAGTAATAACTAAGTCTCGGCATGTATTCATCAATGACAATCAAGTAATCAATAGTTTTTCGATTTTTTGAGAAAAAAAGGTAAATTTCCTGTCATATAAAATTATATTGGACCAACTCGGAATCTAAAGCAATATAATACAGCTCAAACCATCCAAATACAATAAGCGGTTTCGAAGAAATCGACGAAAATACATAAAAAATACAGGTTTTCAGTTTTCTGAAAAACGGTATTTTTCGCGTTTTAGAAAAAAATACGAGACTTTCTCGAAATCCACCCAAATAGAATAAAATTAAAACCATTCAAATCAAATGAGCCATTTTTGAGAAATCGGTGAACAAACATCAATAGACATAAAAAAACCCAAGTGAAACACAGAACCTCCTTCTTTTTTGAAGTCGGTTAAAAATACAATACACATAATTAGACGAGGGATTAGCGTATTGAAGTTTTGAAAACCTGTATTCGATTCAGATTATCAATTATAAAATTTGTTTGATGTTTTGCAAACTCAGATCGGCTTTATTGCATTTCTGCAGCTAAAAAATGCATTTTTGTGAGTGCATTTTTCAGAATAATAAAAAAAAAGCCCAAATTCATTACTCAGGGGTTTTTGGGGTCGCTGATCACGAATACGATGTCTAAAAAGTCATACCGTGGACCTGGAGGTCAGGGCGCCCTTACTATACAGCTTCTCCTTGACTTTTGTCAAAATTTTCTATACAAAAGATCCAATATTTGTTATTGGGAGGCCCCAAAAACCCCTGAGTAATGAATTTGAGCTCGTTTCGGCTAATATTTACCGAATTATAATTTTTTATTATTCTAAAAAAGGAACTTACAAAAATGCATTTTTTTGCTGCAGAAATGCAATAAAGCCGATCTGGGTTTGCAAAACACCAAATAAATTTTATAATTGATAATCTGAATCGAATGCAAAAAACCGCATGCAAATCCGTTTAACTATACAGGTTTTCGAAAGTAGGGACATACTTTTGTACGCTAATCCCTCGTCTAAATCGAATTGTATCGCATACTTGCCGAACATAGAATTCGTTTGCCTTTTTTACTTCTAATTTCCTTTTTATTTCATTGTTGTTTGAATTTCTACTTTCGTGTTTTTGAAATTGTGTGCATGCATATGTTTAAAATTCAGAATCAAAATTTGTACTACGCATGCGCGCACATACATGTAAATCTCTTATTGTTTTTTTAATTCAGAAAATGATCAAATGCACACTAATTTAAAGTTTATGAAAATTTACATACAAGTACTCACAAGAATTTATGTGTCTGTCTCTTTTTACTGTCGCTTTTTCCTTTCATCGACTTTCAAATCACAACGATGCTAAAGTTTTCGCTTCAAAAAAAGATGGGCATCCATTTACATCCTTATAACGCATGTTGTTGTGGGGCCTTGGTCTTTAAAGGTTTTAAGGTGTTGTTGTGACACATATTGTAATGCTTACTACACAACACATTTTATTAATCACAAACTTAACAAATGTAATCAAATTTACCCACAAATTTAACAAATGCTACTGATTTCTACTTCGCATTTGTTAGATTTTTGGTGCCACTCTTACCATTCGATCTATTGTGCTTTGAATGCATTTTGAGCCTGAATCAGAACGTACTTGACAATAATAATTTAATTTTAACTTGAAGCTATTACCAAAAAAAAACATTAACTTACATTCGACCGAGATATAAGCAGAATATTCTAAATTCTAGATTATATTATACAGAATATCCTAAATTATCCCCTGGACGACTATGTATTTGGAAATCTCTTACAAAAAAAAATCAATTAACCTAACATTGAAATTTAGTATTCCTAATAGAAAAATTTATATACATCTTAAATATAATGTAAAGAATAAAAAAAAATTAATTTACTTGGAAAGTTAATAGTTGAATCCGTTGCTTCCCGTTCCTGTTCCTTGTCTATGACTTTTTTTCAAATTCAACGCCTGCAGTTGATATTTCAGAACACAAGCAGCAAATCAGCACACAACATCCAAACAGTTAACTTGTTCTTCGTATCCCTTTGTAAGTCTTTGTAAAAACAAATTTATGCTCAAATCTAACTCCAAATTTAACTCCATTAAACAACAGCTATCACAAATTATTGAACGCTTCGTCTTTCCTTGATTTAAACGACAAGTTCCCACAAAACAAATTATCATTTATTTCCAGTTTATTAATTGCAGTAATAAAACTTGTTTAACAATTTTTGGTGGTTTACTTTAATTAAAATGTATGTATATATTATATATATACAATATACTTATGATTTCATTCGTCAATCAATTAATTTTTATTAAAATCTTTTCTTTTTGCAACTAAAATCTACTAAACTTTTAATGATAACTATCTGTTTCACATTAAAAATCGGAAAAATGTTAACTCTTGAAAAAAATTTTTAATTATTGAATTTTTCTCGATAGTCAAAAACAGAATGACTTGATTTCGCAATGTGATTTTTGACATCTTTTTAATGAGCAAAAAAAACGAAGGTTGAAAAAAACTGAGTGATAAATCTCTGTTCGTTAAAATTGAAAATAAAATTGGTGCGTTCGTTCATTTTTTTCAGTATATTCGAAATAGAACTGGCCGTTGAAAATTTTAAAATTATTATTAATGTAAAAATGAACTGAAATTATTGAAATAAATTTTTATTGAATTAGAAAAAGAATATGAATTGATTTTATTATTGTTTAGGCGAATATAGCGGACGTTACACCATGAATTCAAGGTAAAAACCAAGATATTTACCCTTGAAATCACAAAAACGTCGTCACCCCCTCTACGTCAGAAACCACCGAACTACTTCCCACAACTAATCTGTATCTGGGATCGAGATACCAGCAGTCACTGGCGTCAAGACCGATGACCGGTTTCAACACTCATGAAGTCCCTAGGAACTTCACTGAGTACTGAGACCGACCATCCATCCGAACGTCAGCACTATGGACACCCCGATACAACCAGTAAGTATGACACGGGAGGTGTGAACCACAGCGAGGACAACTAGCCAGAGGAACTACCCTACCTAACGAAAGGACATCATTCCCTGATGTCCTTCGCATGATGAACTCCAAGATTCTTACCGCTCATATCTATGCTCTCATAGAGTACATTTCCAATCTTAGTTTTAATCGTTGCAGGTAAGAACTTTGGAGCCAATTTTGCCGAGAATTTTTTTGTAGCGTCACTCAAATGATGTTGCCGTACAAACACACGTTGTTGTGGTTGAAAAGTCCGTAATTTAGATCGCAGGTTATACTGATGTTGCGATTTTTTGAAGGCTGCTTTTAAATTTTCCTGAACCCGGTTCCTGAGCAGAGTCAAATGATCAGAGCGTTCTAATTCCTCACCAGCATCTTCACCAAGCTGGTGTAGTGATCTCAACAATTGGTAAGTATTTCCATCCGATATTGGATGTTGACCAAATAGTAAATAGTACGGTGAGTACTTGGTAGCTGAATGTACTGCAGCCCTCAGTGCATAAGCGATTTCACCAATTTGTGAATCCCACTTGGTATGTTGACCTTTAATGAACGCTCGAATTGCTGCTAGAACTGACCTATTGACCCGCTCTGACGCGTTACTTTGAGGACTATAGACACCGGTCCTAATGTGTTTAATGCCGAAATCTGACAAAAGACTTTGAAAGTTCCTACTAGTGAACTGTTTGCCATTGTCACTGTGTAGAAACTCTGGTACCCCATATGTAAGAAACACTTCATTCCTTAGAAAAGCATTCACCTTCGGTGAAGTTGCGTTTCTAAGTGGTTTCAGTAGTACAAACTTCGTAGCATGATCCAGAACTATCAATAACACTGTATTCCCAAGTGTAGAACGAGGGTACGGTCCCAAAAAATCTATATAGACTCTCTGCCATGGACGTGCCGTTTCGAATTGATATTGCATCGGAGGACGCAATATCTGATTCGTGGGCTTTTGTTTGTTTACATGTGTCGCAATTCAAATTGTAGTGACCTAAAACAGAAGATGCATCGCTTGATTTCCACTGTAATTTTTTATCTAATGCATTAGCATTTTTATGTGCAGTATAACTTTTCTATGTTTTATGTGCATAATGATGTAGATTGGTTTTGCATTTAATTTTCTAAATTCAACAAAGAATGTTCTCGTTTTATCTTCTTAACTTGTTTAAAAGACGTAAACTCTTTGCTTTGCGATTTAATCAGTTCTATTAAGTTTTGACGGCCGATGTATGTCGGTCCAAATAGTGATTTTGTGGGGGTAAAAACTGAAAAGCAGGCCAAAGTTTTTTATTTAAACTTCCGAGTAACTTGGTACAAAAAACGCAGCTCTTTCAACACAGAAGAATAATTTAGCCATTTAAAATGCTGATTTTACTACAACTCAATAGCTTTTAGTAATAACTTAAAGCAATCAAAATATAAGTCTACTAAATAATCAATCCAATCTCAGCAGTTACAATAAAATATTTCTAAGTGTAATAAAAGTCAATACATTGTCTCCACTTGCTCCTTTTTATGTTTTTTTGTAGCTTAAATAAAGGGATGAATATAACTATAAACCGTTTTTTGTTTCAAGTTTTATTCGACTTTTATTACAATCAATTTGGAAATAATTGTTTTTTAATCATCGCAATACAAGTAAGTTTTATGTTAGAAAAATCTAGACTTAAAGTAATTTATAATTACTAGATTAATTTTTATAGCTTGTCATTTTCAATGTTAAAAACAAAATGTTTTTTCTTAATTTTCAATAAATATTTTATTTGTTTTTAATGTTAACGTTAAATTTACAATGCAATTAATTATTATACTTGGGTTCCTTTAAAAAGCTTTTAAAAGTTTATTAAATTCTTTGCGTGGGTTTTGTTTTATCAACAAAGAATTAGTGTGAATGTTTATTAGATTTTTAACTTTTTTTTATGGAGTTGTACTTTATAAACGGTGGGAATAAATCATAGAAGTTTTATTTGCAATGGTTAAAAGAAAAGAGAATCGTGTTATCAGAACATCAATTATGGTAAAACTCGGTTCATAAGCTTATAGTGAGGTTACGGATAGTTCTGAAATCTTTTCGGCGAAAGTGGATTGAGCAGGACGTAGAGATTTAAAACTTTAATTTGAGTTAGTAGAAAACAGGAAAAAATGGATAGAAGAATCAATAATGTAAAAAAGTTGATAACTAGCAAAGTGAAAAACTAGAAGTAGTAGTAGAAAAACAGAAAAGATGAAAGGAGGAAAGTATAAAAAGAAAAAGTTGGCAATTGAAAAATTATAAAAAGGAAAAATAAAATTTAGAAGACTAAACGATAGATAGAAAATTGGGAAATCAGAATTAAAAAATTAGAAAACAGAAAATTTCATTTTTTTTAAATAAAATGTGCTGTGTAGCATGAATTGTGTGTCAGGAAATAAAATAACATTCTATGACCTAGGTCCCACAAGAAATGTGACTACAGTACGTGGGGTTCTCACAGCTGTTGATAAAACAAAAACATGTCAACAAAAATTGATCACTTCCTTCCAAACGGACAATTATAATTAGATAATTTGAAAACTAAAATTAGAAAATTAGATAAATAGAAAACTAGAAAACTACAATAATAGAAAACAGAAAATCAGACACTTAGAAAAGTTGAACATGTGGAAATTAAAAAATCAGAAAATAGTAGGAAAATATAGGAGTAGCAAATTGGAAAATTCTGAAATAGGAAAATAGAAAAAATAAAAAAATCTTCTAGACAAAAAAGATAATTAGGAAATTAGGTTGTTGCAAAGAAAGAAATTCGAAGGACTAGAAAATTTGGATATGAAAGACTTTGAGAAGTAGAAAATTTGAAAAAGTTGAAAATTGGAGAACTAGAAAATTAAAATTAATTATTTTTTCTTTGATTAAATACTTTGTAGATATATGATCCATCGGCTGACACATCCGTTGAAGTTTTCAGCGGCTTAAGAGTGTTGAACGTAGGAGCAGGGAAAATAAAGTCATGATTATTTATCCTATTGTATAAATAGGAATAAATGATAAAAAACAGCTTGTTCGTATACTCTCGGCCGCGCTAGAGGAAATATATACCTGGAGAGGAATATCTAGCTAAAACGGCCCTAAAAACGTCATTTGGTTTATTCGAATTCGTACGAATTTTTTTCGGTTTGAACGGTTAATGCAGTAAGGGTTTCAGGTATTAGACTTTGTGTTAATTTACGTTCCTGATCTTCTAATTTTCAGTAAAAAATGCAGATAAACTTAAATCTTGTATTCGCATAATAATTGAAAGAAGGAAATTGGATTAGCAATAACTGTTCAAAAATGTATGTTTCGTGTAGCTAAACTCAACTTGTTGAGTCACGAAGTGTTGAGTGAGCTCTAGTTATAGCACAATTGCTGACACCAAATAGCATTATGCATACTCTTAGGCTTCTTGGAGAGGCTAAATACTACCATCGATTCCACAAACTAACCCGAATACTTGGAACTCATCCAGCTCGTACAACATAGTAGAACGTCTACACAGGAGTTTAAAGGTATTAATATGAGTAAAAAATAATATTCAATAGACATAGCCGAATTCAATGGTCTAAAATTTATAGCATAGGCAGGCATGTTGTAATATAGATGGAGACCGGAAAAAAGGTTTTTGATCTCTTTTTAGGTTGATTAATTTAAGAATCCGTAGATTCCTACAAGCTCCAGCATCATATTTAAATAAATAAGGACTTATGACCAAACAAAGAGTTTTTTGGGATCAAATTGTGTTTCCAATATCTATTCGGGATTTGTCTCACTCCCATCCTTGCAGTTTTGTTTCTCATTAAAACTATGCAATTAAACCAATTTGGAATGAATTAAAAAAAAATATAGACAAAAATAAAATAAAATATGTATTCCTATAAAATATGTATTAATTTTATTTTTGTCTTTTATTTAATTTTATTTTTGTCTATTTTTTTTTTAATTCAACATCAGGGGCCCTATTTGTTATGCCCGCCAAATTCCGTGTTGTTAAACATGTATCATTTACGATTAAGGTTCTGTATAGGGTGTATTGACTGGAATCTTAGGCTTGACAGTTCAAATAACTACACCGGTTGCGTTAACAGCAAAGATAAGATTCTCGTTAATTCATCCTATAAATTCCCTCCCTGACCTACCCAACTACACATTTTGAATTGTCGTAATTTTACATTTACAGATTGCCATACAAATAATTTTTTGCCTTCCTTCGGCTATACACACACACACGACACACCTGACTCTTTTTGTAGCATCAAGGTGATAATGATTTTTGTTATATGTACTTGCACTCTATTTGCAATGTTTAAATAGAAAAAAAATGAAACAATTTGTTATTAACTAGTTACGTTTTCTAAATTACAAATGTAATGGATTAGCAATATGAATAACGAGCATCTTTTTCATGCAACCAACTCCTCTTTCTTGTTTTTTTTTTTTTTTTTAATAAAATGTGTTGTGTAGTAGGAATTACAATATGTGTCACAATAACACATAAAAACCTTTTAAGACCAAGGTCCCACAACAACATACGTTCAAAGGTGTTGATGGACATAAATCTTTCTTTTTTCGTATTTTTATATTTTTTGTTAAAGAATGGATAACTAAACAAAAAATCCTATCACTGACAAAATATGACATAGGCCAATATTTTATGATAGAATAGAGAAAATAAAAGTAAATTAAAAAGTAATTAGCAAATTGTTACAAAAATTTGCTGAAACAAAACAAAAATGTAGTTGCCAATAATCCAGGAGGTTGCATATTCCTCGATCCTGTGACGCACTTTCTTTCTTAAAGATTAAAACCCACACATAATTATATGAAGGCTCATTTCTTCAAGGAAGCAATAGCGTCTCATCATCAAGGATTATTTAACAGCTAAGATTGAGGGTGTTACCGTTGACTGAATGCAGTTCATCCGCCACCACCCCTAAGATGTCACCTTGGCTAGTGATATCTCACTGCTATTGCCAGTGGTGTGTGATATCTCACGTCAACTCGTATGACAATAGCAGGGACTGGAGTACGCGGGGTTGTCACACCCGTAGATCAAAAATAAAAAAAAATGTCAAAATTATAAAAACTGATCCCTCCATGCGGACGTAAGTAAGTAGTAATTATAGAGTAATTTTAAAAATTATAAATAGAAAAATAATTTTGAATATTTCTTGAGTTGTAGTTAAGATTTAAAATAAAAATATTGTTTTCTCGAAGTCGAGATTTAAAAATTAAATAAAAATTAAACTCTAACTCTAGAATTAAGAGTTGTGATTCAGAAATTTAAAATAGTTCATAATTTTTTGGGTTTTTATTATAAAATTAAAACTAAAGTAAGAGAAAAAAAATTATATTATATTTTAATCGTAACAAAAGAATTTGTTTAACTTAAATTTTAACTGTGTTTTCCCAAAATTTTAAATGTTTATGGTGTTTTACTGTAACAGAAATATTATATGTTTTAAACGATATGGTGGTTTGAGAAAGGCAAGATGACAAGAATTTGAAAAGGGCCCAACCTATGTGAATATGACTATTGGATCATTTGTTTGCACAAAGTGTTCCGGAATTGTATGGTTGTAGTGTTTTAAAGCAGAGGCGTGCAGCGGATGGTCAAACGACGATGATTTGGGGGTGAGTTCATTCCATCATATGTTAAATTTTTTTGATTGATATATAGGATTGGAAATTGCAACGGGCGTCAGTCTATATGCGTGTGGAGATCAGTACGTGGTATTATAATTTAACCACTAGACGAATATTCGCTTTATACGAAAGTGGCACATTTTTGTTGCCTTGTATTTGCTAAAGATCTTCACGTCTACTATGATATTGTTATGTTAAACAGCGTTTTTTGGAATAAACATAATTGTTAGCTGAAGAAAATAACACAAAAATAAACCTGGCGTATAGTACATATTGATTGGAAGTTGACACCAAGGAAGACTACAATCAACAGTATTGTATTTTATCATTTCTCTCAATATTAATTCTAGTTTGCATGTTAGATTAATAAATTACTTTTGTTTGTTTTACAAAGTCAAAATGGAATGTCACAAATAATTTATGATTGTTCTTTTGATCTTTTGTGGGGTTAGAGTTCGCGTTTTAGTTCGTACATTGGTTTATAGTTAAAATTTTAAATACCCTTGGAAAATAGATACCATAGGTATCTATTCTTTTAGTGAAAAGTCCTATGTTTCATATTCTTGACCATTACGAAAGTTTTCGGTACCGAGTTAGTGTCAAAGTATTACGAATATCCTAAAACGGTACTTGACGGCATGTTACGAAAATTTTCGTAATGAAATGTTACTAAAATTTTGGTAATGGTTTTTTCGTTCCTTATTTTATTTTCGTAATAAAATTTACATGTAAGAATTCTCAATTTTTAAATTTTTCATGAGTAAGGATGAGATAGAGATAATAATTTAAACTGTTAAAAGGACAAAATTGTGGATGCATACTTTTTTTGTATAAGCGTAAAATAACTTATCTCTGTTCAGCTAGACCCCCACCACGCTAAAATAAAAATAAATTTGCTCTGAATTAGAAGCTATTTAGGAGCTTTCGAAAAACCCAGGAATAAAATTTTGAGCTCGACCCTCTAGGCAGAAATCTTCATTTGAAAATGAAAGAGCCTAGAGGATCGGGCATAGGCTCATAATTAGGAGCTATGTAGGAGCTCTTAAGGCTGCATACTTTTGATTTTAGAATTCCACCTCTATTCTTAAAACAACTCCAAAACTGGTTTGCAAAATATGCAAAAATAAAAAAATATATCTCAGAATCTCAGAAATAGAAGCTATTTAGGAGCTTACAAACGACGAATAAAATTTTGAGCTCGTCCCCTAAGCAGAAATTTTCATTTGAAAATGGGGGGCATAGTGAACGTTCACTCAGCCCCCCACACCTTAAAAGTAATTCTAGAGGGTCGTGAATAGACTCATTATTAGGAGCTATTTAGTAGCTCTTAAGACTGCATACTTCTGATTTTCATCCCTATTCTTAAAACAACCCCCAAACTAGTCTGCAAGCGAAGATAACACATAAAAAATACAATAAAATAAAAAATTTCTTTATAACATGTAGTTCTTGAATTAAAAAGAAACAAGCATCTGTTTATGTCTGAGTTGCAACCCTTTAGCTGGAAAACAACCCTTTGGGTCAAACACGTATGAGGGAACTATATGTTAAAGCCGGGTGGTACGGATCGTTTTATGGCGGTAAATTATTTTGCGATTTAGGAGCTTACTAAATATAGCATTTTTTTCTGATTTGCAACCATTAGAAAGTGCCACCCCTTGTATCAAAAACGCATAAGGGAAATATGTTAAAGCATAGAGAAATAGATCTTTTAATTTCGGTGAATGATCTTCAGATTTAGGAGCTACTAAATATGTCACTTTAAATATTTCACCGACATATAAAGATCTGTATCTCTACGCTTTAACATGGTTCCCTTCAGCGTGTATGTATAAGGGGTGGCATTTTCTAAAGGGTTGAAAATCAAAAATATAGGTTGACACATTTAGTAAGCTCCTAAATCGGAAGTTTATCCACCATGATAGATTTTTTGGTCGAGTCTAATATAGTTCCCTCACCCGTGTTTGACCCGAAGGGTGGTTTTCCATCTAACGGATTGCAGCTTAAAAATAAACAGTTGCTTGTTTTTATTTTTATTTAATTCAAGAACTACATGTTATAAAGAAATTTTTTATTTCATGGCAGTTTTTGAGTATTATTTTCGCTTGCACACTAGTTTGGGGGTTGTTTTAAGAATAAGGGTGGAGCTTAAAAATCAAGAGTTTACAGCCTTTAGAGCTTCTAAATAGCTCCTAGCTATGAGTATATTCACGACCCTCTGTAGTTATTTTTAAGGTGATTGAACGTCCACTCAGTCCCCCTTTTTTCAAATGAAAATTTCTGCTAAGTGGGTCGAGCTCAAAATTTTATTCTTGCGTGGTTTGTAAGCTTCTAGTTCTGAGATATAAGTTTTTGATGTTTGTATTGTGGGGGGCCAAACCAGTTTTGGGGTTGTTTTAAGAATAGGGGTGGAGCTCTAAAATTAAAAGTATACTTTAAAGTCTTAAAAGCTGCTAAATAGTTCCTAATTATGAGCCTATGCCCGATCCTCTACAAATATTTTTAAAAAGTGGGCGGACCTAGTGAACGCTCACTATGCCACCCCATTTCCAAATAAAGATTTCTGCTTAGGGGGTCGAGCTCAAAATTTTATTCCTACGTGTTTGGAAAGCTCCTAATTAGCTTCTAATTCTGAGCAAACATTTTTTTACTTTCGCGTGGTGGGGGTGAGGGGGGGTTGAGCAGCTGAACATATGTAAGTAGCTTTATTGATATAATACGACGTGCTAGAAATAAATATAATAAATTATAATGACTAGTACAACACGGGGAGAAAGTCATATACCGCCTGGCCAAAAAGAAATTGTGGTCGATTTATTTTAAAAGCCTTCGAAAATTAAATAGTGGTAAGTTTGATAGTCAATTTACTTTTAAAGACGCGATAAACCTATGGGGAGAATCACCAAACAATTAAACTCTGTATCAGGCGCGTTTAAAGACTAGAATTGCTGGAGAAAGGTAAACATAAACTTTTTAACTTTATCACAAATTTTTACCAACATTATATCCAAAAATTTTATTGTTTCAAATATAATGCCAAACAAAACTAATAACCACATTATTTTAGGCTTGGTATGATATAAAAACTACTGCTAAAAGCAAAAGCTCCAGTGTAAGAAATTATTAGGGTAGAATGGTGTGAGGCCAACGTCTAAACCTCGAAATAATCTCGTTTTAGCATTACAGTCGGTCCTACATCCTTGACAAAACAAATAAAAAAACTTAATGACCAATCTATTATGATTAAGATATTTTAATTATTTTAAAATTTAAATTAAATATATAATTTTGAAAATATTTTATTTTGATTATTTTAAATACATTTTTTTTTAAAAATTATTATCCACATTTCTTTAATATATCAAATATTTTGAAATATTCAATCACCTCATTACTGTTTTTTATTCACCACTTTTCTATTTTCGGAATGGTTTCAAGAATACTAAATTATAATTTCTTCATTACGATTACGAAAATAGTGTTACGAAAATTTTAGATACCCAAAATTTTCGTAATGGTTCAAGAATAGGGCCCCAAGGTTTTAATTGTTTTAAATGAATATTGCACTTGTTGTGGTTAAAACAAAATAAATCAAATATCAGTAAAACCAAAAATAAATCGAAAGCCATTTTTATTTCATTTTTATTTGTGAATTTTAAAAATAACATAACAAAATGTTGGGGTTTGGGTTAGTTGGTTGATATTTGGTGACATAGGATAGGATTGGAAAAATCGAATACATTCAATAAACGTAACCTATAAATTCAGCTACGTTATTATAGTGATGCATTTGAGCGTTGGAATTGGTTCATTAATTTAGAAGTAATTTGTGTCTGCTATAAATCATAATAACAAATTCGTTACCATTCAAAAGAAACAATCTTGATGGTTTGAAGTTAATGGATGTATTTATTTCAAATAATTTTCATTAATTTTATGACTATATAAGTAACATATTGTCTTATTCACCATCAACATTTTCATCAATACAGTCGTTAATAACACCATTACAACAGTTAATCTTGATTACATCGTGAACATGAAATAATTTAGTTTACAACTGTATGACATCAACGACCTCTTTGTCATCCTTATTATATTGTCCTTATTATTCCAACCTTCAATATTTTTCATAAGCAAATTGTGTCATAAACTTTACGATTTCATTTATCAGCAGACACTTGTGTATGATGGATGTTTTCCATTTTAGATTGAGAATTTATACTTTAGATTTAAAATTTACTTAAAAATAGGTACATTAGTAAATGGTCTTTAAATACCATTACAACGATATTAAAAATATTGTAATGAACACTGTGCATTCCTGATAGTAGAATCACTATCAGGAAAACTAGAGGAATTGCGTGCCATGAGATTTTTAATTCCCGACTAGCGCAGTCCGTGAATTCAAATATACCTCCCTCAGCCCAGCACAAATGCTTAATTGCACGCAAAAGTTTCACAATAAGATGAATTGAAAATACACAATGTACAGGGACTCTTACGACCCAAAAACTCAGAGAAACCAACACCATAACACACACGTCACTTCTTCTACGATTACAGCAATGAAAAAAATTAAAAATTTTCACTTACTGCATTATTGGCTGCTGGTCCAACTCTGCATTCCACAGGAATTAAGCTAATCAAAATGAATGATCTATAAATAGATATAACAAAATAGCCAAATGTTGAGCATTTGTTCCCGGCGATTATTGAACGTGAAACCAAAGCTGGTGCTGTGGCTAAGTCCGCTTACCAATCATCCTATAACTTGAGATGGGGGATGGTTTTGGACCCACCTTTCAGTTTATATGCCATTCCCCAAGATTTGCGACAACTTTTATTTTCGCTAAAAAAACAGGTAAGGGTTAGTACATGCTAATTTTGCAAAATTTTTGTCAAAAAAAAAATTGAAAAAATATGCTGGTTGGAATCTCTAGATGTCAATTTAAGCAAACTAAGTCAAAATACCAGGTTTGCTACCTTAAACAGGCCATAAATCGAAAACCAAAAATTTTACATTTGAAACCAAAGTTGGTGCTGTGGCTAAACCCGCTTACCAATTATGCTATAACTTGAGGTAGGGGATGGTTTTGGACCCACCTTTCAGTTTATATGCATTCCCCAAGATTTGCGACAACTTTTTTTTTCGCTAAAAAAAACAGGTAAGGGGTTAGTACATGCTAATTTTGCAAAATTTTTGTCAAAAAAAAAAATTGAAAAAATATGCTGGTTGGAATCTCTAGATGTCAATTTAAGCGAAATAAGTCTGTTTGGGCGGACTTAGATACACCTGCGGATGATGATGAAAATATTCCAGGCAAAAATAAGCAAGGCTCGGAAAAATAAAAGCACCACAATTTGTATTTTTTAATTTATATTTTACAATTTTATTAATTTTTAGTGTTACTTGGTTGACGAATCAAGCAAAAGAGAAAGAAATTTTAACATTTAGAATTTATGTCAATTCATAATAACTTGAAATACTACATCTATATTTTAATGCACAAACTAATATTTAATTAAATGGTATAAAATTATTGTTTGAACGAATTGGTACAAAGTTCTTCTTTCTTTGGATTTTGATTGTAACATTTGTGTTTGAAAGTTTATAATATTTTTTGTTAAATTTGATTTGTTTCATCGCGTAGACATTCCGGCTCCCTTGAAACATCAGATTCAAAGGCTGGTAAAACACAAAGCTCATGAATTGGACGCTTCGATATCCCATTCTTTGTTTGAATTGTGACGACTCGTACTAATTCATCTGTTCCTGGATGTGTTGCAATTACTTTTCCAAGTAGCCATTTGTAAGGTGGTAAGTTGTCATCTTTTATAATTGTGATGTCATTTACTTCAATGTTCTTTCTTTATAACTGCCATTTGCTACGCTGTTGTAATGCTTCCAAGTATTCTTGATGCCATCGCTTCCAGAAATATTGAGAGATATGTTGTACCAACTGCCAACGTGATAAACGGTTTTCATTGATATGAGACAAATCTGCTTCTGGTAATGTAACATTATCATGACCTAGTAAAAAATGTGCAGGAGTAAGAACATCAATATCGTCAGCTAAACCTCTACAAAGTGGATGAGAATTTAGTCTTGCTTCAATCCTTGTTAGAAACGTATTCATTTCCTCGTATGTAAGAATATGTTGACCAATGACTCTGTATAAATGATATTTCGTAGACTTTACTGCTGCCTCCCAAAGTCCACCCATGTGTGGTGCTGAAGGTGGTATGAAATGCCAATTTATTTGTTCTATTAAAAGAGAATTTGAGATATAATTAATATTTTCTTTTAAAAATTTATATAAGTCCGTCAATTGCCGGTTTGCTCCAATGAAGTTGGTGCCATTATCACAAAAAATGTCCTTGCAGACACCTCTTCTGGACACAAATCTTTGCAGAGCACCAAGATATGATTCAGTTGTCAAATCATTAACAAGTTCAATATGAACAGCTTTGATACTGAGACAGACGAATATAGCAATATATGCTTTATATGTTTTTCTTCCACGACCTTTTTCCAATCTTATTGTTATAGGACCTGCGTAATCAACACCTGTTCTCAAAAAAGGTCTTTCATATGTGACTCTAGCTCTGGGTAAATCACCCATTATTTGGTCAGCTGTGTTTTGTCTATGTCGTATACATATAATACAATTGTGTATTATTTTTCGAATAGAATCTCTGCTTTTGATGATCCAATATTTTTGTTTCAGTAGATTATTTAGGTGAGTTGCTCCTGCGTGGAGGTTTTTGATGTGTTGCTCCTCAGTAATGAGTTTAGTTATTTGATGCGAGGCCGGTAAAATTATTGGATGCTTTGTTTCAAATAGTGCCAATGAATGCTCAAGAAAGTGACAGTAATTTACTAGATGGTATGTTCTTCTTCTGAACAAGAAGGTGATAGTCATCTTTAAATGCATTTTTTTGAATCCACTGCAATAGTATCGATCTAGAATTTTCTAATTCATCAGTTGATAAGGGTTCCCTGTTAATTTGATTCTTCTTCAGTCTTCGTATTTGATTGCCTTGTTTTGATCGACAATTTGTTAAAAATCTTGACATCCAGGAAATAATTTTGACTATCATTGTGAACGATGATTTATCACTTGAAAGCTTTTTGAGGAAATGTTCATCAGTATTTGCTGCAAAAACTTGAACACTTGCAATTTTTCTTTCATGGTTTACCATGTCTTTGTCAATACATTCCTCACTGACTGGAGTCGGCCAAGCAGTTTTATCTTGCGAAAGCTGTAGCATATGTTACATGCCATCTTTCACTGTAAATAATATTTTGTTTATATTTGGTATATTATCATCTGTTATACATTTAATAATCCTATTGCTGTAAATCAATCAATGTATATAATATTGTAGTTTGTAAGTGTATGTAAATTCAAGATTTCGTCTTTATAAAATCAAAGGTAATGTTGCGGTTGATCTCCAACATTTTTAGAAGTAATCATTATTGATGATATACAATGCATTTAATATAAATGTCTAAATAAATAATTATGTATTTTAAAATTAAATAAAAGCATTCAAAATCTAGAATGCAACATGGCGCAGTTGTCATTTAAATAAGAATATTATTTTATTAAAATATTAATGGGAGTTAAAAAAGAAATTAAAGTCAAAGCTGAAAAATCATATAAAGAATTTGTGAAAAAATTTCGCGGTCGGCCATTGAAAAATTGTAAAGTGAATAAAATAGCGGTGATGGAATATGTTAAAAAAGTTACTAGTTTAAGTTTTGAAGGGAACGTGGCAGAAAACTGGAGAAGATTTTTGCAGTCGTATGATGTATTTGAGGTAGCAGCTAATGTATCAAAGTCTAAAGATGAAAATGTGAAAGTCGCCACATTTTTAAATGCCATAGGTGAAGAGGCTCTAGAACTTTATCACACTTTTACAATTGAAGAGCCAGTTACTATCAAAGCAGTGAAGGAAGCTTTTGCGCAGTATTGTTTGCCTAAGAAAAATGAAGTTTTGGATCGTGTTAACTTTTATAATAGAGATCAGAAAGAGGGAGAATCTTTTGAGCATTTTTTGTTGGATACAAAAAAGTTGGCGAATTCATGTGAGTTTGATAATAAAGATAAAGCGCTAAGAGATAGAATCGTGATGGGGATTCGGAGTAGTCAAATTCGGGAAAAACTTATTAAATCTGATAGTTTAAACTACGCAAAAGCAGTAGAAATTTGTAAAACAGCAGAAATAACGGTGAAAAAAACATCTGTTGGCGAAGTGGCGTCATCAATCAACACAGTGGTAAACTCATTTGAAGGTAATATATGTGGTGACCAAGAACAAATAAATAGTATACAATCAAATTTTAACTCAAAGAGTAATAATTTAAAAAATTTTTCAAATAATAATGTTAACAAAAATAATTTTCAGAATAGAATAAGATCTAATAATCCAAATGCATATAGAAATAGTCAGTCATCATCATCATTTTCTAATAATCGCAATAATTTTTTTCAACGAAATAACAATAACTTTTGCCGTTTTTGTAATACTAAGCATGCACCTAGATTTTGTCCAGCTTATGGAAAAACATGTATGAATTGTGGAAAATTACACCACTTTGCATGTGTATGTAATTATAGAAATATTCGGTCCGTTATATTGAAAAATGATGACTCAGAAAATGATGGCGATAATAACTTGTTTATTAATTCAATAAAAATTATAAATAATATTAATCATTTTTCTAATAGTTTTAGGAAGAAATATTGGGCAGAAAACATAAGGATAAATAATACGTTTCTGGAATTCAAATTAGACTCGGGATCAGAAGTTAATATTATTCCGGAATCATTATTGGAAAAAATAGATAAAAATGTTGAAATTTTAAAAACTTCATCAATATTGGAGGCATATGGTGGACATAAAATTTATCCTTTAGGTATGTGTTATCTGGTGTGTTGTGTTAAAAATGAAATAGTTTTGGAACCATTTATTGTAATTCGGGAAAATTTAGTACCTATTTTAGGATTAGAAGGTTGTGCTAAACTAGGGTTAATTAATAGAACTAACAGTATTAATTTGAAAAATCGTGATTTGCCGGAAAAAACTAAACAAAAATTTATTAAAGAAAATTATGTCGTGTTTGATGGTCTCGGAAAATTTCCGCGAGAATATAAAATAGAGCTTAATGAAAACGCAATTCCCTCTATAAAACCACCAAGAAGGGTGCCCATTAAGATAATGGAGAAATTGCGTGACTCATTAGGATGTTTAGAGGAAAAGAATATAATTGAAAAGGTAAATGAACCAAGAGACTGGGTCAGTAATTTGGTTATTGTAGAGAAAAAAAATGGTTCATTGAGATTATGCTTGGATCCGCGCGAGCTAAACAAATATATTAAAAAACAGCACTTTTTAATACCTACAATGGAGGAAATAGCTATGAAAATAAATGGAGCTAAATACTTTACGGTCTTAGACCTCAAGGATGGGTTTTGGCAGGTGCCATTAGATTCTAATTCTCAGAAATATTGTTCATTTAGCACTCCTTATGGAACTTATCAGTTCAATCGTCTACCGTTTGGCATCAGTACTGCTCCGGAAATATTTCAAAGTTTCAATATGGAAAATTTTGGTGACCTGTCCGGTACTGTTGTTTATATTGATGACATTTTGGTAACAGGTCGGACGATTGAAGAACATGATAAGAATTTGCTAAATGTAATCGAGAGGGCCAAAAAGTTAAACGTTAAATTTAACCCTGAAAAACTTCAATACATGCTCTCAGAAGTACATTATTTTGGTCATATTTTTTCGAAAGATGGAATAAAGTTAGATCATGATAGAATAAAAGCAATTCAAAATCTAAAAAACCCATCGACCAAAAAGCAGCTTCAAAAGTTTTTGGGTGTAATTAATTATGTAAGACATTTTGTCCCAAAACTTGCGGATTTAACAACTCCCTTAAGAGAATTACTAAAAAGAGACGTAATATTTTCTTGGACACCTTCTCATTCAGATGCAGTAGAGTTAATAAAAAATACTATATCTGAAGCTTCTGCACTTCAATCATTTGATCCTGAAAAAGGAATTGAAATACAAACCGATGCTTCCCAATATGGTTTGGGGTGTTGCCTTATGCAAATGGGCAAACCTATTTCCTATGCATCAAGAAGTTTGTCAGAAACAGAAAAACGGTACGCTCAAATTGAAAAAGAGTTTCTAGCTGTAACCTTTGCCTGCAAAAAATTTCATTTTTATTTGTATGGACGGAGTGCAATTGTACATAGTGATCACAAACCGTTAGTTTCTATTATGAAAAAAGATTTGCACAAAATAGCCTCAAACAAACTTCAAAGAATGAGACTAAGATTAATGAATTATGACATTCAATTACAATATATGCCTGGGAAATACCTGCATATTGCAGACTATTTATCTAGATATTTTCTAGAAACTGGAATCGAAGAAGAAGATTTGAGCTTTACTGATTCTGTTTTATCTATCAATGTCAGTGATGCCAAGAAAAAATTGTTTCAAGAGGAGACTTTAAACGACCCTGTTTTAAAAATTTTATTGGGATATTATGAAAAAGGCTGGCCAGTTCATAAAACCAAAATAAAAGAGGAGGTAAAATTTTATTATAAAATGAGAGATAGCATATTCGTTGAGAATGGTATTGTATTTCTGGATTACAAAATAATTGTTCCCAGCTCTCTAAGAAGTATGATGCTTACCCTAATTCATGAATCCCATTTGGGGATAGTCAAAACCAAAAAGAGAGCAAAAGACATTGTTTATTGGCCCGGAATAAATGATGATATAGAAAATTTAATTAGCTGCTGTGACATTTGTCAAAAATTTCGGTCAAGTAACACTAATGATTCATTATTATCTCATGAAGTTCCCTTACTACCGTTTCAAAAAATTGCGTGCGATATTTTAGAGTTTTGCAATGAATATCATCTAGTTATTGTTGATTACTTCACTAAGTGGATAGAAGTAAAGCGAATCCGCAATAAGTCTTCAAAAGAAATCATTAAGGTTTGGTTAGAAGTCTTTTCAGAATTTGGAATCCCTAAAACTGTTATTGCGGACAACAATCCATTTAACTCTTATGAGTGTAAAGAATTTTCACAAAACTGGAATTTTGAAATCGTAACATCCAGTCCACTATACGCCAAGTCAAATGGAATGGTAGAACGTTGTGTACAAATTGTAAAAAATATTTTTAGAAAATCAAAAACTTTAGACGATCGATATTTAGGATTACTTGAGTATAGAAACACCCCTCCAAAAGACTTAAATTATTCTCCGGCACAACTTCTTCAAAATAGAAGACTTAGAACGAAATTGCCTATACATGAAAATTTGCTTCAATCATCAATAAATTCTAATGTGGCTTCTCAATTTAAAAAGAAACACGATAACTGTGAAAAATTTTATAGATGTTCAAAGTCAAACAAAAATCGCAATTTTGAAGTTGGGGATAATATTAGAATTAGGAATCCAAAAACTAAAACATGGTTCAAAGGCAAGATTATTGAAAAATGGAACACGCCAAGATCATACATTGTTGAAGATGAAGACGGAAATAAATATCGCCGTAATAGCTCATTTATAAGAAAAAATTTAACTTCTGATCGTGAAATACATAGTTTGAGTTCTGGTAAAAGAGGCACTGCTTCCAATGTTTTTTCAGTTTAATGTAATGTAATGTATTGTCTAGATATATATGTTTCTAAAAAAAAAAAAAAAATTTTGATGGGGAGATGTAGCATATGTTACATGCCATCTTTCACTGTAAATAATATTTTGTTTATATTTGGTATATTATCATCTGTTATACATTTAATAATCCTATTGCTGTAAATCAATCAATGTATATAATATTGTAGTTTGTAAGTGTATGTAAATTCAAGATTTCGTCTTTATAAAATCAAAGGTAATGTTGCGGTTGATCTCCAACATTTTTAGAAGTAATCATTATTGATGATATACAATGCATTTAATATAAATGTCTAAATAAATAATTATGTATTTTAAAATTAAATAAAAGCATTCAAAATCTAGAATGCAACAAAAGCCACGTAGGGCCATTCCACCAAATTGAAGTTTCTGATAACATGGAAGGTAGGATACCGCGCGACGCACAATCAGCGGGATTGTCTTTCGACCGTACATGAAACCATTTGAATTTTAGCGAAAGATTTTGAATTTCGGATACACGATTTGCTATAAACGTTTTCCACTGTTGAGGTGGCATAGACAACCAAGGCAAGACGATGGTAGAATCGGTCCAGGCGTAAACTGAAACATCAATCAATTTCATTGTATCTAAAACTGAATTTAATAGTTTCGATTATAAAAGTGCTCCACAAAGTTCTAATCTCGGAATTGAGATTTGCCGAAGAGGTGAAACCTTAGTTTTTGCAGATACAATTTTGACTTCCACTGTTCCATCTGATGCGACTACCCTGTAGTAAACAACGGCTGCATAGGCAAGTTCCGAGGCGTCGCAAAATCCATCTATTTCAATTTTATTTCCAGAGACCAACCATCGGGGAATAGTAACATTTTCCAGCTTTGGAAGTTCACTACGTAAGGCAAACCATTTATTTTCCAGGCTTTCGGGTAATTTATCATCCCAATCAAGTTTTAATAACCATAACTGCTGGAAAAATATTTTTATTAGTATAACAGAAGGTGCCATCCATCCTAAAGTATCAAAGATCCTAGAAGATTCTGATAATATTTGCCTTTTGGTTGTGGTTGGTTGATCTTTCAATCTGATCTTAAATACAAAGTTATCAAATATAGGATGCCATTCAATACCTAAAACTTCAATTGAATTATCTTCTGAAATCTCAAGATTTTTTGATTTCTTTGTCTTCGTTAGATATTCCATTTAGTAAGTCTAATTTATTTGATGACCATTTTCTTAAATAAAATCCATATTTTATCAAAATTTGATTGATGTTTTTTTGAATATTTAAAGCTTCTTCTTCTGTTTCTGCTCCAGTCATTAGATCATCTATATAAAAATCGTCTTTTATTATTTGGCTGATGGTTGGATGGTTTTCCTTTATATCTTCTGCTATTTGATGCAGAGCACTGGTGGCGAGAAATGGAGCACAAGAAGTTCCGTATGTAACGGTGGATAGCTTATATTCTTGTATTGGTTCTACAGGACTTTTTCTCCATATTATTCGTTGATAGTTAGCATCTTTTGTATCAATCAAAGCCTGTCGATACATCTTTTCTATGTCTGCTGAAAAGACGATACGATGCTTTCGGAACCTTTGTCTAATTGAAATAAGACTTGATTGAATGGTGGGTCCTATCATTAATAAATTATTAAGTGAAACATTCGTTCCAGACTTAGAATATCCATCAAATACGACCCTTAAATTCGTTGTCGTAGTAGAATTTTTAAATACCCCATGGTGAGGTAAATAGCAGGAATCATTAACACTTAAGTGTTTTTCAGTATTAGGCACCAACTGCATATGGCTTAGATTTTCATATTCCTCCATGAAAGACACATATGAATCTCTCAGATCAGGATACTTTTCAAATTTTCTTTCCATGGCTCGAAAACGTGCAATAGCGGATGATTTGGATTCTCCCAACTTGACATCAGAAAAATTCTTCTTAAATGGAAGTTTTACGATGAATCTTCCAGTATTATCGCGTAGATCATTATCTGTGAAATGTTTTTCACACTCCATTTCTTCTTGAGTGTAGAGAGAATTATTACTTATCACTTCTTCTATTTCCCAAAATCTTCGAAGTGACTGATTTATGTCAAGTTCTGCGTGTAGACTTAATGTGGAAGTGGGGTTTAATTCAAGATTCATTTCTCCAGCAATTATCCAACCAAAAAGGGTTTTTTGGGCGATAGGACTGTTGGGCTCAAACATTATTCTACATGGTTCTAAAATTTTGAAAAATTGATCAGCTCCAATTAAAATATCAACATTCCCAGGTTGATTATAAGTTTCATCTGCCAACTCAAGATTCGATATCATTGGCCAATTTGAAAGATCAACTTTAATTGAAGGAAGTTGAGATGTTACCTTAGGTAAAATAAGCGCTTTGAACTTTATTTGGTGTTCCATATTATATTTCGACGCAAATACCAGTTCTGTGATTCCTCGAGATACAGCAGCTGCAGTAGAGGCTAATCCAGTGATCGATACTCTTGTATTAGTTCGAGTTAGTTGCAATCGTTGAGTTCAAGCTTCTGTAACAAATGATCTCTCAGATCCAGAATCTAGAAGTGCTCTACAGCGTAAAAATTCACCAAAAGAATTCTTCACCATGATAGTAGCTGTAGGCAGAAGTGTTGTCGATAAAAAGTTTTCTAGAACTTGGGATGTGTATGTTTCGCATTGTGAATTTGTTGCTATATTTACCTTTAATGACTCACTATTAGCAACAGGAATGTCTGTTTCTTGAAGGTGTAATAAATTATGATTTTTTTTACCACATTTACATCGTCCTTTGTAATGACATTGATACACCCCATGTGTATTTCTCAAACAATTAAAACAGCTTGCTCTAACATACTTTCTTCTTTCAGGAATGTTTATTTCTTTGAAATTTAAGCATTCATGTAACATATGATTACCATTATTGCAGAACGTACATATATTTTCCGAAGATGATGCAAGCAAGGATTTTGTTTGCGGATATTGAGATGGTCGTTTTAACTGTTTGCTACTGGACATGGCCTTGAAATCTTCAACTGCATCAGCACGTTGATTCAAAAAATCCATTAAAGTTGATAATGTTGGACAGTCATTTTCTGCGGTATCATCTGCCTATCTTTGTCTGTTATCATCATCTAACTTATTTATTACTAAATAAATGAGCTAAGGATCACGAGTTTCAAATTGGTTTCCTAATGCTTTCAACCAACGTATAACCTCATCGCAAGTATTTGTTAAATTTCTTAGGCTTGAAGATGTAGAATATTTAGCTGAAGGTTGATTCATAAATGCTTGTATAAAAGCATTCACGATATGCTTCTTTTTATCATAGCGTTTGCACAGTTTTTGAAAGGCTTCGATATAATTAGCGTCAGTAATTGAAATATGCTTTAAAAGATTTCTTGCTTCTCCTTTGAGTAAACCTTTCAGATACTGAAATTTTTGTGCAGATGAAAGTGAACTATTTATGAATGGTTTTATGAAAGAGATCATAAAATGATTGCCAATCCCGAATATTTCCATCGAATGATGGAATATTTATACGTGTTAGCTTAAAATCTGATACCGCATGTTGAGTTGTTGAAGTTTCCAAAGAATCATTTGTATTTACCGACAAATTAATATTTAATGTCGAACGTCGAATAGCTGCATTAAAACCAGATACTACGAGATAATATTGTTCTTCATAATCAGAAAGTTCAGATTTAAAAGAACCTGAAGTATCCTTTTCGGAAATATAATTTTCTAGCTCTGTGAATTCACCAAATAATTGAGTGGCCCGATTAACGCGAACTTTCAATTGTTCTATTGAAGTTTGATCGTTAACTTCCTCCTTTAAGTAATTGATTAGTTTAGTCATTGATCCTTTCGCTGCAGAACGTTTTTTCACCAACGTATTCGTATAGTATATTCGTATAAGAAAGTTTTCAGTCATTATGTAGGTAATAACTTTAATTTAACTATTTAACTAAATTACTATATATATTTGCTATATAATTCACTTTTATATTTTATTTTAATATGAAATCACAAACCGGTCACTAATTTAATTGCATACACTGTTTGATAAGATTATAAAAAATCAAGAAAAAATAAATAATAAAAAATAAGAGTCACAATTTAATTCAATGTTTATTTATTTATCAAAATATTTATTAAAACTCAAATGGTTTCAATGTATATTAAATAAATCAAAAAGATACTTAGCGAACACGCGGCTTCGCGTGGTGTTTTGACGATCACCTTGAAGAATTCAATATTTTCAGCAAATCCAAAATATGGCTGGTTCCAATAATCCGGCTTGAAGAACCAATGTTTGGGCGGACTTAGATACACCTGCGGATGATGATGAAAATATTCCAGGCAAAAATAAGCAAGGCTCGGAAAAATAAAAGCACCACAATTTGTATTTTTTAATTTATATTTTACAATTTTATTAATTTTTAGTGTTACTTGGTTGACGAATCAAGCAAAAGAGAAAGAAATTTTAACATTTAGAATTTATGTCAATTCATAATAATTTGAAATGCTACATCTATATTTTAATGCACAAACTAATATTTAATTAAATGGTATAAAATTATTGTTTGAACGAATTGGTACAAAGTTCTTCTTTCTTTGGATTTTGATTGTAACATTTGTGTTTGAAAGTTTATAATATTTTTTGTTAAATTTGATTTGTTTCATCGCGTAGACAAAGTCAAAATACCAGGTTTGCTACCTTAAACAGGCCATAAATCGAAAAGCAAAAATTTTACATTTGGAACCAAAGCTGGTGCTGTGGCTAAACCCGCTTACCAATTATGCTATAACTTGAAAAAAATATGAAAAATATTGAAAAAATATGCTGGTTGGAATCTCTAGATGTCAATTTAAGCAAAATAAGTCAAAATACCAGGTTTGCTACCTTAAACAGGCCATAAATCGAAAAGCAAAAATTTTACATTTGAAATAATAACATCAATAAAGTCATACAATGTGAATACCGTGGCGCATACTGTACTTGCGATTGCCGAATCAAAATAAAACCATCAGTAATGCAATAAACTATAAATTTCTTTTCACCAAAGATACCGGCGAATTTTGAATATCATTAATGAATTAATATAATAATAATCGATCGATGCGCCAAAACTACAAGCGATTGTTGAATTGAAATCAATGATACACAAACACGACTGATTACAGGAGTTATTAAAACTGATGAAAAACCATTCTGTAGTTTCCATTAACAAACAAATAAATTTTATAACCACGATAAGTTTTCAATTATTTATATGAGCAATTTCATGAAGATTCAACAACGTTTTGACTTGACCCCTTTTAATTTTGATTATTTTTTGTTTATAGATAGTCTTTGATAAATAAAAAATACCAGTTCTCCTAGAATTTTTTTTTCGACCAGGGGTCTTCACAGGGTGCCCCTCAATTTTTGTTATTTGTGATGTGAGTGCATTTTGACGAGCGATTGTAGAAAAACTACTCAATCGATTTTCATAAATAATATGTCGTTGAATAGGTATTAGAACAAAGTTTTTAAAAATGTACTCTGTTAATTTTTTGAAATAATTTTTAACGGTGTAACATAAGAAAAAAATTGTGTAATTGAAAAAAAGATGGCATAGCCTTTTTTTTTTTTTTTTTTTTAAACTTAATTGAAGCTTATTTTATATCTAACAACTTGTGAAAGTTTAGGACTAGCATCAGTTTTTGTTTTAGAGATAAAATTCGTTGTGCATATGACTGTCGGGAATCAGTTTTTTTTTGTTCTGAAGGAAAATTATAAAAATGGCGATTTTTAGATTCAGATTTTTTTTTTATGTTAAATATCAAATATTTTATTATTAAATGAACTTTTTAAAAAGCAATTTCAGTCAAGTTCAGCAAAATTTTGCGACATTTTGACTCGACCCTTTTTAATTTGGTTTATTTTTAGTTTATAGATAGCCTTTGATAAATGAAAAATACGGCTTCAAGTAGAATTTTTTTAAATATAGACCAAAATAAACCAAATTAAAAAGGGTCGAGTCAAAATGTCGCAAAATTTTGCTGAGCTTGACTGAAATTGCTTTTTAAAAAGTTCATTTAATAATAAAATATTTGATATTTAACATAAAAAAAAAATCTGAATCTAAAAATCGCCATTTTTATAATTTTCCTTCAGAACAAAAAAAAACTGATTCCCGACAGTCATATGCACAACGAATTTTATCTCTAAAACAAAAAATATCACTAGTACTAAACTTTCACAAGTTGTTAGATATAAAATAAGCTTCAGTTTAGTTTAAAAAAAAAAAAAGGCTATGCCATCTTTTTTTTCAATTACACCATTTTTTTCTTATGTTACACCGTTAAAAATTATTACAAAAAATTAACAGTGTACGTTTTTAAAAACTTTGTTCTAATACCTATTCAACGACATATCATTTATGAAAATCGATTGAGTAGTTTTTCTACAATCGCTCGTCAAAATGCACTCACATCACAAAATAACAATAATTGAGGGGCACCCTGTGAAGACCCCTGGTCGAAAAAAAAAATTCTAAGAGAACATGTATTTTTTATTTATCAAAGACTATCTATAAACAAAAAATAATCAAAATTAAAAGGGGTCAAGTCAAAACGTTGTTGAATCTTCGTGAAATTGCTCATATTTAAGTTTTGTAAATTATATTTATCATAAAATTATTTAATGTTATGTAAAACGAAAATCAATCAATTCACTATTTTAACAATTTCATCCTTTATACGAGCTATTACCAAGTGTTTTATGTTTTTTATTGAATATCTTACTTAAAATAAATATTGTTTTTCTTAAATAAAATAAAAATCTTAATCAATTTTCTTCCATGGATCAGAAAGAAAATTACATGAGCATGCAAGTATAAAATCATATTTTTAAAGTTTGAAATAAAAATTTTCTTTTTTCTTTCAGTTCCTTAGTTTCGTTTTTCTTTTAAAACTAATAAAAATATAAGAAACTTAAAAATTCGTAAAAGTAAGAAAATGAATGGATTAACTTTTTCAAGTAAAAATATTAAATAAAAAAATTATTTTCACAACAAAAACGGTTGGAAAGAAAACATTTTTTTGTTTGATGTTTTTCCAAAGCGCCAAGATGAAAACTAAGTAATGAAAATTTTATTTTATGACTGTTATTTGTTTACTTGTGAAAAAGAAAAGAAATTGAGAAACATGATAAAAATTTTAATATTAAAAGGAAAAAGATTTAGTAAACGGAAAACAGTTTTTTTATTTAAATTGCTGATAAATCTTTGGAAAAGTTAAGGTTTTTTATGATTTTCTGGGATAATAACACGTTTTCCGTTATTTATTAATTTTTATAGTTTCATAAATCATATCGTACAAACCCGGGTTGAAAATCTATACTACCTACGTTATGAGATTTCTAACACGTAATAAACTTTAAACAATTCATGTTTATATTTCATTTTACACGCAACAATTAATCATAAGAAAAAAATCACATAACAAACTTTCGTGCTATGTAAATATAAAAGTCATTCAAATGTAATTATTTTAAACATTATATTTTTTTGTTATTGCAAATATGGCTACCTTATGTAAATAAGTTTGTTTAACAAATTAATAAAAATTATCCTTGAAAGTCGTAATTACTTCCTCATGTTTCTTGTAAACAAACCCTAAATTAATTTTGGGTTAAACCTTTAAAGTTATATAAATAGAAAAACATATGCGGCTTTATAAACCCAAAAACTAGATTCAGGATTTATATTCGAAAGTTGAGGACCGAATTCGCATAATGTTTTGATTCAAATATTTATATTAATCTTATATTTATTTTCACTGAAGCTACTGAAATGATTAATATCGATAAAATTAATTAATTTAATATAATTAAACTGCTCGAAGGCAAATAGTCATTCAAGATATGTTGTGTACGGGGATTTTCAGAAATAATTCAATAAGAATGAGAAGCGATCATGTAGTTAATGATTTACCACAACACAACATAATCTTCGTTTAGGATGATTTATTGAAATATAAAAGTATGATACTTGAAAACATCTGTTATACATAATTTATAACAGATATTATAGTCCAAGAGATAGGGAACCCTTTGGGTAACGATCGTTCTATAAGGTTAGAGTTTTTTAGTAATAAGTCATAAAATGTGAAGTACGGTAACCACCACCTGTCAGGCATCAGTCCTGCACGTCATCATCCCCTATATTTTTGAAAGTGTAAAAAAAATTAAAAAAAAAAACTTCTTCCTGAAGCTTGAAATTTTTATACGATTTAGCTCATTTACCGTAGAGTACAAAAAAAAATTGAGAGGCGATTTTGATAAGCACAAGTATCTGCCAGGTGAATCAAAAGGTGAGCAGTATATAAGTTACAACCTGCCGACCGGTCGCCAAAACTAACGAAATCTAGAATACCGATGAACGGATTTCAAAAATGTTTTTTTTTAAATATTTTTATTCAATGGAAAGAGCCGAAAGGACGATGTGTTCGATAACTGTACCGGGAGTGTGCCAAAAAATCGTCAAGTGTGTCAAAACGTTAATTTTAAGTGATTGACGAATAGAAACATTGAATTTGAAGAAATCTTGATGGTCGGGATTGGTATGTGTGACCAAAAACTAGATTATTGCATTATACGTTTGTCAAAAAAGTTTTGTCAAGTAAAAATAAAATTTTTAGGGGATGATGACGTGCAGGGCTGATGCCTGCCAGGTGGTGGTTTCCGTACTTCAATTTCATGACTTATCACTAAAAAATTCTAGCCTTACAGAACGACCGTTACCCAAAGGGCTCACTTGCTCTCAGTCTATCAGGTAAAATTTGATTTTTTAAACGTATTTCTCATTCTTTATTATTTAAACCTCATTGACATAACCAAGTTTGATGGCTCAACCCTCACAACAAATTTTTTCATGTTGAATTTGCACGAATGTATTTTTATGGCACGTAATAACAATTTTTCGAAGTATATATCTCACTTTCCCAAACGTAGATTTGCAACCTATATTTTCCATCTTTTGGTTCCATCTTTTAGAAATTAAGTTAAACATCAAATTGCTTATGTAGTGTCATACGTTTAGGCTGAAGCGGCTGATTAGAGGTTAGAATTACTGTAAGCGATCAATTTGGTAAACTGTCTTATTTACGGTACATCAATGGGTCAATCTACGAGTTAAACGTACGAGTTAAAAAAGAAGATAAATCATCAATATCAATCAAATCATTTAATGACATCAAAAAATCACTCACATCCCTGATATGTAACAGATTCAAATTCAACCCAAAACAAACGGCAAATTAAAATATAATCAAAATAATTAATTCCATTCTGAGACTAAAGCCGCAATCAGACTATTACAGAACTCTGCAATATTTCTGCAATAGTCGTGCAATGGTAGTGTTAAGTGTGTAAAATATTCATTGCATACAACTATAAAAGTTTGGCAATGAACTCATTGCAAAACATTGCAATGAGTCATTGCAATGTTTTGCAATGAGTTCATTGCCAAACTTTTCTGCATTGAATATTTTACACGCTACCATTGCAGAAAAATTACGTTTTTGATAGAATCAAGCAATACTCCGTATTAAATCTATTGGTTTGGTACGTCTTTGTTGTGTTTTTGCTGCTATCGATGTTTGTATGGGTTCGTTTTTTTGTAAATATAATATTTGAAATTTTATATATTAGAAGTTTGTATTCGCATCAAACCCGACAAACATTTTTATGCATAAATAAAGCTTTCGTATATTTACGTTCTAAATAGGGAAGGTATGAGTGCGATTTTTTTTGTAAAGGCATCCTATTTTTTGCCATTTTTTGAAAAAGACAATTTAAAAGACCAAAATTCAGCAATCAAAAAATTTAAATATTTGCATTTTGTGTAGAAAATATTATTAGTTTTCCATAATTTTCTCATTATTATGAAAAATTAAATTAAAATATCGATAAATCGACATGAAACAAGACAAATAAAAAATATTAAACGAAATATAATAATTTTTTTAAATCACTTAAACTAATTATGGAAAGGGTCTATTAATTTAACAAGATTGTCGATATTATAATCACCAAAAAATTTTTTTCTCACATAATTTTATGTGCTGATAATATTAAAATTATTCAATTCATTTAAACGTATGTAAATTATTTCCTAAACTGTTAAATAAAACCAGCCATGTTAGAATATATAAAAAAACTTTTTATTTTTCTATTCTTTTGTTTATTATTATTATCATTAAACGAATTTTCTTTCTCCTCGTTTTTTATTTTAACAAACACAATAATCTCAAACAAAAACATGAACAAACTACTTAATTCAACTATGATTTGTGATTATTTGAACCTGGAAATGGATTACGCCGTTTTGGATTTAAATAATAAGAACTGTTAGGTTTTTCAAAATAAATTGACAATGCTACATTATTTAAAATAACCACGTTCATATTAGAAGCAAAATCAAACAAGCTTTGTAGTTGATTCTACCAACGTTTTTTTTCCGGTGTAGTTTGGAGGTTTATGGACTTAATAAAATTAATGTTGTCTACTGACTTATACTGTCTACTTGTTTATGGGCTTATATGTCAATTTCTATTTTAGGAATACTACAGACCCCTAAAAAAATTTTATTGGTGAAAAAAAACACGAGAACGTCATTTTTGTAAAACGAACACGTGCTGCAAAATCATCGTAGTTGATTTTTTGATTTAATCGTAAATTTTTAAATATCTCGTGAAATATGCAAATTTAAAAATAATTAATAATCATTTTGTAGGAATTTTAATTCTTTACAAAAAAGTCCTGGATGTTTTTTGTCTAAAACGTATATTTCTGATGATATTTTGAAAAAATCTTGTCAGTTCTCGTAGCTCAGACGAATACAAATTATAAGGATGACGACAAAGTACTGATTTTTTTTCTTCTGTGTCATTGAATAAAAAGAATAAACAAATAATCGCGCTAAGAAAAAATTAAAATTAATACTTTTTCGTCATATTTGTTTTATAAAAATATCATCAGAAATAAACGATTTAGCCAAAACATACGATACATTGATATTTTAACTAAGCCGTACAAAAATATACAAACTGATTGGTGCAGCTATTTGAAAACTTGGGATTTAGCTGCTACGTTCAGTGCAGGGTAAGGTCAATAATTAATTGACCTTACGTTTGTAAGTAGTATTATAACCGGAGAAGAAACAAAATTGAAAGTTAGCGAACGATAGACCGATAGAACAATAGTGATCATTACGCCACGCCACATGGTGTGAAATCGACCAAAAAAAAGGGATCGATTATCAATGCCAAGAAAGATATTATTGGATGGAGCACAAAATTGTTTGATAAAATTGATGTGAATAAAGATCTGTATGGGACAGCATACAGTGCCGTCATGAAAAAATTGAAGCAAACACTGGAAGAAAAAATTCGGTCACTACAACCTCTTTTGTGCCAACCGAATGTTCAGTGTCACAATAACTTCAAAATCGGTGTTTGAAGATAAAATAACCGAATTTGAGGTTATTGTGACAGGAAACATGGAGTTGGCACAAAAGAGGTTGTAGTGACCGATGTTTTTCTTTTCCTGAAAACCATTTCACAAGCTCCAACGAAATCAAAATTTACTGAAAATTGAAACCACCTTTTTCCCACTTGAGCGAGAAACAGTTGATAGTTTTGTTATCAGCTGTATACATTGATGAGTATATACTAACCGTAAAGGAACAGGAAGTGTAGAAAGCAGTTCGTAGAACCGAAAATAAGAAAACTACAGGTGCTGACAGCATTCTGAACGTTTAATATTAAATGACAGTTCATGGAAAATGATTTTGTTTGATATGCCTGTTTGACAGAAAGGGTGTTTTCGGAAGAGTGGAACCATCAACGTCTGGTGATTTTGTCAAAAGGAATGGTAAAATCAGAAAAATAGTCTTCATACTACCCAAACTGTATAATAGATAAATCTTTTATACAGTAAGTAGAACATTCGAGCAAGCTTTGAAGATAAGCAGCATCAATACGGTTTTAGAAAAGTTCGTTTAACGGTTTACACAATAAGGATTGTGATTGGTGGAGCTAGAAGAAAAATAATGTCAGGAAAAAGGAGGAACCAAAAAGCAATGTTATAACTTAACATATTAAGAATCAATCAACGCAGGAAGATAGTCTCACATAACAGAAGAACTGTAATGTGTAGAAGTTACTTGGTACATCGAAAAAATCGTAACCGATTAGTTTTGCAAATGTTGAAATATTTACCAACGGTTTTAAAGCGTTTAAAATTACTGGTGGGGTAGATCAACAGTAAGTCCTAGTTTCAGTGCTGTGGAACTTACTGTGTGATGGTTTTTTCAAGCTGCAATATAAACTAAATAGTTATTTCATTTCTTCTCATTCACATTTTTCCCGAAGATATTTTTTGAAATAAATATCTATATATTACAAAATTTTACCAAAATTAATTCTTATAGACGAACGCTTGAGTTTTCGAAAGCACTTAATTTTACGTCGCATCTCATTGTTTTGCTTAGCTTCTAAAGATGGACAGTACTACTCCCCAGAAGTACTCCGAAGCTAGTTCCGACCAAGGATCATCAAAAAAATTTCGACGAGAGGTGTGACTCCGTAAATGAAATAAAATTCGAGAAGAGGACCTATATTAATTTTAAACAAAGCTAAATGGGATAATTTTACAAATTTTACTGTAATGGAATTCAGTGGGCAATTGTTACGCCTTCTTTGGAAAAAAACAATTCAGAAAATTTTTTAGTAAAGCTAGATCTTGCTTCATTTTAGCGGGTAGAATAAAAAAAGTTAAACCAAACTTCACACAGAAATCTTGCATTCTTTCCAGTCAGAGAGATGACATTCACAAGGCGGATCTAGCTGATTCTAGAATTTTAGTAAGGAATAAGCAAATTAATAAGTTAGTTATGGAACACAAACGTAGCAAATGGCGAGATCTATAATGTAGATTAAGCTTTGGTACAAATAAAAGTACCTGGAAGGTAATTAAGGGCTTAACTCATTTTTTATCGAATCCAAATTAAAACTATGAAAGGGCTGAAACCTCACAGCTCTGAGATATCAAAATTGTGGTTTTGGTTAAGGATTTTGATATTAAGGTAAAGGGTTTTGATTTTGATATTAAATAACAAATCAAAACTTCAGATTTCTTTCAGAAATCCAAAAATATTCCAAAAATTATTACAAAATCAAAAATTTAAATTTATTCAAAAAAATTTAAATTATTGCAAAAATTATAAAAAAATCAAAAATATAAACTTTTTTCAAAATTTAAAAAATATTTCAAAAATTGAAACAAAATCAAATATTGAAACTCTTTTGAAAATATTAAAAATATTCCAAAAACTCAAATTTTTTCCAAAATGTTGCAAAAATTATAACAAAATCAGAAAATACAAACTATTTTCAAAATTCCAAAAATATTCCAAAAATTATAACATAATCAAAAATGTCGATGTTCGTTTAAATTTCATGTCATATAAATAATTAATTTCATTTTTTGTCAAAAATTGGTTAAAAGAAATGAAAATCATTCTTTTGACACACTTGACAATATTTTTTTGACAAACTTATAATGCCTCATATACCAATCCCGACCGTCAAGATTTCTCCAAATTCAATGTTCTTACTCGTAATCACTTAAAATTAACGTTTTTTAAATTTCCTTGTTTTGACACACCTGACGATTTTTTTGACACACTTCCGGGACCGCTATTGAACACATAGTTCTTTCGCCTCTTACCATTGAGTATACCTATTTTTGAAAACAAAATTTTTTTAAATCCCTTCAACCGTTTTTTGTTTTTTTAGAACAAGTAGGTCCTACAACGTTGAGAAATGGCAAAACAAGTGGGGGTTAGAATTTCACTTTTGGCTCGAGAATTCAATACTTTCGTTTTTTTCAAAACCGAAGTAATAAACCTCCACCAACATGTTTTTAAAAATTGGTTACACAGCATCATAAAAAATATTCATGAGTTTAATAAGTGATAACCAAATTTTTGTTCCACATCTCGTCTGTGCTTTATTTATTTATACAGTTGATTGTTTTTACAAACGAATCTAAAATTTATATTTATTTTAACGTTAATCAAATGTTTAAATAAAATGTAAATTATTTTTAATTATTTATTCAATTGGAATTCATTTCGCTGTTTTTTTTTATTTTGTTTTATAAATAAATGATCTGCGTTTGACTGTTTGATTAATAGGCAAAAAAAACTCTAGTAATATGTAGTTATGAAGGAATTATAAAGCAACATTTATTTAAAAATTTTGGAAGTTGTATTAGCATAATGTGTACGTATGTGTTTTTTATTTGAATAATTTATTTTAGATAAATTTAAAATGATTTGCCTGTGATAGAATATTTTAATTCTTGCCATAATTTATGTGGTTGTAATTTACAATTTTAGAAGTTCAATTGATAGGTGAAGGATAAAGCTTGTTAACATTTTATTCAAAAAAGTTTTATCCCTTCTATATCTGAACTTTGTAAAAATGGAATGTTCAAAACTCCTAATCAAGGGTCAAATTAATTAATTTAAAAAAACAAGAATTTTCTTTTTGGTCTTCATTTTTAAAAATGAGAACAATAAAGCCATCCGCATTACGTCACTATTGCCGCAGCTTTTTTGATCTGCCACATGCTTAACAGCCAGGCAAGTAATTTAATTACCCTCTTCCAACACAATTTGGGCAATAAAAAATCTTCCTACATTTTGGGCAATAAAAAAACGAAACGCATTAGTTGAAAAAATCGCAAGAAACATCGCAAGAACAAAACTCAAGTATTTAAATAAAACCGACTTAAAATATGGACATACATTTGTTTTCTTTTTTAACGTACCTAACCTAGTCTACAAATGAGAAAGAGAATTGCACTAACTAATGTTACAAATTATACGACTTTGCTCAATCATTAAAAAGTCAAGAGTTGGCTCGTTAATGAAAAAATCCCATCTAGTTGGGTAAAAATACGTAATAAAGGAACCACATTATTTGGAGACCTTTGTTTCCCATGAATTGCATGGTTTTGAATGATATTTTATGGCAAAATGGTTGAAATATAGGTTAACTTGAAGTAAATAATTTAATTGCAAAATATTGAGTCTTAGGCGTAGAGTAAAATCAGAAGCAAAACTGCTTTCTACTTTTTCTTCATAATAGTATATATTATTTAATTAGGAGCTAAAGTGATACTTTTAGGTGGTGGTGAGTCTAAGTAGTTTGGCCGACAATTATTGACGAAACACAAAAGATCAGTTTAGCTCCGAATTAAATACACTATTTTTTCAGCAAATGTTTAAATTTTTTATAAATATGAAATTATGATATCAAAATTTATATAAATATGATTTATTATCGCCATAGTTACTTCTAGTCCCTTCCTCGGGCCGGCACCGATTTCATGTGATTATTACCACATATTGTATACTTCGTGAGACACCTGTCCTTGACGAGTCCAAAAACTTTTGTACTGCCATTTTCCTCAAATCAGCCGCTTTTTCTTTCGGCAAGCTCCGAATAATGCCGATTGCCCGCAATCCTGTGAATTTGCTACCACTTTTTTTTTAACTGTGGGGGTTGGAAATTTGTTTAAGAACACGATGGTAAGCTTGTCCGACCAAAGTGTGTCTGCTATTGTTGAGTCCGACAACTGACATTTTTGATGTTTGGGTGGTCGAACTAGACAATAACGGACAAATTTTGGTCGGACAAGGTTACCTTCGTGTTTTAAAACAAATTTCCAACCATCACAGTTAAAACCATCTACGAAATAATTTTTACACCATTTTACAAAAAAATAAAAAAAGGTTGCGTTGTATTGTGCCACAGTTTGCTGGATGTGCTACTCAGAAAGAATTCCATGTCACCAATAAAAAAATCTTGGCACGCTAAAACTATTCTTCACTGATTTTTAAATTACTGTTATGAAATTTTCTTCTGAGTAGCACAACCAGCACAATACAGAACAACCTTTGTTTTTCACTTTTTTTGTTAAAGTGGCGGGGGTACCTTCTGCTTAGCTTACTACCCGCTCAAAAAGTGATATGGAATTCTTTCTGAGTAGCACATTCAGCACAACTCTAGCAGGGTACATCACCAACTTTGCATTTCTTTCTCTGCGAAATGGAAAAATAGTTTTTAAGGTGCTCAGCACAATACAGCACACCCTTCTTTAAATGTTGGTTTAACCTAAAATGGCAGGACTAACTTTTATTCAAAAAAATTATTTTAGCATTATAAATTTTTCTTTTTTCTGAATAGCACAACCAGAACAACTCAAGCACTTAGTTTCTGAAATTTAGAGCCATTCCATAGAAGGAAAGTGCAAAAATGTTGCTGTGCGACAACTGGTTACTGTGCGTTATTTGTTACGTCACATTTTGTGGGGAACTCATACACCCCGAGAAAGTTGCAAGCTAAAATTAAAACTAAAACATCCGGGAAGTTTGGTATCGAGGTTGCACTGATTAAGCTGACTTTGATTACAAACACAAACAGAATCAACATCGCACGGGTGTAAATGCTCATTGCACAAATTTAGAAAAACAAAAGACAACTTTTGGTCAATCAAACTATTTATCTGCATCTCTGTCATTTTTTAATCACTTTAAATGACTTACCTAACCATTAGTTTATTTGAATTAATATAATTGATTCGTATATGATGTACTTTACTTTCACCAGTAATTTAAATTCTTGATACAATTTGTAATTGTTTACCAGCTATGTTATTAAATCTTTGAAATGCAAATTAAATAATAACAAATCGATGTTACTGTAGCAAAATCCAAATTCTGTGAAAATGCACAATTTTACTATTTAATTTCAATTTAACTATATTATTTTTATTTCATATATTCATTCTCTATAGCTATTTATTGATTATATTTATTTTTATTTTTATTTAAAAAATAAAATATAAATAATTTTCTTTTCTATGGTTTTATAAATCGAAAATATTTAATTTCCATTTAAAAGTATTGGTATATATTTTGAATGAAAATGGTAAAATTTTAGAGTTGCTTTTTGTGGTTTAATAATAGTTATTGAGTATTTAATTCACTTTATTTAAATATAAATAGAATGGGGTTCGTAGGGATGTTTGTTGATTTTCACTTTTATGAAAATATAGTTATAGAATTAAGTTATAAAGTATAAGACTCAGACTCAGACTCAAATTTAGACTCAGTCTCATACTCAGAGTCAGACTCAAACACAGACTCAGACTCAGACTCAAATTCAGACTGAGACTCAGACTCAGACTCAAACTTAGACTCAAACACAGACTCAGACTCAGACTCAGACTCAGATTCAGACTGAGACTTAGACTCAGACTCAGACTCAGACTCAGACTCAGACTCAAACTCAGACTGAGACTCAGACTCAGATTGAGACTCAGATAAAAACTCAGACTCAGGCTGATGATTCGATTCAGACTTAAACTCATGGCTCAGACCGAGACTTAGACTCAGGCTCAGGCTCAGACCTTTATTCAGACTTAGACTCAGACTCAGACGCAAACTCTAACACAGACTCAGACTTAAACTCAGACTCAGACTCAGACCCAGAACCAGACACTGACACTGACACTGACACTGACACTGACACTGACACTGACACTGACACTGACACTGACACTGACACTGACACTGACACTGACACTGACACTGACACTGACACTGACACTGACACTGACACTGACACTGATACTGACACTGACACTGACACTGACACTGACACTGACACTGACACTGACACTGACACTGACACTAACACTGACACTGACACTGACACTAACACTGACACTGACACTGACACTGACACTGACACTGATACTGACACTGACACTGACACTGACACTGACACTGACACTGACACTGACACTGACACTGACACTGACACTAACACTGACACTGACACTGACACTGACACTGACTGTGACACTGACACTGACACTGACACTGACACTGACACTGACACTGACACTGACACTGACACTGACACTGACACTGACACTGACACTGACTCTGACTCTGACTCTGACTCAAACTCAGACTCAGACTTTGACTCTGGCTCTGGCTCTGACTCTGACTCTGACTCAGACTCAGACTCAGACTTTGACTCAGACTCAGACTCAGACTCAGACTCAGACTCAGACTCAGACTCAGACTCAGACTCAGACTCAGACTCAGACTCAGACTCAGACTTAGACTCAGACTCAGACTCAGACTCAAACTCAGACTCAGACTCAGACCCAGACTCAGACTCAGACTCAGACCCAGACTCAGACTCAGACTCAGACTCAGACTCAGACTCAGACTCAGACTCAGACTCAGACTCAGACTCAGACTCAGATTCAGACTTTGACTCAGACTCAGACTCAGACTCACACTCACCCTCAGATTTGGACTCAGACTCAGACTCAGACTCAGAATCAGACTCAGACTCAGACTCAGACTCAAACTCAGATTCAGAAACAGACTCAGACTCTTACTCAGAGTAAGACTCACACTCAGTCTTAGACTCAGACTCAGACTGTGACTCAGACTCAGACTCAGACTCAGATCAGGCTCAGATTTAGACTTCGACTCAGACTACGACTCAGACTTAGAGTTCAGACTAAGGCTAAAATTTAAACTGTAAATCAGACTTAAACTCAAATCAGATTCAAACTGATACTTAGAATTAAAACCAGACTCAGATACAGATTCAAACTCAGATTCAGACTCATACTCAGATTAAGACTCAGACTCAGATCCTGACTTAGATACCCCGACTCAGTCTCATACTCAGACTCTTACTCAGAGTCAGACTCACACTCAGTCTCAGACTAGGACTCAGACTCAGACTCAGACTCAGACTCAGACTCAGACTCAGACTCAGACTCAGACTCAGACTCAGTTTCAGACTCAGACTCAAACTCAGACTCCGACTCAGACTCAGATTTAGACTTAGAGCTCAGACTAAGATTAAGATTTAAGCCATGAGTCAGAGTTAAACTCAAATCAGATTCAAACTCATACTTAGAATTAGAACAGATACAGATTCAAACTCAAACTTAATCTTAGATTCAGTATTAGGCTCATGCTAAAATTTAAACGCAGATTCAAACGACAAAAGCATATTAATGTTATTAGGAAAATTGATGCTTAAATTATGGTTAAAGCTTAACCTTTTAAGTAGGTTAAAATTCATTCATCATAAGTATTGATTTAAGAATAGAATTTCAACTATGTTAGGTGGTAAGACTAAGAAATTTAAGAAGAATGTTGCATCAAAACTTATTTCTAAAATATTATTCACATTCGAAATCATTAAAAAACATATGACTATGTATTAAAAAAGATCTAATTAAAAATAAAAAAATTAAAAAAATAATTAAAAATAAAAACAATAACAAATTAATAAACATAAACTTAACAATTTTTTTAACACAACAACAAGACAACATAACACCAAAATCGTCAACCTTGAATTTCCTTTTATTTTAAAAATTCCGCCCTCCATGTCCATCGACATTATACAAATTTATTGTTGATTCATTTGGATTAACGAGATTATCTTTTTATTACTTTTAACAACAATAAAAAGAATTATTTGGTTTATGTACAAAGAAGTTGTTGTACATCAATTTAAATTTTATAAGAATAAGAATAAACAAAGATCATTAACAGAAACGTGAATAAGTTAATTGGTTATTGTAAGCGATTTTAAAAGAATTAAAAAGAAGAAGACCAAAAGTAAAGAAATGGATGGAATAACACCTACACTCTTGAGGGTGATACCAGGTACGAGTACACTTCAAACCCATTTTATAAAATATTTTAAACCTCAAGAGGTAGTTTAAGTAAGTGTTGTCTGTTTATCATATAAAATGAGCTTTCAGGCTCTAAAATATGGAACTATTAGTAATAAAACTAATTACATCGGTCTGAAAGACCTGAAAATGTTGTCAAGTGTGTCAAACGAAAGATTTTTATTTATTTTTTTTCCTAATTTTTTGGAAAAACAAAACTAATTATTTGTATGACATGAAATTTTTTTATTATTATAGAGCATTATAAGTTTGTCAAAAAAATAATGTCAAGCGTGTCAAAAAATGATTTCATTTATATTTTAGCCAATTTTTTGGGGAAAAAAATGTAGCTGTTTTTATGACGTGAATGAATTGAAAATGAAATTGGACATGGAAATTTTTGAATTTGTTATAGTTTTTGAAATATTTTTGGAATTTTGAAAAAAGTTTGTATTTTTGATTTTGTAATAATTTTAGAATTTTGGAAAAAGTTTTAATTTTTGTTTTTGTTATAATTTTTGCAATATTTATAGAATTTTGAAAAAAAAAAAGAATTCTTTTATTTTTGATTTGACTACAATTTTGGGAATTTTGAAAAAAGTTTGAATATTTGATTTTGTAATAATATTTGCGATATTTTTAAAATTTTGGAAAAAGTTTGAATTTTTAAGAATTTTTGGAACATTATTGGAATTTAGAGAAAGTTTAAATATTTAATTTTATTCAAATTTTTGAATTTTGAAAAAAGTTTCAATTATTGATTTTGTTATAATTTTTGCAATATTTTTAGAATTTGAAAAAAAAAAAAAATTTTTGAATTTTATATATGTTTTTAGAATTTTGAAAAAAAGTTTCAATTTTTGATTTTGTAAGAATTTTTGGAATATATTTAATTTTATTCAAATATTTGAAATATTTTTGGAATTTTGAAAAAAGTTTCAATTCTTGATGTTGTTATAATTTTTGCAATATTTTTAGAATTTTGAAAAAAAAATAGAATTTTTGAATTTTATATATATTCTTAGAATTTTGAAAAAAGTTTAAATTTTTGATTTTGTAAGAATTTTTGAAATTTTTTTAGAATTTTTAAAAATTTTAAATTTTTGATTTCACTATAATTTTTGGAATTTTGAAAAATGTTTCAATTTTTGATTTTGCAATAATTTTTGCGATATTTTTAGAACTTTGGAATAAGTTTGAATTTTTAAGAATTTTTGGAATATTATTGGAATTTAGAAAAAGATTAGATATTCGATTTTATTCTAATTTTTGGAATATCTCTGGAATTTTGAAAAAAGCTTCAATTTTTGATTTTGTTATAATTTTTGCAATATTTTTAGAATTTTTGAAAAAAATTTTAATCTATGATTTTGTAATAATTTTTGGAATATTTTTAGAATTTTGAAAAAATTTTAATTTTATTTAATTTTTAAAATATTGGAATTTTCAAAGAAATATGAATTTGTGATTTTGTAATATTTTCTCGAATCGCTAAATGGAGAGTTTTTTGAGTAGTTTGCTGAGTGTACCATTATTTCACTAAATTAGGTTAATTTATGATCTGATATAATTTTCCGGCCACGTATTGATCGTGTTAATTTTGTAATAAATTTTTAAACAGAGATAAAAATACTTGTACTTTAACAAAGAGCTATGTTTAATATACATAGCTGCCCAAAACTTAAAACCATGTCCTCATAAAAGTTGTTTGCCGAAAACTATATCAAAATCCTTAATCCAGACCGAAGTCTTGATATCTCAGAGCTGTGAGATTTCAGCCCCTACATATTTTCTATTTACGTTCCGTTACATTTTGTTATCATCTTTTAAAGTATTCCTTAATCTTTAACACCTTTTTCTCATTCACGATTGTTTTTCTTTAAGAAAAGAATATAAAAAACCAAATAAAAAATATTTAAAGCAAAAGCCACATAATTTTATTTTACTTTGAACTAAATAAACTTGTAAGAAATTATTGTGTTGATTGTATCACTTCTTACAACAATATAATAATAAATTACATTAGTCGATTTAAAAGAAAAATGTAATAAAAAATATAATTTAAAAAAATTAAGTTAAAACTATAAAAATTTAACAACAACATTACTAAACATCATTTTTATAATGCTGTATTGAATGAGAGAGGTTGAAATTTAATTGTTAATGACTAATGAATGTAGTAAAAAGAATTAACTCGCCACTATTCTTTGATTTGAAGATAAAATCAAAACCTCAAACTAACTCTTCGAAGCGATTGTTTTGAAGTGCCCTCCACAGCTCCAAGTGCTTTGATGAAATTGTTTGTGTTTAACTAGAGCACTCCTATTAAAAAGTATTTTAGAGTTGCTAAACTCCTAATTTCCTTTCCGTCCGACTAGTTCTACGACAGCATGAGACTAATAATCTCAAGGTTTGGATTCGCTCTGTCTAATTTGCCTTATTTATAAATCATATATCCAGTTTCAAAAAACTAAGGTTTTTCATTGCAAAAACTTTGGTAATTTTGTTAGAAATTCATTGGTAATACAAAGGTGAGCTTCTAGAACTTGATCGAGTCTTGGAAAAGTCCAAGATTATTCATGGTGTCAGAAGTGGGATTTCTGTTTTTCTTAACATCGTAATCAAATTTTTAAATCATCTGGTACTGGAAAGTCATGCAACAGCACGTGTTTGGATTTTCAGACAACATATGAACTAAGGCTTTTGGTGATTTTGGATTTTTTTCTTATTGGGACAGAGGCATCGAATAGCGAAACAAAAATCCAAGCGACAAGTATTAATAGATTAGCTGGAAAGAATTGAAGTATTTGTTGATACCAAAAATAACGAGCTCTACAATAACATATGCGAAGTCTCTACGCGCTATAGAAACGGCATTTGAAAAATTCAATTTAGCTCAATCTGTCGTAGAGCTTTTGGATGAAGAGAATGCGGAGGCATACATTTGTGCGAAATATGAAGAGACCATTTATCTAATAAAAGCTGCCTTTTTGAGTCACATATCAGAAACTTTAAAAACTGATGATACATCCACTGTTAAACAGATGACGCTATAATAGCTTACATCGAAATTCGATCGTTTAGTGGACATTTTACAAAATAGCTCGGTTTTTCAATACGTTTGACAATTGGTTTCATAAAAATTCTTACTTTAAAAGACGGTCCGAATTTCAGCATTTATGGCATGATGTAGGCATGATTGGAAATTTTCAAAGTTTTAGACTCAAAAACTAACTCAATTTTTTGATCTCGAGCAACTATCAGCCGAGCATCTTTTGTTATCAAACCACGATCAGTATGTAGAGAATCACTTTGAAAACACTACACTCACAATGATGCAGGTAAATTTGTTGTTAAGCTTCCATTATCTCAACATCTTCTTTATTAGGAAATTCGCAGCCCGACGACGATTCAACGCATTGGAACATCATTTAAACCAGAACCCAGAGCTTAGAATGGGTTATAAAAAACTGTGCCACAACAGTTTTTAGAATGTGGCCATGTGGAGTACGTCACTGTACAAGATCTATCGACAACAGACTTCTTTTTGCCTCAAATTTTGGGTAATATTTAACGCTTCAGTAAGGGGTGATTCAGGAAAGGATTTAAATGCCATCATTACGGTAGAACTTGTATTACAGAAAGATTTATTTTCGATATTGAGGAAATTTTGAACTTACTAATACATATTTAATCCAGACATCTGTAAAATGTATTACAACACATATTCTCGCGAGAAAATCCATCAGAAACATTAAAAAATTTCTAAATTGCTTACGTTAACATTTGGCACAGCAAACTTGGCAGTCCTTTATGGCAGAATTTTTGAAGTCAACAAATATTTCTAAACGACTTACAAGTTAGTCGAAAAATTATAATAACATCGAAACCATATATGGGATTCACGGTTTTGCTGACGCTAGCGAGAATGCCTTTGGCGCAGTTGTGTACATTAAAATCCAAAGGGAAATGTTATTCCCGTCAAATTAAGTGATAATTAACAGGTAGAATTTAGAAGAAAACCTACAATCAACTCTAGAACAAACTTAAGTTTTGTATAGGTGAGTTGACAGGAGTTCTTTATAGTTCAAACCTAACAGTAAAGACTAAATTCCTACTTAACCACCACACTTTTCCATTTTTGTTTATAATACGCCTTCATTGCATTTTTCCTTAATATTTCTATTAATAATCATCGGTACACCTGATTGTTTTCGTTGACCCACTCGAAGCATCAAGGTTATAATAGTTTTGCATTCTACTTACGTTTCGAATTTTATTTATTTTCCTTGTTTTTATAAAAATGAAACAAAAAGAATTGCCAACGTTTAAATTTATCTCGTTCATATTATAATAAAACAGAGAAAGAAATGAATTGTTGCAATACATGAACATCTCCATTTCTTTTTGCTTGTATTCTTAATTGATAAACAGGTGGTTCTCACTTTCGTTTTATAAATCGATATAAAAACAAGAAAAATGTTTTGGAAAAAAATGAAACAATCTATTATTAACTGGTTTCGTTGTATTGTATGTAATCATATGCACGACGAGTTTAAGATATGTGCAAACAACTCTCCAACTCCCTCGTGTTTATTTAATTTTTAAAAATAATTAGAGAAGAAATATTCTTCAAATTTTTGAGTTGTAATTAAGATTTAAAATAAAAATCTTCTGCACAGTCGGAATAGAAATTTATAATAAAACTCAACTCGAATTGTTTGTCGGTTTTTTTTATATAATTAAAACCATTAAAATTAAATTTTATCGAGTTACAATTGAATGTTTCAAAAGCTTGTGATAGTTTGGTTATATCCTCTGGGTATTAAGTTAAGAAACAATATTGTTAGTATTTAGTTTTTGAAAAAAAAAAAGTAAAATTTATTAAAGAATGGGAAAAGACAAATTAAGTTTTTTATTTATATGTAAAGTGGAAACAACTTTCGAAGAAAAAGAAAAATCAGAATAAAGAAATATGTATAAAGAAAAAGGAATAGCAGTGTAGTTATTTGTTTTGTGTGCGGATTGGTGAAAATAAATTTCACGCAGGTCCAAATGTATAAGAATGGAGTCGTGCTTAAAATATGCTAAATGTCACGTCAAAATATAAAAATGTAGCTTTCTCTTTTCATCCTGCCCTGTAACAATCGCAAAAATTATTTAAAGAGTTTAGCGTTAATTTAAAATTTTCATAAATTCAATATTGATTAAGCTTTGATCACAAACACAAAAAAAAAATCAGAATTAAAAAGAAACAAAGTGTTTAAAACATAAATCAAAATTAATAAATCCTTGAGCATATGTCCACTTACTGTACAACGTTATTCCGTATTTGAAAACAAATATTCAATATTCAAATACTCCAATATTGGAAAACAACAACATTTATGTTGTATTTTAATATGATTGTGTTGGCTTTATATGAATTCAAAAGAAACAAAAAAAAAACTCTGCCCATTTGTTTAACAATTTGACGTTTGTAACGTTAGTAATTTGACATTAATATCAAATTTCGTTTGAATGAACTTTAATGTTTTCAAACAAAAAGAATTCTCAATTCGGGGTTTTTGTGAGCAACTAAACTCAAGTAGCTAAGGAATTAATTTGATTTTTCCCAATTCAAAGGTATGGTTGGAAATATCTCAGAAAAAACTCTGGAAAAACTCTGTTTTTCTCTTTTACCTGTTGCGGTTGGGATTCGAACTCGTAACCTCATCAGTGCCACACAACGAGTTCAATTCCTTTGGCAGACACGTTTTACCAGTACACCACCAAGGCGATGATATTTCTAAGTTGAAACTTCATCATCAGTTATCTTACTTAAATTGAATTTCTCAGTTAGACATAATTTTTAATGGAAATTTTATTCATTTTGAATGAAGATTTTTTTGCATTGAATTTTCTTGACAGTTTTTCTCTTTTACGTGTTTCGGTTGGGATTCGAACTCGAACCTCATCAGTGCCAAAGAACGAGTTCAATTCCTTTGGCAGATACGTTTAACCACTACGCCACCATACCTTTGAATTGGAAAAATTCAAATTAATACCATAGTTACTTGAGCTTAATTGTTCACAAAAATCCCGAATAAATAAAATTCTCCAAAATGTTGGCAAATATGCAAGCGCGCTCATATGACAATAATTGACCAAGTGTCGATCATTGATTTTCGCATTGATTGGAAACAATCAATAATGTCTATAAGCTTGTGACTTAGAATGTTGACAATAATAGAAATATTACACATCCTAATTCACACAATAATGTGAATTAAGATGTGTAATATTTCTATTATTGTCAACATTCTAAGTCACAAGCTTATAGACATTATTGATTGTTTCCAATCAATGCGAAAATCAATGATCGACACTTGGTCAATTATTGTCATATGAGCGCGCTTGCATATTTGCCAACATTTTGGGGAATTTTATTTATTCGGGATTTTTGTGAACAATTAAGCTCAAGTAACTATGGTATTAATTTGAATTTTTCCAATTCAAAGGTATGGTGGCGTAGTGGTTAAACGTATCTGCCAAAGGAATTGAACTCGTTGTTTGGCACTGATGAGGTTCGAGTTCGAATCCCAACCGAAACACGTAAAAGAGAAAAACAGTTTTTTTCTGAGAACCATACCTTTGAATTGGAAAAATTCAAATTAATTCCTTAGTTACTTTAGTTTAATTGCTCACAAAAATACCGCATAAATAAAATTCTCCAAAATGTTGGCAAATATGCAAGCGCGCATATATGACAATAGTTGACCAAGTGTCGATCATTGATTTTCGCATTGATTGAAAACAATCAATAATGACTATACACTTGTGACTTAGAATGTTGACGATAATAGAAATATTACACAACCTATGAATTCACACAATAGTACTGTCAAGAAAATTCAATGCAAAAAAATCTTCTTATCTCAATGTTTTCATAGAGTAAAACTTAAGTCAGAAAAAGGCACTAAAATTTATACTAGAGAAAATGTGATGCTTTTATCGCCAAAAAACAAAATTTTATCTCGTCGTTGTTCGAGGGTGCTAAGTGGTTAGCCATTGACTCTGATCAGAAGAACGCTGGTTCGATCTTCGTCCGTAGGTTGATTGCGATAAAATATTGTTACTTAAAGCAAATTTTCTACGTTCTATTTTAGTGGGTTAGGTACTTTAGTGCATCTTAGAACATGTGATAGCTTATATCAACACCGAGCAAGCGAAAGTAATGCATTTGTTTGGAAACTGGGAAGAATTTTTGCCGATAGTGCAAAACCTGGATGTCCTCGGATGGACTCGTACGAACCAAAGATTTTTATTAAAACAAACTCTGGAAATTAATATAGAGAATGTTTCCTTTCGTCAGAAAACAGACTGTCTCTGGCTTATCGTCAAAAGAGAGATTGAAAAGTAAGCAATAGCTGCATTCAATACTTTAAAAATGAAAATTTTGAACTCGAAAGAGTTTAGACATTATTGAGTTAATTATTACACTCAATCAAACATTCTCATTCTTTCTTCGACCATAGTCAAATACTATCAAAATTCTAAAGAAAAATCTAATCTGTACGTAAACCTAATCTTTTAAACCAAAAATAAAAGACACAAGAAACCAAATTTATTCCACTAAATTTATCATTATAAAACCATATCAGATTGAATCACGTTCTTTTTACATAAATTAATTTTTTGTGTTGTTGTAGCTTGTATGCATTTTTTATTCAAATTGTTTGTCTACATAAAGTCTGTTAAGATAGAAAAATTGTTATACGAAAAAAATAGAAAAAGGAAGTAATAACATCTTAAATAAAAACATTATTTCAATACAAGAAAAAAAAAGTTGTAGTCACATTGTATAACGTTATGTGTACTTTTAAAGCTAAGTTTGAAAAGAAATTGGTTGAATTAATGGAATTTTTCGTTTGCTATGGTAGAGGATCCGATTATCTAATTCTAAAGATATAATCTTCAGTATGATGGGAAAAAAATAGCTTGGATAATAGATATGTATGGAATGTAGACGAAAAAAACTGAGTGATTTTTGATCAAAGATCGATTGAATCGTTTTATTATGATTCTTTCCCTAATTTTCTTACAAATTATTTATAAAACAGAGTGTTAACCAACCGAAGATTTATAGCGAATTTTTTTCAACTGTTCAGAACAAATTATCGAAATTTTAATTTTTTGTGTGGCACTGTATCCAAAAGAATTGGAAATTGTTCGGTACAGACAAAAAAAATTCACTATTACAAGATACGCGGAATTTCACACTTAACCGTTACAATTTTTTTATTTATTTGTACTGCAAGCACTTTATTTTGAAAACATTTTTCACTCCATAAAATTAATCTTCCTTAAAGCTTTCATCCATTATTCATCACAAAAATAAATGACAATGTTTTTTGGATTTTATGCATTAATTCCTATTATACGTGAGATATGTTATCATCAACATGCTACTCAGAACAAAGAGTGAAATATCATAAACTGTAAGGTTTGAATTTTATTTCTTAACTACATATAAAATCTTACAACAAACACTTCAATCATCCATCCAAATAATCATAAAAAAATATTCAACATATTAAGATACAAAAGCATTTTCATCACCAAATACAAAATGAAATCTACCTAAAAACATGAAAGTGATAAAACGTTGAGATACAACTAAACGTTACTATGCTGTGTTTTCCACAAAAAAAAAATGGAACAAAACGAAACACACGCAAAGACTGCATTGAGTGGTGGAAATTTTAAAAATATTTCCCCAAACTGAAAACTTGGATAAGAAAATATTCTTTTTTTTTGTTCCAATAACGAATAATATATAGTTTAACCCTTATGATAACGAAAATAATTTTCCCATAATTTCTCAGAGTTACCGTGTTCGAGTTATCGACTGGGGTTAAAATGCACATCGATGAATGAGTTCCAAACTTCTTTTTTCTTTTGTCACAATTTTCTCTCCCATAATATTTTTATTTTCATATAAGTTTTATGAAAAATGTTAAAATTTATTTTATTCAAAGAAGAATTTGTTAACAAAAAAAGTTTAGAAAATTTTTGAACAATTTTTTTTTCGTTTTGTTGGTAGACTTTTTAAGTTTCAAAACCAACAACGTAAAGCAAAAAAAAAATCGAAAAGTAAACTTTGTTTTATGAACATAAATTTATTAGAAAATTTGGTATTTGATAAATTTTGTTGAAAGAGGGTATGACCGAGATTAAGGGCAATTTTTTTGTGCAAACTTGTTTCTGATTTTCAATTTTGTAGAAGCAGAGAGAAGCGGTGGAGAAGTTGTTTTGCTTAAATTGTATATGTTGTAAAAAAAATTGTAGTACGCTTTATCGTTCTCGTGATTCCCACTGTGCTCCCAAATTCTCAATGCTAACAATTGTCCCAAACACCAGTTTTAGTTAACAGTCAGGAAACGATGTCAGTTAGTATGTTAATAGAAGTGTACGACAGCAAACGACATTTTGTGCATTTGCACTAAAACACTTTGACAAAACTGTTTTAAAATTAATGGACGTTTTCAGCAGAAACGTTACAATAAATTAGTGTTGGCGAATTTTTCGGTGAATTCTAACTAATGGATTTTATCAGGTTGCTGGATTTGGACATTAGGTGACAAAGCGTTAGTAACTACATCCTCCATTTATTTATTTCATAATAAATTTACAAAAAAGGCCATTGGTCCATATTATTGTACAGTGAAAGCTAAAACGACAAAAAAAATAATTACAAAATTTTATCCAAATAAGTAAATCACTCGAACTAATTACTAGAATAATATATTTTACTTTTTATAAATTGCACAACCGTATTATATCTACGTTTAATATAACGTTTTTTTTTCTTTTCTTTTTTTTTTGCTTCGTGTATGTTTCATATAGGAACGAAGGCTGTCAATAAGTGTGCCTTACCTGTATTAATTTCATCAATTCACTCAATTTTTATGGTCGAATTTCAATTGAAAACTTAATTTAAACGATTAGCTTTTATAAGGGTGATCAGCCCATAGTTTTTCAAATTTATCATTTATATTTGTTGACTATCGATAAGTTGGAAAGCAAACGCTTTGAACTTGATGGGAGTCAAAGCCAGGTTCTCCGAATTCAAAATCTAGCGTGTTAACACTAGGCTACTCAACACACCAATACCACCTTAACCAAGCCTTACTTTACAAAAATTCTGATCATTCATGCACATAGAAATATGTATTATTAAATATCATTGAGTGACGTAACAAAGCAATTAGCAGATAAAACATTAATTATCGTAGCACACCTAAATATCTTATGTTTATAGAATGAATTATTTTATCTTAAAGGCCGGGACCGAAATAAATTAGCAAATCATTAGAAATTTTTTTCACATCTTAATATTCTTGTTTAGAATCAAACTCGAAATAGACCGTCTCTGCATAGTTTGATGTCAAAACTTAGGTTTTTGAATAAGCAGTAAAAGAAGATTAAAGCGAACAAATGCCAAAACTTGTGGCAGTCTTGAATTAGATTGCGATCGTTAGCTCAATACAGATTTCTAGATATCATTCTACGTTGGTTTGATATTTCATAACTAATTACCCATATTTGTAATGCCATTGTGCTTTATTTCAATATTTTAAAATTGCGCTTGCAAGAAAAAGACATCAAAATTTAGTTTTGCTGGATTAGCGTTATTATATTAATTTTATATGGTGATGTGAATGTTAAGGTTTTTTCAGGACATCCCTTACAGAAAAATCTTTCAATCTAGTCTTTTCGGTTTATTTTTTTATCCTAAATCAAAGTTTTGGAGAAATCATAAATCATTTATTTGCATATTTAGAAGCATAGAAGCATTGCTCTTTTCAATTGAATACAATCTGGCATTGCTTCTACCAAGGACTAAACAATAAAGCTTATAAGGGTCACCTGGAGGAAATGTATAGGAAATCATTTCTTGACACGATTCAAGATCACAAGAAAAATACAGTTTATGATGGACAACCATCATCAGTGTTCCAATCAGAAAGGCTTTTGCCAAGATTGACAAAAACACCAATATCCCAACTCAGATCAATATGATGTCATTTGCTATATAATTATAAGAATAAATATGCTAACAATCATTTAAAATTTCTCTAATTGGAACATACTGTTACGTTTTTCCAACCCTATTTCGAACTGGCCTTACTTTGAATTCGATAAAGGCAATTCCCAATTCTTCTGAGTTCGATCACGATTAATAAACACAAACACCAGGTTTTATTAAGTATTCACCTCCTTAGTTGTTCCACAACAACAGGAATCACAACAGCAAACAATATCCCTAGCTAGAATATTCTTTCAACAACTTCAGAAACTCCAACGGTTGATTGTAGAAATTGTACAGTAACACAGCGTTCAAAATAATACACAAAATATTTCTAACCAATAACACTTAAAATTTTATTCACAAAAACTAAATTAAAAACAACTTCTATTTACACGATTTTATATGCACGTTACAACGTTTTTTTTTAAATTTATTTTACCTAAACTATTCCCAATATTGTACTTTTTACATCATTCATCGCAGGTTAAAATAAAACTAATCTAATTTTGCAAGAGCTATTTTCTTATATACAATTCTACATAATTTCTCGCATATTCTAGGAAAAACTAAAAAAGATCTAGAAAAGAAATCTTCGTAATTATTTTCGATATATTTTATTTCATTTTGACTTAAGATCTAACAAACGAATGTGACCATGATTTTATTTTGGAAATATTGTATATCGTTAGAATCGTA